>JBBGZY010000284.1:2855000-3375000 GCA_037952925.1 Lithobates clamitans
CAACTGCGGATATAAATTGTGGTTAACTGAAAAAAAAAGAAACAGTAAAGTAAAACATGTAACAGCGAGTAGGTCCTTACGACCTGGGTGTGACAATAAGTCACTGATATGGTGATCAAGGGGTATACTAAAATACAGTTCAGCTTAGCAGTTATTTCCTCTCTCTCAGGGGACAGCTGAATGTAACCTGTTTTGACATCGGCTGGGTCAGGTATGTTTGCGGGCATTTTTGGAGGTGACCAAGTTCCAATCTTCGACAATGTGATCAGGGCTTCTTGGGTTTTGGTCTCTGTGCACATGATCTGGTATAATATGCCATTTTTGTACAAAAGGTTTTATTGAAAATATATATCAACAGAAAAGTACAAAACAGTGATGGATACATCATGAATTTAACTGGTATAAGGCTGCCGACATCTGGCGGGTGGAACTATTGATCAAAGATTTAAGCCTGGACACAGGCGGTTCAATGCCGAGTCCAGACTGCATACCAAGACATAGCTATATGCCACAGATTCTGGCGTAGCGGTATGAAATCAGTACGTAGTAATATGATTGCAAACATACATAAATAACTAAAAAAATACAATGCGAAATGTTGTTGCAATACATAACTTTAGATGAAGAAATATATAAAAAAAAAAAAGCAGAATAAAAAAAAATATATAAAATAATAAAAAAATATGAAGAACCAGTAATAAATTCAGATTAAATTGAATAACCACAGAGAGGATAAAATACCTCTGAATGCAATAAATTTGTTTGTTATGTTAATTTTCTGATCATTGTAGAATTAAGCCCGAGGGTCTGAATAAAGAGAAGGAGAAAGAAGTTGAAAGTAGAAAAGGAGGGGGGTAGAAAGAAGAGAAGGGAAGGAAGGACCCTGGGGTGGGGGGAACGAAGGCTTATTATAAGGAGAGGAGCGTTAGGTCAAATCTTGATGGGCGATTGTAAGTCATCCAGGATTGCCATATCCTGTGGAACTTATCGTGTTTGTCCAACAATATGGCCGTAAGTTTCTCATTTACCATGATATCATTCACAGTATTTTTAACTGCTTCAAAACTAAGGTTCGGGGTTTTCCAGGCTCTTCCTATGGTAAGTTTAGTTGCAGTGAAGATCTGTGCTGCTAACTGACATTCAGGACAAAGAAGTTCTGCATTTGGTTTCCATAAAAGGGCTTCAAAAGGATCCCGTTTTATGTTAGTATTAAAAAGATTACATAATAGTGCATATACTCTAACCCATAGTCTGCAGATCCTGGGACAGGTCCACCAAATATGCGCCATCGTGCCCTCCTGTGAGCACCCGCGAAAATACAGGGGGGAGTAAGATGGGATGAAACTTGCTAATTTAGCCGGAGTATAATACCATCTATAGAAGACTTTATATGCATTCTCTAAAAAGAGAACATTATGGGAACACTTAGATAGCGCATTAGTCATACTATGCCAGTCCTCCGGGTCTAATTGTTTCCCGAACTCAGCCTCCCATTGGAGTTGGTAAGGTCTCAGTGATGTTGTTTTGGAGTTCATTATTGCGGTATATATTAGAGAAATCAAACCCGAGGATTGGGGGCGTGATCTACACAGGCTTTCAAATGATGTCATGACAAAGGGGGCAGAATGGGATATTGTAAGTTGTCTGAGAAAATGTCTAAATTGCAAGTAATTGTAATGCTCCCTAAGAGGGATATCATGTGAAGAACGTAAGGCCGCGAAAGAGATGATCTTGGTTGGGGTGAAAAATGAATGGATATCTATAAAGCCATTATCCGACCACCACTTAAATTGCAGCGGATTATCACAACCTGGTTGAAATAAAGGACAGTGGAGGAGACGGAGTAATGGGAGATGAGGAGTAATTAGGCCTGGTGAGTATTTAACCCCATCCCATAATTTGAGGGAATGAGCCAAACAGGGACCTATGGTAGGGGGGCTATGAGCTTTAGGAAGCCAAGGAAGAGAAGCTAGAGGTGTTGGGTGTGCGTTGACCAAATCAATGGTGGCCCATAGTGCCATTTGTTGCTTTGCATGAAGGTGAGATAATGGGGCAATGCCCGCTGCTATATAGTATGCTTGCAAGTTAGGAACCGAAAGGCCACCATTGACTCTACATGCGTAAAGGACTTGTCTCTTGATCCTGGGCCTCTTGTGGCCCCATATAAAATTCATAATTTTACGTTGGTGTATTCGAATAATATGGGGAGGCACTTGAACTGGCAAAACTCTAAAATAATAGAGCAATTTAGGGAGGTATGTCATGCGTACCGACGCTATTCTGCCAAACCACGAAATTGGGAGTGTGGACCAAGAGGCCAGCATAGCCTCCAACTTTCGGAAAAGTGGAGGAAAATTCGCCTGATATAATCCTGAATATTTCTGGGTAAGTTTAATACCCAAATAGGGTAAAGAGGATAACCACTGAAACAAAAATGCCGACTGCAAGGCTTCTACTACTGGGGGCCGAAGGTTAATAGACATCGTTTTAGATTTAGCTGGATTAACTGAAAGGCCCGAAAATGAGGCGAAAGTGTCTAAGAGAGAGAACAAGTTGGGGAGGGAGATTCTGGGTTGAGTAATGGTTAATAAAATGTCGTCCGCAAACAGTGCTGTGCCTGCTATTTCTACTCCTGAGATACCTGGGTGAGAGCGTATGGCCTCCGCCAGGGGTTCAAGTGCTAGTATAAATAGGAGAGGGGAGAGCGGGCACCCTTGCCGTGTTCCCCTTTTAATCGAGAAAGTAGCAGAACATAACCATAATACCGCACTTTAGCCTGAGAGGATTGATATATTGCTGAGACCCAACCCAAAAAGGAGGTGCCAAAACCATAATGTGTAAGGACCTGTGTCAAATAGGGCCAGGATAAGGTGTTGAAAGCTTTGTTAACATCTAATGAAAGAAACATTGTACCCAGGGACCTTTTATGCACTATATGTTGGATCTGGAGGAGTCGTCGAATGGCGTCACTTGCCTGTCTACGGGGAACAAATCCCACCTGGTCTTTTTTTATTAGGCGCGGTAGGAAGGAATTCAAACGATTGGCCAGAATTTTCGTAATATCTTCATGTCAATGTTGATTAACCACTTCAGCCCCAGAAGGTTTTACCCCCTTCCTGACCAGAGCACTTTTTACAATTCGGCACTGCGTCGCTTTAACTGCTAATTGCGCGGTCATGCAATGCTGTACCCAAACGAAATTTGCGTCCTTTTCTTCCCACAAATAGAGCTTTCTTTTGATGATATTTGATCACCTCTGCCATTTTTATTTTTTGCTCTATACACGGAAAAAGACCGAAAATTTTCAAAAAAAATGATATTTTCTACTTTTTGTTCTAAAAAAAATCCAATAAACTCAATTTTAGTCATACATTTAGGCCAAAATGTATTCGGCCACATGTCTTTGGTAAAAAAAAATGTCAATAAGTGTATATTTATTGGTTTGCGCAAAAGTTATAGCGCCTACAAACTAGGGTACATTTTCTTGAATTTACACAGCCTTTAATTTATGACTGCCTATGTCGTTTCTTGAGGTGCTAAAATAGCAGGGCAGTACAAAACCCCCACAAATGACCCCATTTTGGAAAGTAGACACCCCAAGGAATTTGCTGAGAGGCATGTTGAGCCCATTGAATATTCATTTTTTTTGTCCCAAGTGATTGAATAATGACAAAAAAAAAAAAAAAATTACAAAAAGTTGTCACTAAATGATATATTTCTCACACAGGCCATGGGCATATGTGGAATTGCACCCCAAAATACATTTAGCTGCTTCTCCTGAGTATGGGGATACCACATGTGTGGGACTTTTTGGGAGCTTAGCCGCATACGGGGCCCCGAAAACCAATCACCGCCTTCAGGATTTCTAAGGGCGTACATTTTTGATTTTACTCCTCACTACCTATCACAGTTTTGAAGGCCATAAAATGCCCAGATGGCATAAAACCCCCCAAATGACCCCATTTCGGAAAGTAGACACCCCAAACTATTTGCTGAGAGGCATGGTGAGTATTTTGCAGCTCTCATTTGTTTTTTAAAATAAAGAAAGACGAGAAAAAAAATTTTTTTTTTCTTTTTTCAATTTTCAAAACTTTGTGACAAAAACTGAGGTCTGCAAAATACTCACTATACCTCTCATCAAATAGCTTGGGGTGTCTACTTTCCAAAATGGGGTCATTTGGGGTTTTTTTTTGCCACCTGGGCATTCCATGGCCTCCGAAACTGTGATAGGCAGTGAAGAGTGAAATCAAAAATTTACGGCCTTAGAAAGCCTGAAGGCGGTGCTTGGTTTTCGGGGTCCCATACGCGGCTAGGCTCCCAAAAAGTCTCACACATGTGGTATCCCCGTACTCAGGAGAAGCAACAGAATGTATTTTGGGGTGTAATTTCACATATCCCCATGGCATGTTTGAGCAATATATAATTTAGTGACAACTTTGCGCAAAAAAAAATAAAAAAAATAAAAATTTGTCTCTTTCCCGCAACTTGTGTCACAATATAAAATATTCCATGGACTCAACATGACTCTCAGCAAATAGCTTGGGGTGTCTACTTTCCAAAATGGGGTCATTTGGGGGGGTTTTGAACTGTCCTGGCATTTTATGCACAACATTTAGAAGCTTATGTCACACATCACCCACTCTTCTAACCACTTGAAGACAAAGCCCTTTCTGACACTTATTGTTTACATAAAAAAATTTTTTTTTTTTGCAAGAAAATTACTTTGAACCCCCAAACATTATATATTTTTTTTAAAGCAAATGCCCTACAGATTAAAATGGTGGGTGTTTCATTTTTTTTTTTCACACAGTATTTGTGCAGCGATTTTTCAAACGCATTTTTTGGGGAAAAAACACACTTTTTTATATTTTAATGCACTAAAACACACTATATTGCCCAAATGTTTGATGAAATAAAAAAGATGATCTTAGGCCGAGTACATGGATACCAAACATGACATGCTTTAAAATTGCGCACAAACGTGCAGTGGCGACAAACTAAATACATTTTTAAAAGCCTTTAAAAGCCTTTACAGGTTACCACTTTAGATTTACAGAGGAGGTCTACTGCTAAAATTACTGCCCTCAATCTAACGTTCGCGGTGATACCTCACATGCATGGTGCAATTGCTGTTTACATTTGGCGCCAGACCGACGCTTGCGTTCGCATTAGCGCGAGAGCAGGGGGGACAGGGGTGCTTTTTTTTTTTTTTTTTTTTTTTCTTTATTATTATTATTTTTTTATCTTATTTTTAAACTGTTCCTTTCATTTTTTTTAAAATAATTTTTATTGTTATCTCAGGGAATGTAAATATCCCCTATCATAGCAATAGGTAGTGACAGGTACTCTTTTTTGCAAAAATTGGGGTCTATTAGACCCTAGATTTCTCCTCTGCCCTCAAAGCATCTGACCACACCAAGATCGGTGTGATAAAATGCTTTCCCAATTTCCCAATGGCGCTGTTCACATCCGGCGAAATCTAAGTCATGAAATGCTCATAGCTTCCGGTTTCTTAGGCCATAGAGATGTTTGGAGCCACTCTGGTCTCTGATCAGCTCTATGGTCAGCTGGCTGAATCACCGGCTGCATTTTCAGGTTCCCTGTTGAGACAGGAGAGCCAGAGAAAAACACGGAAGACGTTGGGGGGGGGGCATTCCCTCCCACTGCTTGTAAAAGCAGTCTAGAGGCTAATTAGCCGCTAGGATTGCTTTTACATGAAAGGCGACCGCTGGCTGAAAAGAATGATACCAAGATGATACCTAAATCTGCAGGCATCATTCTGGTATAACCACTCAAAGTCGTGAATGGCATACCTGAAGACAAAAAAATGGTTAACAATAAAGTACAGTAAACGGTAAGGTATAAAAAATTGCATACCTGAAAAGCAAACATGATAAAACATAACAACAACAAAACATTGCAGAATAGAATACAGTAAAAAAGAGCAGAACAATAGAGAGAATAGAGAGAGAGAGAACAATAAAACGCCAACTATTTTTTTTTTATTTTATATTTTTCTTTGTGTTTTTTTTTTTTTTACACTTTTTTTTGTAACTAACTTTTATAACTGTAACCGGTTCCAGGTTTGGGTCTCTCAAAATGCGATGGCATCTTGGGAGACCCTGTGAAAGTGCGCCTAGTCTGTGGAATGCTGTACCCTACGCTAATACTCAACTAGTGAATGGTAGCATTCAAAACATTCACCAATGCAAAGACCAGGATTGTCAGGACAGGAGGGGCAATAATAGCGGGTGTCACGCCTATATCCGCGCTTGCTGCAGACACGACATCTTTTTTGGGGGGGTTCGCTGGGTAGGGGTACTCGGGAGGACATAAAGAAAATGCCTCTCATGCAGCCGACTGCATTTGGTTGGGGATGTGAATGGGGGAAGTACGGGCGCTGCAGAAGCGGTGGGTTCCCAATTAGGATTGGCGAATGCAGCAGGAAGGGCACTATGGGCACGACGGGCCTGTGTTTGTCTTTTTGGTGGCAGCGGGACACTACTTGTGCTTGCCACCTCACCAGCTTGAACTGCACTTATGGGACTCGCCATGTCACCAAGTGTTACTGCAGTGCTGGTTTGACTACGACCGGGGTGTACTAGGCCGCTGGTGCTTGCCAGTTTACCAAAATGCTACCAAAAAAACTGTTAGCGATCGCAGGGATCAGGCCTGACTCTGCGAACGCTGCAGTTATGCGTTTAGTCTTTTGTAAGTGACAGTGATCGATCGATACTGCACTTGGGTGGGCTGGGCTGGGCCGGGCGGAGGGGCAAAACGCAGGTGCTAGCAGGTATCTGGGCTGATCCCGCTAACACTGCGTTTGTGGGAACCCTAAACTGCTGGGGACGCTAGTATAGATCTGATCAGATCAGATATTGATCCGATCAGATACTATACCACTAAGGGAGGTGTATGCTGCGTGCGTGGGTGTTAGCGGTACTGGCGCTAACCTGACGCTGCCTGGGGCTGGTGCTTGCCAGTTCACCAAAACGCTACCAAAAAAACTGTTAGCGATCGCAGGGATCAGGCCTGACTCTGCGAACGCTGCAGTTATGCGTTTAGTGTTTTGTAAGTGACAGTGATCGATTGATACTGCACTTGGGTGGGCTGGGCCGGGCGGGGGGGCAAAACGCAGGTGCTAACAGGTATCTGGGCTGATCCCGCTAACACTGCGTGTTTGGGAACCCTAAACTGCTGGGGACGCTAGTATAGATCTGATCGGATCAGATATTGATGCGTTCAGATACTATACCACTAAGGGAGCTGTACGGTGCGTGCGTGGGTGTTAGCGGTACTGGCGCTAACCTGACGCTGCCTGGGGCTGGTGCTTGCCAGTTCACCAAAACGCTACCAAGAAAACTGTTAGCGATCGCAGGGATCAGGCCTGACTCTGCGAACGCTGCAGTTATGCGTTTAGTGTTTTGTAAGTGACAGTGATCGATCGATACTGCACTTGGGTGGGCTGGGCCGGGCCGGGCGGAGGGGCAAAACGCAGGTGCTAGCGGGTATCTGGGCTGATCCCGCTAACACTGCGTTTTTGGGAACCCTAAACTGCTGGGGACGCTAGTATAGATCTGATCGGATCAGATATTGATCCATACAGATACTATACCACTAAGGGAGGTGTATGCTGCGTGCGTGGGTGTTAGCGGTACTGGCGCTAATCTGACGCTGCCTGGGGCGACGCATATCACCGCCGGGCGATCAGGGGGCTAAACCTTTATTCGGTAATAAACGGCGGGTGCCCTGACACTATAAAAAATAAACGAACTAACCAGTGTCACCCGTAACGGTTATACAGTGATCAGTGGTGAAAGGGTTAACTAGGGGGCAATCAAGGGGTTAAAACATTTATTAGGTAGTATATGGGGGTCCCTGTCGCTATAAAATGCTGACGGCGAACCTAAATATTTACGTCCCTAACTAGCGTCACCAGCGACACTAATACAGCGATCAGAAAAATGATCGCTTAGCAACACTGGTGACGGGGGGTGATCAAGGGGTTAAAACTTTATTAGGGGGGGTTAGGGGGGTACCCTAGACTTAAAGGGGGCCTAACACTCACTGCCCTAACACTGTAACTGTCACAAACTGACACCAATACAGTAATCAGAAAAAAAAAAAAAAAAACCTGCTTGGTGTCAGTTTGTGACAGGGGGGGGGGTGATCGGGGGGGGATCGGGGGGCGATCGGGGGGGGGGATCGGGGTGTAATGGGTGTAATGTGTGCCTGGCATGTTCTACTGTGTGTGTGTGTTTGTGTAACTCACAGTACAGTCTTCTCTCCTCGGCCCGGAACGGAAAATACCGAGCCGAGGAGAGATGACATCATTTCCTCTGCCTCTGTGTACAATACAGAGGCAGGGAAATGATCCCATTGGCTGGGAGTGTGGAACGAATGGATGGCCTCCCCCTCACCACCGATCGCCAGGGGACATTTGCCGACCGCCGCAGGCACCGGGGGGGGGGGTCCGATCGGACCCCCCACCCGCGGGCAGGCAAGGACGTACAGGTAAGCCCTTTTGCCTGCCCGTGCCGCTCTGTCGACGTACATCGTCGTGCGGCGGTCGGCAAGTGGTTAAAGAGATTGGTAGAAAATTTGCCAAGGAAGAGTGATCTTTGTCTGGTTTAGGGATCATCACTATGTTGGCAGTTAGCAAGTCCGGCGAAAATGAATGACGTCCTTTGGCCGAGTTATACATAGTCGCTAGGTGTGGGGCCAGGACTTCTGCAAATTTTTGATATTACAAAGCAGTGAAGCCTTCCGGACCTGGCCTTTTGCCCACTTTCAGTTCCTTAATGCACTGAAGAATCTCAGAGACCTGTATATCTCGGTCCATTAGGGAGATATGGGGGTCCGATATGGAAGGTAAAGATAATTTACTTAGAAAATCATTCAGGCCCTGTATTGAAGAATGATTTAGGGGGGAGTAGAGTTTAGTAAGGCGGTAATGGAATTCTTCCAAAATCCGCTGAGGGTTTCCCGTAAGGATATTATGACGGGTGCGCAGGTATATTGGAGTAAATTTCGGTATAAAGGTTCGCAGTCTGTTAGCCAACTGCGCATTTGGTTTGTTTGCCTTAGAATACCATTTCTGGCGAGCCCAACGTAAGGTACGGTCCGCCTCATCTGTCAGGCATAAATCCAAGTCGGTACGGGCTTTGTCTAAAGCTCTGCGATTGGCAGGGGTGGGGGATAATTTAAAGGCCGTCGAGCAATCCTTTAATGTCTGTTCTAACTTACGTCGGGCCTGAACTCTTTCCCTCTTGGGCTGGGACGCTATTCGAATAACGCGACCCCGGATGACCGCTTTATAAGCCTCCCATAATGATATTGGGGATGATACCGAACCTACATTAAGTCTAAAGTATTCCATAGTAGCTTCTTTAATTTCACTGAGGATTGGTTTGAAAGATAAAAGTGAATCATTCATCACCCAGGGAGCTTGTTGTGAATTATTGAGTAGAGTATGACATACCGTTAAAACTGGATCATGATCTGACCAAGGGACTGCTAGAATCGATACCGACTCTATTAAGGGAAGGTGGTTCCGTACCATAAACGAATGGTCGATTCTAGAGTGAGAGTGGTGAGGATGAGAATAATGAGTGTAGTCCCTGCCCATGGGATGAAACTCTCGCCATAGGTCTACTAGGTCCAAGTTTTGTAGGGCCCGCAAACATTTTTTTGCCGCAGGAGGGGGGGCTTTATGATCCGCCGGGTATTTATCGAGGGCCGGGTTAAGCGCCACATTCGAATCACCCGCCAACAGAAGGGTGCCTCTTTGGTGGACCTGTAACAAGGAACAAACATGAGACAGGAATGGGCCCGGATTTTCGTTTGGGGCATAGTAGGTCATAATGGTTACTTCATTATCCTGAACAGAACCCTGTAAGATAAGATATCTGCCATTAGGGTCAGCTATCTGTTTATTACAGATAAATGGGACAGATTTTCATATAGCTATAAGAACCCCCCTCTGCTTAGTAGGACCATTCGCTAAATATACTTGGGGATAATTTGCTGCGAAATATTTGGGGAGGAAGAAGAGGAAAAATGAGTTTCCTGTAAACGGGCTATATCTATCCTTTGTTGCTTAAGGTATTTAAAAACTTTAACTCTTTTTTGTGGGGAATTCATGCCCTGAACATTCAGGGACAGCCAATGAAGAGTCATTGGGATTGAGTTACAACGCTATGGACTACTCCATCCACACACCCCAGGGGCCAAGGAAAAAGGGAAGGAGAGGGGGAAAGAAAAGAGAGAAAAAAATGGTAAGAACAGAGAAGAACATTAGATATGAGAAAACTGAGATAAATTCTAATTAGAATATGTAGTGGATACATTGACGTATCACGCCGTGGGCTGCAAGGCCCACAATAAGGTGGGAGCATGGCCAAGACAAAAATCCTAGCCATGTGCCAACTCATGAGGGGAGCAGTGGTCCGTCGGAACCACCGGCCTATAATGTAGATAGTTCAAACTGACTAAATAAACTTGACATACATTTTAAACAGTACTTAGAGATAGCAACTAGACTAACAAATATGCAATTTTTGAAGTAGTTGCATCCCTTTGGCGAGATTATCTACCACGTGCTCCCTGCCATCCCTTGTGATGATCAATTTTGTAGGAAACCACCATTTATAGGTGATTTTATGGTTCCTCAACGCCTTAGATATTGTGTTGAGGTTCCTCCGTTTCTGTAGAGTAAATTGGGACAAGTCCGCAAAGAATTGTAGGTCTTTGTACTGTGGTGGAAAGAGGTCTTTATTGCGTGAGGCCGCCATCAGGCGTTCTTTCGTTTGAAAAAAGTGTAGCCGGAGTATGACATCTCTGGGTATGTTGTCTGGTAGGTGGGATGGTTTAGGTAAGCGGTGGATCCTGTCCACTGTAATGTCCAGGTCAGATAAGTCAGGGAGTATAGCCTGAAATAGTTGGGCTGTATAGGTGCGTAGATCAGTTTGTTGGACCGACTCGGGGACTCCCCTTATTTTCAGGTTGTTTCTCCTGGAGCGGTCTTCAATGTCCGCTAATTTAGCTTTAATGGCATCCATTTCATCAGTATTGCTATCATGTGCGTCAACAAGATCATTGATGGTGGTCGCAAACTCCCCCATTTTATTTTCTATGTGATCTACTCTGGAAGCAGTCTCTCTTAGTTCCACTCCAAACTTGTGAACACATGACAGCATGTTAGCATGCAGTGAGCTAAGAGACACTAACATGTCTTTAAGGGTGGTATCCAGGACGGGCTGGTTGTTAGTGGGGAAAAGATCTATGGAATCAGGGAGATCTCTGGTGTCTTCCCCTGAGTCTAGGCCTTGTGTCATGTCCTGACTTGCATCTAAGGCATCCAGCCTCACCCTCACTTTTTCTGGGCTCCCCGAGGTAGGAGTGTGGATCAGAGAATGTGTGCTCCTTTGTGGGGCATTTCTTTTTTGGGGATTGCCTTTCCCTTGGCTGTAGAAGATAAGCAGAGAAGTCCTTAATCAAGCCGAGGGTCAAACACTGGAGAGAGGATAAGCAGAGTAGTCAAACTGTCCGGGTCACAATAGGCAGGAACAGGTATGCAGAGGATAAACGGGAACACTGGAAGCTGAGAAGACAAACCAGCAATGAGCACAAGGCATCGCTGCCTTTATATAGGCCCGCCAAGGGGACGTCCCGCTGTACGTGCATGCGTTCGTGTGCCCACGTGTGCTAACCCCTTCGGGTCACGCGCTCGTACCCGCCGATCGTGTGCTCGTACGTGCTGATGTGTGGCTCTACCGCGCAGGCACACCGGGACGCGCCGATACTGACAGGCTCTGACTGTGTTAACCCTCTGACAGTGCCCCCTCCCAAGGGGCAGCCTCCGGATGCCCAATCTGGGCAAGATTCCTGGTTGTCTTCTGTGAAAATTACGTATTAAACGAGGGGCGTGTAAGTTGCTGGATGGTTCCCAGGAGTTATCTTCTGGAGGGTATCCTTTCCATTTAACAAGATATTGGATCTGTCCCCCCCTTTTTCTACAGTCCATTATTGCCTCCACTTCATACTCCATTTCACCTTCAATTTCAAGTGGAGGAGGTGGTGGTTCCTGTCTTCCAGAAAAAGGGCTAGGGACCACTGGCTTCAATAAAGATGCATGGAATACCGGATGTATCTTGTATGTGACCGGAAGGGCTAATTCGAAAGCCACGGGGTTCACCACTTTCTTAATTTCAAAAGGGCCAATGAACCTTGGACCTAATTTGCGGGATGGACAGGGCAGTCTAAGATTAATAGCAGATAGCCATACCTTGTCCCCAATCTTGAAATTTGGGTTTGGTCTTCTCCCTCTGTTATAGTACTTCTCGTAACTGTCTTGAGCCTTTTTCATGGTTTCCTGGATCTGTAAAAAATTAGTTTGGATAAAGTTAATCCGGTCTTGTACTGCAGGGGTTGACACTTCAGGAAAAGAATCTGGCAAGAAGGAGGGATGGAAGCCGTAATTAGCCCAAAAAGGTGTTTGGTTGATGGCGGAATGAGTGGAATTGTTGTAAGCAAATTCCGCACACGGAAGGAGGGTGGACCTGTTATCTTGGGAACCAGAGCAGAAACAACGGAGATATTGTTCCAGAGTTTGATTTGTTCTTTCTGTTTGACCGTTGCTTTGCGAGTGGTATGCTGAGGAGAGTGAGGTCTTTATTTCAAGGGATCTGCAGAGGTCCTTCCAAAATTTTGAGGTAAATTGGATACCTCTGTCTGATACGATGTTGTGGGGAACACCATGAAGCCTCACGATTTCTTTGATAAAAATGTTTGCTGTAGCCAGAGCAGAAGGGGTGCCCATCATGGGCAGGAAGTGTGCCATTTTAGAGAGGCGGTCAACCACCACTAAGATGGTAGTAAATTTTTCAGAGGGGGGAAGTTCTACAATGAAGTCCATAGAGACCTCCTTCCATGGACGTTCAGGGACAGGCAAAGGTCTCAGGAGCCCCCAAGCCTGAGTGTTCGACCCTTTGTTACGTTGACACGTAATACAGGATTGGACATAGTTTTTACAGTCCTGACTCCAACCCGGCCACCAGTAGGAGCGATGAACTAATTCTGAGGTTTTCCGGATTCCAAAGTGCCCTGCCAACTTATGGTCATGGAAGTTCTGTAATACTTGCAGTCTTACTGGAGAAGGAACAAATATTTTATTTTGGGCCCACAGTAAGCCATCCCTCTTCCTTAATGAGGGTACTTCAGGTTCTGTGCATTGGCTGGATGCCTCTTTAATGGCAGTTTTGAGATCAGGCTGGATAGGAAGGAAGTTATGTGGGGATAAGATAGTTCCAGGCTCAGTTGCCTCATTGACTTCTGGAAACATTCGGGAGAGTGCATCCGCTTTTCCGTTCTTGGAACCCGGTTGGTAGGAGATGTGAAAATTTAATCTGGAGAAAAACAATGCCCATCGGGCTTGTCGAGGTTGGAGTCGATTGGCCGTTCGGAGATATTCCAGATTCCGATGATCAGTTAAGATCATTATGGGTTGGGACGCACCCTCCAGCAAGTACCTCCACTCCTCCAGAGCAAATTTTATAGCTAGTTCTCGGTCACCAACGTCATAGTTCCTTTCAGGTGGGCTTAATTTGTGAGAAGCAAAGGCAACTGGATGAAGAAGGGCCTTCGGACCGCTCCGTTGGGACAGGATTGCACCTGTCGCTGATTCGGAGGCATCTTTTTCCAGTACATAAATAATGATATTTGAAGCGCTTCACAATGTGCATGAAAATGAATATATAAGAATAAATATAAATAGTCAAATAAATCCAGCGGTGAGTAAAAATTCCTATAAAATCCAGCAATCAAAATAGTGTAAAATAAAAAATTAGTGACACCAAATGTGTAAAAAATTCACATAAAAAATCCACATAAAAATTAATATATAGGGATGTATTCAGAAGGTTCAATTATACAGGTGTAGAATCCTGATTGGTATAGAGCTTTTGATCACTAGCAAAGCTGTTTAAAAACACTTGCTTAATTAAGGTGCTCATTGATAGTACCAATGTGTTTTTTGCTTCTATTCACAACCAATGTGGGAATCATAAACAGGCAGATAAGAGAAAAAAAAACAATCATTGTGCAATAGTTAGGATACCAAGGTACACAGGCAAACTTCAATCCACTCACGTGTGCCGTATAATGATAAGGCATATGCAGGTTTTTTTTATAGCAGTCAGCCGCCTTAGACAGGAGCAGATTCAGTGCAGTACACTGTGTGAAACTGCTGATCTGCACAGAGCTTCCTTGGCTCCTCCCACGCGTTACATCACAGTCACGTGACTTTTTCATCCTTGAAAAAGTCACGTGACTGTGATGTAACGCGTGGGAGGAGCCAAGGAAGCTCTGTGCAGATCAGCAGTTTCGCACAGTGTACTGCACTGAATCTGCTCCTGTCTAAGGCGGCTGACTGCTATAATAAAACCTGCATATGCCTTATCATTATAAGGCACACGTGAGTGGATTGAAGTTTGCCTGTGTACCTTGGTATCCTAACTATTGCACAATGATTGTTTTTTTTTCTATTATCTGCCTGTTTATGATTCCCACATTGGTTGTGAATAGAAGCAAAAAACACATTGGTACTATCAATGAGCACCTTAATTAAGCAAGTGTTTTTAAACAGCTTTGCTAGTGATCAAAAGCTCTATACCAATCAGGATTCTACACCTGTATAATTGAACCTTCTGAATACATCCCTATATATTTATTTTTATGTGGATTTTTTATGTGAATTTTTTACACATTTGGTGTCACTAATTTTTTATTTTACACTATTTTGATTGCTGGATTTTATAGGAATTTTTACTCACCGCTGGATTTATTTGACTATTTATATTTATTCTTATATATTCATTTTCATGCACATTGTGAAGCGCTTCAAATATCATTATTTATTCTTTTTAAGTGACTCTGAAAACACTCTCTTTTGATAGCAGCCTCACTTGGTTTCATGTGTAATTATCAGCTATTTAGCATCACAGCACTTTGTGTTTTATATATATTACTTCCAGTACATATGATAAGGCTGGATCTGGGTGTTGTAGAATAGGAACCGATGTAAAAAGATCTTTCAATTTATTAAAGGCTTCTTGTGCTTCTTGGGGCCATTGAAACTTGGCTTGCTGGTGGGTGAGTCGAGTAATGGGAGAAATGATTGAAGAGAATCCTCTAATGAACCTGCGGTAAAAATTGGCAAAGCCAACAAACCGCTGGATTCCCCTTTTATCTGAAGGAGCTGGCCACTCCTGGATGGTTCTAACCTTTTGTGGATCCATTGCAACCCCTTTTGTGGAGATGATGAACCCAAGGAACTGGATGGTGGTCTTTTCAAATTCACATTTCTCCCCTTTTAAGAATAGGCCATGTTTCCTGAGAACCGAGAGTACCTTCTTTACATGGGTGCGATGTACTTCTAGTGAGGTGGAGAAAATCAAAATATCATCAAGATATACAATCACAAAGTTATCTAGGTACTCACGGAAAATGTCGTTGACTAGGTGTTGGAACGTGGCCGGGGCGTTGCAGAGTCCGAAAGGCATCACAAGATATTCAAAGTGCCCAAACCTGGATCTAAAGGCTGTTTTCCACTCATCCCCGGCACGTATCCGAACGAGATTGTATGCTCCCCGTAGGTCTAGTTTGGTAAACACTTGGGCAGTTCTGAAGCGCTGGAATAGTTCAGAGATGAGAGGCAATGGGTATCTATTCTTCACAGTGATCTTATTAAGTTCTCTATAGTCCACACAGGGCCTTAAAGATCCATCCTTTTTTTCGACAAAGAAGATACCCGCCCCAGCTGGAGAAGAGGAAGGGCGGATGAACTTCTTCTCCAGGTTTTCGTCAATATAGGAACGAAGCGCTTCTAACTCAGTCTCAGATAGTGGAAATATGCGACCAAAAGGAATCTCGGATCCAGGTAAAAGGTCAATGGGACAATCATAGGAGCGATGAGGTGGTAAGCTGTCGGCCTTTTTTTTATTAAAAATATCCAGAAATTCATGGTATACTGCAGGGACAGGCTGAAGATTATCTGGTATTGACTGAAGGGCCAAACAAGAGGCCGGTGTGCTGGTGGTAGGCACGAAACAATGTTGAGAGCAGTACATAGATGAGAAGAGGATTTCTTTCTTGGACCAACTGATTTGAGGGTCATGAACTTGTAACCAGGGGAAACACAGGATAACAGGGAACATAGGTGAACTGATGATGTTAAAGCAAAGGAATTCTTGGTGGCCAGAGTCTGTGGAGGTGAGAATAGGTTTGGTTTCTTGAGTAACAAGTCCCGAACATGGTAGGGATCCGTCGGCTAGATGTATCTGCAGAGGTTGCTTCTTATCTTGGAGGGGAATATGCAAGGTGTGAGCCAGAGATGCATCTAGGAAACAACTGCATGCTCCGGAGTCAATGATGGCCAGCAGCCGAGCCTCCTCTTCCGCCACCTGTAATGAGACCGGAAGGACAAAGTGAGATTGGGTAGAGCCGGTAACTTGAAAGTTCACAGTGTACTGTCGCTGGCACTTACTGGGTCTCACGGGGCAGTTGCGTAAGAAATGACCGGCCTCCCCACAATAAAGGCAAAGGTTGGCTTGGCGCCGGCGGAGTCTTTCATCAGGGGTGAGTGGAGAACGTACCAATCCCAACTGCATAGGTTCGTGGTCCGAGGAAGAGGAAGGTACAGCAGAAGGTGCTGGAACAGGAGGAATGCGAGGTAACATCCAGGTTGGTCGTGAGGACTGGAAGCGTTCAGAGCGGCGTTCACGCAGGCGTCTGTCAAGCTTAATTGCTAGTTGTATTAATTCTTCCAGGGAGGAAGGAGTATCCATCTGAGCTAATTCATCTTTTACATTTTCTGATAGACCTTGGCGATACTGGTACTTTAAAGCAGCCTCATTCCAGTTGGTGTCCCCAGACCATTTCCGGAATTCAACGGTGTAGTCTTCCACTGGTCTCTTTCCCTGGGTCAGGGTGTGTAAGATGGATTCAGCTGTGGCAGTGCGTTGTGGGTCGTCATACAGCTGTGCCATAGCGTTGAAAAAGGTTTCTACCGTATCCAACAGGGGGCTTTTCTGTTCTAAAAGGTTATGGGCCCAAGCTTGGGGTTCTTCTGACAAAAGCGAAATGACAAACCCCACCTTTACAGCTTCAGAATGGAAAGTCCTGGGTTGAAGGGCCAAGTAAAGCTGACAAGCGTTTTTGAAGGCTCTGAATTTCTTTCGAATTCCGGAAAACCGTTCTGGAATGGGAACCCTAGGTTCAGGGATGGCCATCATGACTGGGTTGACTTGGTTTTGGGAAGAAGAAATCCCACTGGATGAAGCTGACGGTGCTTCCGGGGGAGCTGAGGAAGTTGTTAGGTGTTGAAGGCGACCCTCAATTTGGAAATATCCATCCTGCAGTCTCTGGACAGCCTGTGTAAGGGCTGTAACCTGCTGGCAGAGGGCCTCGAGGGGAGAGCCGGCTCTGTCGGCCTCTGACATGGCTGGTTTGTACTGTCAGGTACTCACCAAGGCCGGAATGCTGGGAGCGGCCCCCCTAGCAACTAGGTGCGAGATACCCCTGAAGGTGGTACAGAGGGAATCAGGCACGGAGAGGCACGGGTTGCCAGCAGGTGTGCAGGTCACCAAGGTTTCACTAGACATGTAGAACCCGTGCAGCATGGACTGGTTGCTAAGCTGGAGAGAAGACTGGCAGGGACTCCAACACTTGACCTGGAACCAGGAACAGAGCTGAGGAGAAGCACAGGGCTAAGCAAAACAAGTCCTTTAGCAGGCCGAGGATCAAACACTGGGTAAGCGTGGTAGCAAGCACAGGTTGAAGCAAGGCAAGTCCGTTGAGCAGGCCGAGGGTCAAACACCAGGTAATCGTAGTACAGGTTTTAGCAAGACAAGTCCGTTTAGCAGGCCAAGGGTCAAACACTGGAGAGAGGATCAGCAGAAGAGTCGTAATCAAGCCGGGGGTCAAACACTGGAGAGAAGATAAGCAGAGAAGTCCTTAATCAAGCCGAGGGTCAAACACTGGAGAGAGGATAAGCAGAGTAGTCAAACGGTCCGGGTCACAATATGCAGGAACAGGTATGCAGAGGATAAACGGGAACACTGGAAGCTGAGAAGACAAACCAGCAATGAGCACAAGGCATAGCTGCCTTTATATAGGCCCGCCAAGGGGACGTCCCGCTGTACGTGCATGCGTTCGTGTGCCCACGTGTGCTAACCCGTTCGGGTCACGTGCTCGTACCCGCCGATCGTGCGCCCGTACATGCTGATGTGTGGCTCTACCGTGCAGGCGCACCGGGACGCGCCGATACTGACAGGCTCTGACTGTGTTAACCCTCTGACACCTTACACCACTTCTCCCAGGCCCTCCTGTCCCACCGGGTGGCCCGAGCGACCAGCCGGCACAGCTGCCGGCTGGCCAGAGACCTGAATAAAGCCAAGATCAGCTTTGAATGGGTCTCAGATCTACTAACCCGGAAGAGGCGTCATACCATCACTTCTGGTTTACTGGGGCCTTAACGCACCATATTTAAGAATAAAAAATGGCAGTATTCAAAACAGCCAAACTTGACGTTTTGAATGCTTTTAAGTGCAAAGGAGGGATTTGGGGTCTTATTGCTGTCACAAGGGATGTTTACATTTCTTTGACAGTAATTAAAGTGATCAAAAAAAATTAAAGGGACAGTGTAAAAAAAAATGAAATAAAATAAAGATGAGACTTTTTTTTTTAAAGTGCCCTCATCTCTCTGTGCACGCGTGCAGAAGCAAACGCATACTTAAGTCGTGCCCACAAATGTAAACAGTGTTTCATTTTTAAAGAGCCGCCTATGGAAGTTTTTAAGTACCGTAGTTTTTCGCCATTCCACGGATCCAATGGCCATTATTAAATAATATTAATTATACTAATCGACACTCACTTCTCACGATTCAATAGGGGTAGGTCAGCAATGAAGCACACAAACCATAGATGAAATTTGGATATCCAATGATCCAATATTGCCACTCCCAGGGGACTGATAAATACCGTAGCTAATATCTCAGGCCCCCTCTCTATGTCTGACCTCCAATTGTCTCCTAAGATGTCTCTCCATCAGGTCTCCCCAGTCAGGTCTCCCCCTCAGGTCTTTCCAGTCAGGTCTTTTTCTCCCATTCTAATCCTAGTTCTTTCCATTTGCTATCATTGACAAGCCTCTCATTGGTCCAAGCTGCACAATCATATCTTTCTCATGAAGGCAATTTTATGGTAACTCAAGCCCCCTTTGATGTGATGACTCTTCTATAATAATTAGGATCTCACTCTGGTAATCTAAATCATGTTGTCTCCTGCGAGTATATGTTCATTAAATCTACCAACACACCTGAACCTCAGTTCGCAAGTTTAGCATACCAAAGCAATATGACCTTCACGGAGATACTGTCATGAAAGATGTCCTGTTAATACAGTTGCCGGCAGAAGATCTGTGCGCAGAATTCCTGTTATTAGAGCCAGTGGGCACGTGCGGGTGCACGCTGGTGCAAATGGTACAAAATATTTTACAGCGCACACATACAAGAATGACATTTCCTGCAGGGCTAGTTAAAAACACCTGAACATATTCAAAAAATATGGGGGTTTGGTCACACTATATGGTCATTTTGTGCTAAGCCCACTTACTGTGACAAAGTACCCCGAATTAGTGGGTCCTACACTAGTAATAGAATGGAAGATCCTTTGTCTCAACCATGGAAGCTGAACTCCTCTATGTGGGAGAACTGAAGGGGATACATCTTAAACACTGGTGGCCACTAAATAGGAGGTAATGAGGAGGGGGAGGGGTGCTCCAGCCCAAAAAAACCTGGTCAGGGCCTATTACAATATACAAGAACATATTTGGGGGG
Source organism: Lithobates clamitans (assembly GCA_037952925.1). Lineage (NCBI taxonomy): Eukaryota > Metazoa > Chordata > Amphibia > Anura > Ranidae > Lithobates > Lithobates clamitans. Next base: position 2,874,893 of record JBBGZY010000284.1, read on the forward strand.
CACACCATACAATGCATTTAAATTCAAGATGGTGCTGCTATAAGACCTACAAACAGTACAAAATATTTTATAGCGCACACAAACAAGAATGACATTTCCTGCAGAGCTAGTTAAAAACACCTGAACATATTCAAAAAATACGGGGGTTTGGTCACACTATATGGTCATATAGTGCTAAGCCCACTTACTGCGACAAAGTACCCCAAATTAGTGGGTCCTACACTAGTAATAGCTCCTAATACCTCCTATTTAGTGGCCACCAGTGTTTAGGATGTATCCCCTTCAGTTCTCCCACATAGAGGAGTTCAGCTCCCATGGTTGAGACAAAGGATCTTCCATTCTATTACTAGTGTAGGACCCACTAATTCGGGGTACTTTGTCGCAGTAAGTGGGCTTAGCACTATATGACCATATAGTGTGACCAAACCCCCGTATTTTTTGAATATGTTCAGGTGTTGTTAACTAGCCCTGCAAGAAATGTCATTCTTGTATGTGTGTGCTGTAAAATATTTTGTACTGTTTGTAGGTCTTACAGCAGCATCATCTTGAATTTAAACGCATTGTATGGTGTGCCCCCAAATATGTTCTTGTACGCTGGTGCAAATGGGCGCACGCGTGTGCGCGATGGTGCGAACGGGCGCACGCGGGTGCATGATGGTGTAAGAGGGCAAGTACAGCGTTTCCTGTGACCCTAAGCTACTAATTACCTGCCTACATGATTCCTGTCTACCCGGCCTGCTCCTGACTACTCCTGTTTGCTGCCAGTCCCTGACCCCGGCTTGTTTTGCCTACTCTCCTGCTTCTTCCTTCAGTATGTTCACTGCCTGCCTGTTGCCAACCCGGTCTGTACCCCGACTACTCTCCTGCCTCTGTCTGGTACCTGCTCTGTCCGCCAGTGTTGACCCAGCCTGTCTGACCCTGCCAGTATTCCTGCTAAACTACAGAACACCTCCTCCCTGCCTGCGGTTCCAGTGTTCCTGCTAAGCTACCGTGCTCCTCCTTGCAGCCAGCTGTTCCAGTGTTCCTGCCAAGTTCCCGTGCACTTCCTTTCAGTCTGCTGTGCCAGTGCTTCTGCTGAACTACAGAACACTTCCTTTCTGTCTGCTGTTCCAGAGGTCCTGCTAAGCTACAGTGCTTCCCCTCGCAGCCAGCTGTTCCAGCGTTCCTGTCAAGTTCCAGTGCATCTCCGTACAGTCGCTGTCTGCTGCTGCTCCAGTGTACCTGCTAGCTCTCCTTCAGCCACGTCAGAGGTCCGGATCAGCCCCTACACCTGCCACCTTCTAGCCATTTGTGGCCCTCTGTGGTCTTGAGTCCCTGTTTCCTCTATCAGGGTTTCCTGAGCCAGAGGCATACGAGAGGCCACTCCCTGCATTCTGGGCTCTGCAATCAGGTACATGACAGATACACTAACCTTCAACTTTTCACCTGCCCCTGAAGACAAAAAAGCAATCTTAATGTTAATGCATTTGGCTTTAGCATACTAATGAAGACACTAGCAAGAAAACCTTTTTCTTCTGAGAGACTGGAGACAATCTTGTAAACAACTCACAAGTTCTTCATATCTACATTCATATGCCTATATCTCATAATAATCCCCAATAAATATATTAATTGTATATAGTTCCTGAAAGATGTATTTTATTGGTCATTTCTAGTACACAGTACAGTACAGTAGTACACAATTACACATAAAGTAATGAAACTAATTTTAGGGGAGGTAATTAAATTGCTAGCATGTGTTTAAGCTCTGAGAGTAGATCCAAGCACTCAGAGGACATTCAGAAAACAAGTGCAGCACAGGGGCTTAGTGGATAGCACTCATGCCTTGCTGCACTCGGGTCCTTGGTTTTGGGTCCCAGGGAGGATGCTATCTGCATGTAGTTTGCATATTCTCCCTATACCTGTGTGGGTTTCATCCCACACTCCAGAGACATGTTGGTAGGATAATCAGCTCTAACAAGTGTGTGTGTATATGGTTTGCATGTGAGATAGGGACTTTAAAGTATAAGCTCCTTGAGGGCAAGCACTAATGTGAATGGCTTTGCATAGAGTTTGCATGTGCTTCCTGGGTGTATTGCCTCCAAAATCCCAAAGACATGTTGATTGGTAAACTGGTTTTAGTGTGTGAGGTAGAGATCATAATTCTTTAGGCACTGTATAAATACCTGTAATGATAAAGACTTTGTGTTCTTGTTGGAAATTTAAACCAGGTCGAGGTATAGGACTGTAGTATAGTTTTGTGGCGAGTTGTGACCTTTTGGCCAAAAATTTCAGGAGGCATGGAGTTACGTTATAATAGTAAATGTAATATACATCTAATGTATTTACATTTAAATAAATAATACTAATAAACGAATAAATACATTATTAATAGTTTAGAGTATCGTAGTAAAACTCATAATACAAGTATGACCATTCTAAAATAGGAAAAAGAGATATTTAAAGAATAATGTCAAGCAAGGTATATTTCTACCACAGCCTGGACCAATGTAATTGTGTATATAAAATACCTGGCTGATGCCCCTGGAAACTGGAAATCACTGAATCAGACATGTGCAAAACGAGAATGCAAAGCATTCTTTGACTGGTAAAAGTGGAGAGCCACCTCGTCTAATCAGAGAAGGCTTTACATTCACTTAGAAAATGCAGACAATTTTCTAAATGGCACCTGTGCTGAGCTGCTGACCTCTTGTATTTACAGTGCATCAGGCTAGCTGCTCAGCACGGGATCCGGAAACAAGTGGTGATCAGTAGCGGTATCTATTTCAATGATTTCCAGCTTTCTGGGGCATATATATATACAAAGTTACATTGGTCCAAATATACCATGTCAGAATATACCATGTCAAAATATACCATACCTGAAACTATTCTTAAAGCAGCCACATGCTCACTGTGGCAACATATGTGTAGACTGGCACAGAGAATTCTATAGAAAAAATGCTTAGTGCAGTTAGTAGATATTTACATATACAGTATGATATTTTAGCTGAATAAAAATGTAAAAAGGAAATAAATCCTTATTTAAATCCACTGGGGGAAATATAGACCTACAGTATATAGTTTACCAACTTGCCATTTAAAAAATATGGGTGGATATATCTATTTATACATTGCTAAAAGAGCTGTTTATTTATATAAACTCATTCATTGATATGTCAGGACAGCTGTAAGATAAGTCTTCTGCTATTTTATTTGATATTTTATTTGCTCTGATTCCACTTATCCACTGTTTGTTATAACCTTCTTTATTTTTGGCTGAACCCAGTAATTTTGTGCCTCTGCACACCAGTTAGGATGCAAAACTTTTCATTTTGTTATCTTTGATCTACTTATCACAAAGACTGCAGTGAACATAAGCATGACTAGAACCTGAAATGAACATGAAAAGTATGTGAAACTAGTCATGACTTACTGGCTGATTTAAGATTTTTTTCCTTTCTCTCCTTCATCCTTTTTTATATTTTTACTATATTTCTGACGAAAAGTCGGTATTCTGAACTCACTTGTTATCTGTGAGCTTCCAGCTGTCTTGTTTCTGTTTTGTTTAGTCAGATGTTATTTAGAAGAAGACAATACCTTCATTACTCTCATGATATTGTATTCCCATACAAACAATTTTCATCTTTGTATCATAAGGCATACTTTAATCATTTGTTCTTCTGCTGCTTGTGGATCTGAGGCTGACCCTCAATGTTTGGCATTCTCCTCTCACACATTGTTAACTCTATACAATCTTTCTGTATTTTTTGCATTGCTGGGAACATTATTTTACCATTAGAATTGAAAGGCTGTTGGTGTAAGACTGATACAAATGAATGCACTGCAGTAAAACCAGAATTGAAAGTTTATGTGAGCTGCCTTTGAAGCACATAGGGGCTAATTCAGAGTTTAGAAGTTACAGCAGTAAAAGTTTGTTGTAAGATTTTATACTCATGTATCACTGCACTTTGTACATGTAAAGTCATTTAGATATAAGCACACTTAAAATGGTTCTAAAGGCAGAAGGTTTTTTTTTATCTTAAAGTGGTTCTAAATGCTGATGGTTTTTACACCTTCATGCATTCTATGCATAAAAGTAAAAAAACCTTCTCTATGCACTAGCCAATGCCCCCCAACTCTTACCTGAGCTCCGTCTGATCCAGTGATGTTCATTGGCTGAGACAGCAGCGATAGCTCATTGGTAGGGATGAGCCGAACACCCCCCGGTTCGGTTCGCACCAGAACCTGTGAACGGACCGAAAGTTCGCACGAACGTTAGAACCCCATTGACGTCTATGGGACTCGAACGTTCGAAATCAAAAGTGCTCATTTTAAAGGCTAATTTGCATGGTATTGTCCTAAAAAGGGTTTGGGGACCCGGGTCCTACCCCAGGTGACATGTATCAATGAAAAAAAAACTTTTAAAAACGTCCGTTTTTTCGGGAGCAGTGATTTTAATGATGCTTAAAATAAAAAAAAAAGTGAAATATTCCTTTTTAAATATCGTACCTGAGGGGTGTCTATAGTATGCCTGTAAAGTGACGCGTGTTTCCCGTGTTTAGAACAGTCCCTGCACCAAATGTCATTTTTAAAGGAAAAATCTCATTTAAAACTGCTTGCGGGTTTAATGTAATGTCGGGTCCTGGCAATATGGATGAAAATCAGTGAGACAAACGGCATGGGTACCCCCCAGTCCATTACCAGGCCCTTTGGGTCTTGTATGGATATTAAGGGGAACCCCGCACCCAAATTAAAATAAGGAAAGGTGTGGGGCCACCAGGCCCTATATACTCTGAACAGCAGTATACAGGCGGTGCAAACAAGACAGGGACTGTAGGTTTGTTGTTAAGTAGAATCTCTTTGTAATTTTGAACGGGTACATTTTTAACCACTTAAGGACCGCCTCACGCCGATGTACGTCGGCAATGCGGCACGGGCAGGCAAAATCACGTACATATACGTGATTTGCCTCCCGCGGGTGGGGGGTCCGATCGGACCCCCCCCCGCCGCCCGAGGCGGTCCCGTTTTGTTCCCCGGCGATCGGAGATGAGGGGGAGGCCATCTGTTCGTGGCCCCCCCCCGCGATCGCCGCCGGCCAATGGGAACACTCCTTTGCTGCTGTATGCTAAACAGCAGCAAAGGAAGTGATGTCATCTCCCCTCGGGTCGGTAGTTTCCGTTCCGGCCCGAGGAGAGAAGACAGGTATGTGAGTGCACCAACACACACACAGTAGAACATGCCAGGCATACAAAACACCCCGATCCCCCCCCCGATCGCCCCCCAATCCCCCCCCCGATCACCCCCCCCTGTCACAAACTAACACAAGCAGTTTTTTTTTTTTTTCTGATTACTGCTAGGTGTCAGTTTGTGACAGTCACTGTGTTAGCACAGTTACTGTTACCCCCCTGTAGGTCTAGGGTACCTCCCTAACCCCCCCTAATAAAGTTTTAACCCCTTGATCACCCCCCGTCACCAGTGTCGCTAAGCGATCATTTTTCTGATCGCTGTATTAGTGTCGCTGGTGACGCTAGTTAGTGAGGTAAATATTTAGGTTCGCCGTCAGCGTTTTATAGCGTCAGGGACCCCCATATACTATCTAATAAATGTTTTAACCCCTTGATTGCCCCCTAGTTAACCCTTTCACCACTGATCACCGTATAACCGTTACGGTTGACGCTGGTTAGTTTGTTTATTTTTTATAGTGTCAGGGAACCCGCCGTTTATTACCGAATAAAGGTTTAGCCCCCTAATCGCCCGGCGGTGATATGCGTCGCCCCAGGCAGCGTCAGATTAGCGCCAGTACCGCTAACACCCACGCACGCAGCATGCGCCTCCCTTAGTGGTATAGTATCTGAACGGATCAATATCTGATCCGATCAGATCAATACTAGCGTCCCCAGCAGTTTAGGGTTCCCAAAAACGCAGTGTTAGCGGGATCAGCCCAGATACCCGCTAGCACCTGCGTTTTGCGCCTCCGCCCAGCCCACCCAAGTGCAGTATCGACCGATCACTGTCACTTACAAAACACTAAACACATAACTGCAGCGTTCGCAGAGTCAGGCCTGATCCCTGCGATTGCTAACAGTTTTTTTGGTAGCATTTTGGTGAACTGGCAAGCACCAGCCCCAGGCAGCGTCAGGTTAGCGCCAGTACCGCTAACACCCACGCACGCACCGTACACCTCCCTTAGTGGTATAGTATCTGAACGGATCAATATCTGATCCGATCAGATCTATACTAGCGTCACCAGCAGTTTAGGGTTCCCAAAAACGCAGTGTTAGCGGAATCAGCCCAGATACCTGCTAGCACCTGCGTTTTGCCCCTCCGCCCAGCCCACCCAAGTGCAGTATCGATCGATCACTGTCACTTACAGAACACTAAACGCATAACTGCAGCGTTCACAGAGTCAGGCCTGATCCCTGCGGTCGCTAACAGTTTTTTGGTAGCATTTTGGTGAACTGGCAAGCACCAGCCCCAGGCAGCGTCAGGTTAGCGCCAGTACCGCTAACACCCACGCACGCACCGTACACCTCCCTTAGTGGTATAGTATCTGATCGCATCAATATCTGATCCGATCAGATCTATACTAGCGTCACCAGCAGTTTAGGGTTCCCACAAACGCAGTGTTAGCGGGATCAGCCCAGATACCTGCTAGCACCTGCGTTTTGCCCCTCCGCCCGGCCCGGCCCAGCCCACCCAAGTGCAGTATCGATCGATCACTGTCACTTACAAAACTCTAAACGCATAACTGCAGCGTTCGCAGAGTCAGGCCTAATCCCTGCGATCGCTAACAGTTTTTTTGGTAGCGTTTTGGGGAACTGGCAAGCACCAGCGGCGTAGTACCCCCGGTCATAGTCAAACCAGCACTGCAGTAACACTTGGTGAGGTGGCGAGTCCCATAAGTGCAGTTCAAGCTGGTGAGGTGGCAAGCACAAGTAGTGTCCCGCTGCCACCAAAAAGACAAACACAGGCCTGTCGTGCCCATAATGCCCTTCCTGCTGCATTCGCCAATCCTAATTGGGAACCCACCACTTCTGCAGCGCCCGTACTTCCCCCATTCACATCCCCAACCAAATGCAGTCGGCTGCATGAGAGGCATTTTTATGTCCTCCTGAGTACCCCTACCCAGCGAACCCCCCAAAAAAGATGTTGTGTCTGCAGCAAGCGCGGATATAGGCGTGACACCTGCTATTATTGTCCCTCCTGTCCTGACAATCCTGGTCTTTGCATTGGTGAATGTTTTGAACGCTACCATTCACTAGTTGAGTATTAGCGTAGGGTACAGCATTGCACATACTAGGCACACTTTCACAGGGTCTCCCAAGATGCCATCGCATTTTGAGAGACCCGAACCTGGAACCGGTTACAGTTATAAAAGTTAGTTACAAAAAAAGTGTAAAAAAAAAAAAAATATATAAAATAAAAAAAAATAGTTGTCGTTTTATTGTTCTCTCTCTCTCTATTCTCTCTCTCTATTGTTCTGCTCTTTTTTTACTGCATTCTATTCTGCAATGTTTTATTGTTATTGTTATTGTTATTATGTTTTATCATGTTTGTTTTTCAGGTATGTAATTATTTATACTTTACTGTTTACTGTGCCTTATTGTTAACCATTGTTAACCATTTTTTTGTCTTCAGGTACGCCATTCACGACTTTGAGTGGTTATACCAGAATGATGCCTGCAGGTTTAGGTATCATCTTGGTATCATTCTTTTCAGCCAGCGGTCGGCTTTCATGTAAAAGCAATCCTAGCGGCTAATTAGCCTCTAGACTGCTTTTACAAGCAGTGGGAGGGAATGCCCCCCCCCCCCACCGTCTTCCGTGTTTTTCTCTGGCTCTCCTGTCTCAACAGGGAACCTGAGAATGCAGCCGGTGATTCAGCCAGCTGACCATAGAGCTGATCAGAGACCAGAGTGGCTCCAAACATCTCTATGGCCTAAGAAACCGGAAGCTACGAGCATTTCATGACTTAGATTTCGCCGGATGTAAATAGCGCCATTGGGAAATTGGGGAAGCATTTTATCACACCGATCTTGGTGTGGTCAGATGCTTTGAGGGCAGAGGAGAGATCTAGGGTCTAATAGACCCCAATTTTTTCAAAAAAGAGTACCTGTCACTACCTATTGCTATCATAGGGGATATTTACATTCCCCGAGATAACAATAAAAATGATTAAAAAAAAAAAATATGAAAGGAACAGTTTAAAAGTAAGATTAAAAAAGCAAAAAAATAATAAAGAAAAAAAAAAAGCACCCCTTTCGCCCCCTGCTCTCGCGCTAAGGCGAACGCAAGCGGCGGTCTGTCGTCAAACGTAAACAGCAATTGCACCATGCATGTGAGGTATCACCGCGAAGGCCAGATCGAGTGCAGTAATTTTTCCAGTAGACCTCCTCTGTAAATCTAAAGTGGTAACCTGTAAAGGCTTTTAAAGGCTTTTAAACATGTATTTATTTTGTTGCCACTGCACGTTTGTGCGCAATTTTAAAGCATGTCATGTTTGGTATCCATGTACTCAGCCTAAGATCATCTTTTTTATTTCATCAAACATTTGGGCAATATAGTGTGTTTTAGTGCATTAAAATTTAAAAAAGTGTGTTTTTTCCCCAAAAAATGCGTTTGAAAAATCGCTGCGCAATTACTGTGTGAAAAAAAAAAATGAAACACCCACCATTTTAATCTGTAGGGCATTTGCTTTAAAAAAATATATAATGTTTGGGGGTTCAAAGTAATTTTTTTGCAAAAAAAAATAACTTTTTCATGTAAACAATAAGTGTCAGAAAGGGCTTTGTCTTCAAGTGGTTAGAAGAGTGGGTGATGTGTGACATAAGCTTCTAAATGTTGTGCATAAAATGCCAGGACAGTTCAAAACCCCCCCAAATGACCCCATTTTGGAAAGTAGACACCCCAAGCTATTTGCTGAGAGGCATGTCGAGTCCATGGAATATTTTATATTGCGACACAAGTTGCGGGAAAGAGACAAATTTTTAATTTTTTTTTTTTTTTTTGCACAAAGTTGTCACTAAATGATATATTGCTCAAACATGCCATGGAAATATGTGAAATTACACCCCAAAATACATTCTGCTGCTTCTCCTGAGTACAGGGATACCACATGTGTGAGACTTTTTGGGAGCCTAGCCGCGCACGGGACCCCGAAAACCAAGCACCGCCTTCAGGCTTTCTAAGGGCGTGAATTTTTGATTTCACTCTTCACTGCCTATCACAGTTTCGGAGGCCATGGAATGCCCAGGTGGCACAAAACCCCCCCAAATGACCCCATTTTGGAAAGTAGACACCCCAAGCTATTTGCTGAGAGGTATAGTGAGTATTTTTCAGACCTCTCTTTTTGTCACAAAGTTTTGAAAATTGAAAAAAGAAAAAAAAAATGTTTTTTCTTGTCTTTCTTCATTTTCAAAAACAAATGAGGGCTGCAAAATACTCACCATGCCTCTCAGCAAATAGCTTGGGGTGTCTACTTTCCAAAATGGGGTCATTTGGGGGGGTTTTGTGCCACCTGGGCATTCCATGGCCTCCGAAACTGTGATAGGCAGTAAAGAGTGAAATCAAACATTTTCACCCTTAGAAATCCTGAAGGCAGTGATTGGTTTTCGGGGTCCCGTACGCGGCTAGGCTCCCAAAAAGTCCCACACATGTGGTATCCCCATACTCAGGAGAAGCAGCTAAATGTATTTTGGGGTGCAATTCCACATATGCCCATGGCCTGTGTGAGCAATATATCATTTAGTGACAACTTTATGAAAAAAAAAAAAAAAGTGTCACTTTCCCGCAACTTGTGTCAAAATATAAAATATTCCATGGACTCAATATGCCTCTCAGCAAATAGCTTGGGGTGTCTACTTTCCAAAATGGGGTCATTTTGGGGGGTTTTGTGCCACCTGGGCATTCCATGGCCTCCGAAACTGTGATAGGTAGGGATGAGCCGAACACCCCCCTGTTCGGTTCGCACCAGAACATGCGAACAGGAAAAAAGTTCGCTCGAACACGCGAACACCGTTAAAGTCTATGGGACACGAACATGAATAATCAAAAGTGCTAATTTTAAAGGCTTATATGCAAGTTATTGTCATAAAAAGTGTTTGGGGACCTGGGTCCTGCCCCAGGGGACATGGATCAATGCAAAAAAAAGTTTTAAAAACGGCCGTTTTTTCAGGAGCAGTGATTTTAATAATGCTTAAAGTCAAACAATAAAAGTGTAATATCCCTTTAAATTTCGTACCTGGGGGGTGTCTATAGTATGCCTGTAAAGGGGCGCATGTTTCCCGTGTTTAGAACAGTCTGACAGCAAAATGACATTTCGAAGGAAAAAACTCATTTAAAACTACTGCGGCTATTAATGAATTGCCGGTCCGACAATACACATAAAAGTTCATTGATAAAAACGGCATGGGAATTCCCCACAGGGAAACCCCGAACCAAAATTTTAAAAAAAAAATGACGTGGGGGGGGTCCCCCTAAATTCCATACCAGGCCCTTCAGGTCTGGTATGGATATTAAGGGGAACCCCAGCCAAAATTAAAAAAAAAAAAAATGACGTGGGGTTCCCCCTAAATTCCATACCAGACCCTTCAGGTCTGGTATGGATTTTAAGGGGAACCCCGCGCCAAAAAAAAAAAAAAAAAACGGCGTGGGGTTCCCCCAAAAATCCATACCAAACCCTTATCCGAGCACGCAACCTGGCAGGCCGCAGGAAAAGAGGGGGGGACGAGAGTGTGGCCCCCCCCCTCCTGAACCGTACCAGGCCACATGCCCTCAACATTGGGAGGGTGCTTTGGGGTAGCCCCCCAAAACACCTTGTCCCCATGTTGATGAGGACAAGGGCCTCATCCCCACAACCGTGGCCGGTGGTTGTGGGGGTCTGCGGGCGGGGGGCTTATCGGAATCTGGAAGCCCCCTTTAACAAGGGGACCCCCAGATCCCGGCCCCCCCCTGTGTGAAATGGTAAGGGGGTACTTACCCCTACCATTTCACTAAAAAAGTGTCAAAATAGTTAAAAATGACAAGAGACAGTTTTTGACAATTCCTTTATTTAAATGCTTCTTCTATCTTCCTTCATCTTCTTCATCTTCTGGTTCTTCTGGCTCTTCTGGTTCTTCCTCCGGCGTTCTCGTCCAGCATCTCCTCCGCGGCGTCTTCTATCTTCTTCTCCTCGGGCCGCTCCGCACCCATGGCATGAGGGGAGGCTCCCGCTCTTCTCTTCATCTTCTTCTTCATCCTCTTCTCTTCTTCATCTTCTTCATCTTCTTCATCTTCATCTTCTCTTCTTAATTTTCTTCTGCGGGCCGCTCCGCATCCATGCATGGAGGGAGGCTCCCGCTGTGTGACGGCGTCTCCTCGTCTGACGGTTCTTAAATAACGGGGGGCGGGGCCACCCGGTGACCCCGCCCCCCTCTGACGCACGGGACATGACGGGACTTCCCTGTGGCATTCCCCGTGACGTTACAGGGAAGTCCCGTCAAGTTACCGTGCGTCAGAGGGGGGTGGGGTCACCGGGTGGCCCCGCCCCCCGTTATTTAAGAACCGTCAGATGAGGAGACGCCGTCACACAGCGGGAGCCTCCCTCCATGCCAGCATGGCTGCGGAGCGGCCCGGAGAAGAAATGAAGAAGGAAGAAGAGATGAAGAAGAAGAAGATGAAGAAGAGAAGAGGATGAAGAAGAAGAAGATGAAGAGAAGAGCGGGAGCCTCCCCTCATGCCATGGGTGCGGAGCGGCCCGAGGAGAAGAAGATAGAAGACGCCGCGGAGGAGATGCTGGACGAGAACGCTGGAGGAAGAACCAGAAGAGCCAGAAGAACCAGAAGATGAAGAAGATAAAGGAAGATAGAAGAAGCATTTAAATAAAGGAATTGTCAAAAACTCTCTCTTGTCATTTTTAACTATTTTGACACTTTTTTAGTGAAATGGTAGGGGTAAGTACCCCCTTACCATTTCACACAGGGGGGGGGCCGGGATCTGGGGGTCCCCTTGTTAAAGGGGGCTTCCAGATTCCGATAAGCCCCCCGCCCGCAGACCCCCACAACCACCGGCCACGGTTGTGGGGATGAGGCCCTTGTCCTCATCAACATGGGGACAAGGTGTTTTGGGGGGCTACCCCAAAGCACCCTCCCAATGTTGAGGGCATGTGGCCTGGTACGGTTCAGGAGGGGGGGGGGCGCACTCTCGTCCCCCCCTCTTTTTCTGCGGCCTGCCAGGTTGCGTGCTCGGATAAGGGTCTGGTATGGATTTTTGGGGGAACCCCACGCCATTTTTTTTTTTTTTTTTGGCGCGGGGTTCCCCTTAAAATCCATACCAGACCTGAAGGGTCTGGTATGGAATTTAGGGGGAACCCCACGTCATTTTTTTTTTTAAATTTTGGCCGGGGTTCCCCTTAATATCCATACCAGACCTGAAGGGCCTGGTATGGAATTTAGGGGGACCCCCCCACGTCATTTTTTTTTTTTTTAATTTTGGTTCGGGGTTTCCCTGTGGGGAATTCCCATGCCGTTTTTATCAATGAACTTTTATGTGTATTGTCGGACCGGCAATTCATTAATAGCCGCGGTAGTTTTAAATGAGTTTTTTCCTTCGAAATGTCATTTTGCTGTCAGACTGTTCTAAACACGGGAAACATGCGCCAATTTACAGGCATACTATAGACACCCCCCAGGTACGAAATTTAAAGGGATATTACACTTTTATTGTTTGACTTTAAGCATTATTAAAATCACTGCTCCTGAAAAAACGTCCGTTTTTAAAACTTTTTTTTGCATTGATACATGTCCCCTGGGGCAGGACCCGGGTCCCCAAACACTTTTTATGACAATAACTTGCATATAAGCCTTTAAAATTAGCACTTTTGATTTCTCCCATAGACTTTTAAAGGGTGTTCCGCGGCATTCGAATTTGCCGCGAACACCCCAAATTGTTCGGTGTTCGGCGAACTTGCGAACAGCCAATGTTCGAGTCGAACATGAGTTCGACTCGAACTCGAAGCTCATCCCTAGTGATAGGCAGTGAAGAGTGAAATCAAAAATTTACACCCTTAGAAATCCTGAAGGCGGTGATTGGTTTTCGGGGCCCCGTACACGGCTAGGCTCCCAAAAAGTCCCACACATGTGGTATCCCCATACTCAGGAGAAGCAGCTGAATGTATTTTGGGGTGCAATTCCACATAGGCCCATGGCCTGTGTGAGCAATATATCATTTAGTGACAACTTTTTGTAAATATTTTTTTTTTTTGTCATTTTTCAATCACTTGGGACAAAAAAAATAAATATTCAATGGGTTCAACATGCCTCTCAGCAATTTCCTTGGGGTGTCTACTTTCCAAAATGGGGTCATTTGGGGGGGGTTTGTACTGCCCTGCCATTTTAGCACCTCAAGAAATGACATAGGCAGTCATAAACTAAAAGCTGTGTAAATTACAGAAAATGTACCCTAGTTTGTAGACGCTATAACTTTTGCGCAAACCAATAAATATACGCTTATTGACATTTTTTTTACCAAAGACATGTGGCCGAATACATTTTGGCCTAAATGTATTACTAAAATTTAGTTTATTGGATTTTTTTTATAACAAAAAAGAAAGAAAATATCATTTTTTTTCAAAATTTTCAGTCTTTTTCCGTTTATAGCGCAAAAAATAAAAACCGCAGAGGTGATCAAATACCATCAAAAGAAAGCTCTTTTTGTGGGAAGAAAAGGACGCAAATTTCGTTTGGGTACAGCATTGCATGACCGCGCAATTAGCAGTTAAAGCGACGCAGTGCCAAATTGGAAAAAGACCTCTGGTCCTTAGGCAGCATAATGGTCCGGGGCTCAAGTGGTTAACGTGTTTAGCTCCAGCCAAAACATCTTTTTTAAGCTTTTTGGAAAACATAGGGAAGGGTTAACACCCCTGTGACATTTGTTTTGCTGTCTTTCCTCCTCTTCAGAAGATTTCACCTCACTTTTTGTCCCAATGAAAAATGTTTTTTGAAAATGTGTTTTTTTTTGTGGAACAAGGATTGGAAAGCATCAGTGGAAAGGAGAAATGTTTTTCCCATATTAACTCTTACAGGAGAGAATTTCCCTTCCTAGGGGTAGATTTCATCTCACTTCCTGTTGTCTCCTTCCGTTTGCAAGTAGGAGTCGTTTGTAAGTTAGTTGTTTGAAAGTAGGGTCCTGCCCTATATACTCAGCAGAAATTTGGGCCTTAGGTGTTGCTGTGGCCACAACACTGTAAGCCCTCACAGGGCCCTGCTGTGAAATATTAGATCAAGAATTGTAATTACATGCCCCTGTTGAACAGGAGCTAAAAAATTAGGCCTTAGGCACTGGTGCTGGTGCCACAACACTGCAACCCCTCACAGACACTCTAGTTGGAACGCAGGAACGAGCCCTGCTGCAAAGTATTGCATCAAAAATTGTAATTACACGCCCCTGTTGAACAAGGGTGAAAAATTGGGCCTTAGGCACTGGTGCTGGTGCCACAACACTGCAACCCCTCACAGACACTCTAGTTGGAATGCAGGAACGAGCCCTGCTGCAAAGTATTGCATCAAAAATTGTAATTACACGCCCCTGTTAAACAGGGGCAGAAAAAATGGGCCTTAGGCACTGGTGCTGGTGCCACAACACTGCAACCCCCCACAGACACTCTAGTTGGAACGCAGGAACGAGCCCTGCTGCAAAGTATTGCATCAAAAATTGTAATTACACGCCCCTGTTAAACAAGGGCTGAAAAAATGGGCCTTAGGCACTGGTGCTGGTGCCACAACACTGCAACCCCTCACAGACACTCTAGTTGGAACGCAGGAACGAGCCCTGCTGCAAAGTATTGCATCAAAAATTGTAATTACACGCCCCTGTTAAACGGGGGCAGAAAAAATGGGCCTTAGGCACTGGTGCTGGTGCCACAACACTGCAACCCCTCACAGACACTCTAGTTGGAACGCAGGAACGAGCCCTGCTGCAAAGTATTGCATCAAAAATTGTAATTACACGCCCCTGTTAAACAAGGGCTGAAAAATTGGGCCTTAGGCACTGGTGCTGGTGCCACAACACTGCAACCCCTCACAGACACTCTAGTTGGAATGCAGGAACGAGCCCTGCTGCAAAGTATTGCATCAAAAATTGTAATTACACGCCCCTGTTAAACAAGGGCTGAAAAATTGGGCCTTAGGCACTGGTGCTGGTGCCACAACACTGCAACCCCTCACAGACACTCTAGTTGGAATGCAGGAACGAGCCCTGCTGCAAAGTATTGCATCAAAAATTGTAATTACACGCCCCTGTTAAACAAGGGCTGAAAAATTGGGCCTTAGGCACTGGTGCTGGTGCCACAACACTGCAACCCCTCACAGACACTCTAGTTGGAACGCAGGAACGAGCCCCCTGCTGCTTAGTATTGCATCAAAAATTGTAATTACATGCCCCTGTTAAACAGGGGCAGAAAAAATGGGCCTTAGGCACTGGTGCTGGTGCCACAACACTGCAACCCCTCACAGACACTCTAGTTGGAACGCAGGAACGAGCCCTGCTGCAAAGTATTGCATCAAAAATTGTAATTACACGCCCCTGTTAAACAGGGGCAGAAAAAATGGGCCTTAGGCACTGGTGCTGGTGCCACAACACTGCAACCCCTCACAGACACTCTAGTTGGAATGCAGGAACGAGCCCTGCTGCAAAGTATTACATCAAAAATTGTAATTACACGCCCCTGTTAAACAGGGGCTGAAAAATTGTGCCTTAGGCACTGGTGGTGGCGCCCAGAACCAAAAATGTTCTTACAAGCTATCAGCGTGATGATTGAGGAGGAAGAGGATAATTACTCAGGGATAGTCACTCAGCATCAGCATAGGCAGTCTTTGAAGGGATCTGAGATTTCAAAAAAAATTATTCGGTTACATCAGCATCAGGTGCTTGGTAGCTGGTGGTGATCCAAGACTGATTCATTTTTATGAAGGTCAGTCGATCGACCGAGTCAGTGGACAGACGCACCCTGTGATCGGTTACCACGCCTCCAGCAGCACTGAATGTGCATTCCGAAAGAACGCTGGATGCAGGACAGGCCAGTAGCTCAATTGCATACTGTGCAAGCTCTGGCCAGTGATCCATCCTCAAGACCCAGTAACCCAGAGGATTTTTGGTGGGAAAGGTGTCCAAGTCTGATCTTGCCCCTAGGTATTCCTGCACCATGTAAAACAGACGCTGGCGATGGTTGCTGGAACCGATCATACCTTGGGGCTGCGGACCAAAAAATTGTCTGAACGCATCGGTCAGACGGCCACCTTCTCCACCGCTCCTTCTTTGACTGACCGAAGCCTCAGCAACACGTTGTCCAGAAACAGGAGTTTGTAACCTCCCAGGCTCTGGGAACGCGTTGCACAGACCTTTCTGCAAGGCCTCCCGAAGATGTTTCATCCTCTGCTCCCTCTGCGATGGCAAGATAAGGTCCGCAACCTTACCCTTGTAACCTGGATCAAGGAGGGTTGCAAGCCAGTATTGGTCCTTCTCCTTGATACCACGAATCTGAGGATCCTTACGCAGGCTTTGCAGGATCAGGGAGGCCATGCAGCGTAGGTTTGCTGAGGCATTCGGTCCGGAGTCCTCTGGGTCACTAAGGACGACATGGTCCGCAGCCACCTCCTCCCAGCCACGTACAAGTCCATGTGTTTCTTGGGACTGATCCCTTAAAGACTGCTGCTGATGCTGAGTGCCAGGCTCCACCTCCATACTGACAAAATCTTCCTCCTCCTCCTCCTCCTCCTCCTCGTCCTCTTCCTGTGTGATCGGCGGGCACGCAGGAACACTGTCTGGATAAAGGGGGCCTTGAGAGCTAAGGAAGTCCTCCTTCCTGCCTCTGTTCTGCCTCAAGTGCCCTGTCCACTATTCCACGCAGCGTGTGCTCCAACAGGTGGACAAGGGGGACAGTGTCACTGATGCATGCACTGTCACTGCTCACCATACTTGTGGCCTCCTCAAATGGTGACAGGTCAGTGCATGCATCCCTGATCATGGCCCACTGGCGTGGGGAAAAAAAAATAAGCTCCCCTGACCCTGTCCTGGTGCCATAGTCACACAGGTACTCATTGATGGCCCTCTGCTGCGTGTGCAGCCGCTGCAGCATGGCCAACGTTGAGTTCCACCTGGTGGGCATGTCACAGATTAGGCGGTTCTTGGGCAGGTTAAACTCCTTTTGGAGGTCCGTCAGCCGAGCACTGGCATTTTATGACCAGCGGAAATGCACACAGACTTTCCTGGCCTGCCTCAGGACATCCTGTAAGCCCGGGTACCTGCCCAAGAACCGCTGCACCACCAAGTTAAGGATGTGAGCCAAACAGGGCACATGGGTCATTTGTCCCTGTCGGAGGGCAGGGAGGAGGTTGGTGCCATTGTCGCAAACCACCATTCCTGCCTTAAGTTGGCGTGGCGTCAACCACCTCTGAACCTGCCCCTGCAGAGCTGACAGAACCTCTGCCCCAGTGTGGCTCCTGTCCCCCAAGCACACCAGCTCAAGCACCGCATGGCATCTTTTGGCCTGCGCACTTGCGTAGCCACTTGAACGACTACGGAGCACCGCTGGTTCCGAGGAAGAGGCCATGGAGGAAGAAGAAGAGGAGGGGGTGAAGGAGAGAGGTGTGTCACAATCATTAGCATTTTGGAGGCGTGGTGGCGGAACAACCTCCAACACTACTGCACCTTGTCCTGCATCCTTCCCAGCTGCCAGCAGAGTCACCCAATGCGCCGTGAAACTTAGGTAACGTCCCTGTCCATGCCTGCTGGACCATGAGTCAGCGGTAATATGCACCTTACCGCTGACCGCCCTGTCCAGCGAGGCATGGACATTGCCTTCCACATGCTGGTAGAGAGCCGGAATCGCCTTCCGTGAGAAAAAGTGGCGTTTGGGTACCTGCCACTGAGGAACCGCACATTCCACAAACTCACGGAAGGGGGCAGAGTCTACCAACTGAAAAGGCAGCAGTTGAAGTGCTAGCAATTTTGCCAAGCTAGCATTCAACCGCTGGGCATGTGGATGGCTGGGAGCAAACTTCTTTTGGCGGTGCAGCAGCTGGGGCAGGGAAATTTGCCTGGTACAATCTGACGTCGGTGTACCAAAAGCAGATTGCCCACAAGTACTTGGCTGTGACACACCTAATTCTACACCTTCATTCCTCTCAGTGCAGGTCTCAGAGAGGACTGAAGGTCTAGTGGGGTTGGAAATCTCAGCTGATGAGGAGCAAGGAGAGGTCCTCTTTGTTCTTTGGTGTGGGTCTTTTAGATACGCTTGCCAACGAACTGCATGGCAGGTCAACATATGTCTGGTCAAGCATGTGGTACCCAAGCGGGAGATGTTTTGGCCATGTGAGATACGCTTGAGACATATGTTGCAAATAGCAGCGGTGCGATCTGATGCACTCGTCTCAAAAAAGGCCCACACCAAAGAACTTTTTGAATAACGCGCAGAGACTGCAGCGCCCTGCACATGTGGAGCTTTGGGGTGTGATGCAGTCAATGTGCTGCTCTTAGGCTGGCCCCTGGAGGGCATCCTGCCTCGTTGGTGATGTGCCGCCTCCTCCTCCTCCTCCTCCCTCCTATCAGGCACCCACGTTGAGTCAGTGACCTCATCATCCCCTCCCTCCTCATCACTGGAGCAAACCTGGCAGTATGCTGCAGCAGGGGGAGCATGACTGCCAGATTGCTGTCCTTCTTGGGCACCCCCTCTCTCCGTGCTCATGTTACTGCCTTCATCGAGCTCAATATCATCATCAGAGCCTTCCAAATGCTGGGCATCCTCCTGAAGCATGTACCCAACACTGTGGTCAAATAGTTCGAGGGACTCCTCAGGAGGACATAGTGGGGCTAGGGAAGGAGTCACTGATGACATTGAGCCAGACAAAGTACCCTGGGCATGGGTGAGAGAGGATGAGGAGGATGAGGACGGCTTGGTCATCCACTCGACCAAAGTCTTCCGCATGTTGCGGCTCAACATGGCCAGCTGCCGAAAAAAAGGCCAAGCGTGTCTCATGGCCACGTGCTGATGAGGATGCACCGTCTCCATGACCAGCACTAGACACAGAGCCTGCTTGCCCTCTCTTATTGGCTTGTGACTGTCTGCCTCTCCTTCTTGGCCTTCCAGACATACTAATGGCCTGTATCTGCACTAAGCTGGGATATATATATATATATATATATATATATATATATATATATATATGTACTGACACTGCAGCTAGCAAAATCAACTGCCTGCCTGTAGTATGAGAACACCACCAACCTTCTACAGGTAGCTTTAGCTGAACACTGTGAGCAGGACGCACCCCACTAACTTGTAGGTTTAGCTGAACACTGTGAGCAGGACGCACTGAAAAATGTATAAAAAGTGCTGCGCAAATAAAAGTCCTTAAATAAATATATGAAAAATATAGTGACAGGGTCAGAGGACAGGGACCACCAGCGACAATATACACGCTGAGATCAATATCTGGATAGTGACTAATCTCTCCACCGGGCATGGATGGCCCCTCACCTCAGATATTCGACCTGAAACAGGTCACACAGCTTATAAACATGGATGGATCAATCTGTGTGGTTGTTAATTCCTCCTTCACTTCCCAGCACTCGGTACAGTAACAGATGGTACATATGAAATAAAAGGGCAAAACATAGTGCTCTCCATAGCTACTTTATTGAATAGTAAAAAAGACAAATAAATCAAACACTCACAGAGACCGGCACTCCGATCCGAGTGCCGGCTGACAGGCGTGTGATCGTGTCTAACGAATGACCGTGGGTGACGTCATGCGCTCCTTCCCCCGTACGCGTTACGTCCTGTGGGCGGGACTTCATCGGCGTGGGGCGGGATGCGCAATGACGGCCCGCACTGTTTATATTCAGTGCCATGGTGACGGTAGCACCAATCAGAGGATCAGGAGCAATAATCAGGGAGTCTGGCACCTCCCATCACTGCATCTTAACCCATGGTTGCTATTACACTCCCCTTACAAACGGGAAACAAGAAATTCAACACCGCCAGCGGCAAACAAGTGATAAAAAATAAAATAATATACAGAGAACATTACCTGCAATACCCGGATGACAAATCTCATTAAATGCAGTAGAATAAATTCATCTTAAATTTAAAAATTAGCAGTATTTACTCTTAAACACGCATAAACACATGCTGCAAATTTGCATGTAGAAAAGTCGCATATAAAAAATCGCATATATAAAATATATGGACCATATAAAACAATATATATAAAAAAATTATATATAAAAAAGACATCAGACCACGGGCATCGACTAAACACGATCACATGTACAAAATCTAATAAAAAAAAAAAAATACCATAATAAAAAATTATCTATTAGAAATAAAACAATTCAAATCGAAATCAACATTCATTCCAAAGGGGGAGAGAACTTTCGTCTCATAGATCCAGAATGATTCCCTACGACTAAGCTGCCTGATGTAATGGCCACCCCTCCATTGTCGCGGAACCTTTTCAATCCCCCAGAATTTTAGGCATCTGGGGTCACGTTGATGGCAAAGGCGAAAATGCCTAGACACACTGTGGGTCTTAACCCCCCGTTTGATGTTACTAATGTGTTCACCAATTCTTACGTGGAGGGCTCTTGAGGTCCGGCCCACATACTGGAGGCCACAATCGCACTCCAGCATGTAGACCACCCCCTCTGATGAACACGTAATCAGACCTTCAATTTTATAGCTCTTTTTTGTTACATACGAAACAAACTCCTTCCGTCTCTTAATATTTCTGCTGGCCTTCCTGCATGTGGCACATTTACCACATGCGTAAAAGCCAGATAGAAACCCAAAAAGTCTACTGGTCACAGTTTTGGGCGGGTCAATGACCCCTGGTGCTACCCGATCACGTAAGGATGGAGCCTTGCGATAGATGAACCGAGGATGATCGGGGAGAACTGGTCCAAGGGTCCTATCTCCCTTGAGAATGGGCCAATGTTTGGCTATGATATGTTCTAATTTTTTATACTGGATGTTGTAATCAAGTATAATGCGATAGCTTGAGACATTAGCATTATCTTCCACGGGTTTGACCTTGTCTGCAACCACAGTATTCCTATCAATTGCCAATACCTTGGCTATCTCTGCATTTACCAGAGCTTGGGAATACCCTTTTTCTTTAAATCTATCCGTGAGCACCTGCGACTGTGCCAAGAAATCATCATCTGAAGTGCAATTACGGCGCAAGCGGATGAATTGGCCTCTTGGTATATTGCAGAGCCAAGATTTGTGGTGACAGCTGGTCAGAGGGATATATGCAGTTGTTTTGAAATGATTCCTGGTATGAAAAACTCCCTCCCCCTTAAAAATTTCAAGATCAAGGAATATAATCTGATGATGGCTAATCGTCCAAGTTAACTCAATGTTTTTGTTATTGGCATTCAGCCCATCCATGAAGGTTTGCAGACTAGGCATGTCACCCTCCCAGACCATAATAAGGTCATCAATGTATCGTCTGTAACACGACAATTGCGGTGGGGGGTCTTGAAAAATAGTGTCCTCCTCCCAGTGGGCCATAAAAAGATTGGCCACACTGGGAGCGAACCTAGCCCCCATGGCTACTCCTCTTGTCTGTAGGAAAAAGTCCCCATTGAACCAAAAATAATTATTTAGTAGGCAGAACTCCAAACTTTCCAACAAAAAGGAGATGTGATCCCTCGAAAGATTGGAGGTGGTTAGAGCCCATTTAACTGAATCTAGGGCCTGTTTGTGATCGATAATAGTATAAAGGGAACCCACGTCTGCAGTGATTAGAATGCTAGACGGGGAGCATGGAAGAGTCGATAGAATTTGAAGGATTTGTTTCGTATCCCGCAAAAACGCTTTGGTTTTTAAAACCAGTGGCTGGAGAAAAAAATCCAGATATTGGCCTAATCTTGAAGTTACGGAATCAATTCCGTTTACTATCGGACGACCAGGTGGGTGTTCTGCGTTTTTATGCAGTTTGGGTAGGATATAAATAATAGGGGTCCTACAATAAAAAGGGTCTAAGTAAGCAGCCTCTTTAGGATTTAAAATTCCCTGTTTTTTACCTTTTTCAATCAGACAATGTAAATTGTTCTTAAAGGGCAACATAGGGTCACTCCTCAAAAGTTCATACGTATTTCGGTCTTTCAACAATCTCTCCATTTCTGCTTGGTAATATGTTTTGCTAAGCACAACCAGCCCACCACCCTTATCAGCTGGCCTAATTACTATGTCTTTCCTTTGTTCTAAGGAAGCAATACCTCTCTTAATGGCCTGTGAATCTCTGGCCCTCTTGATCTTGAGTTGATCGAGATCCTGACAAACCATATTTCTGAATACCTCTAAGTGCCTATTATCACTGCAGATAGGATTAAAGATAGAGCAATTCCGAAGGTTGGAATGTCTAGAGCTGGTAGCTAAGGGAGGGGTGTTATGTGAAACCGGATTAGAAAGAAAATATTTCTTCATATTTAGATTACGGACATATTTCTGAATACTGATGTAGGCTTGAAATTTGTTCAGGTTACAGGCCGGAGCGAACTTCAAGCCCCTATCCAAAACCAATGTTTCTTCAGTAGTAAGAGGAGTACCACTAAGGTTAAAAATGCCAGTGCCTAGTGGGGTCTTAACCTTTTGGAATTGTCTTCCCCCCTGGACCCTCTCTGTGTTTTCTTTTTAGAGAGCCTTGATCTCTCCTTGGGTCTTGCGGACCTCTCCTTTGGTTCTGAGAGTTCCCCTGATCGACAGGCTCTCTCACCCATAGGGGGGTCCTTGGAGGTCCCCTCCAAGGGGTCCTCTCCTGCCCTAAAAAATGGTCTTGGTTATATTGTGATTCGCCCTGAGAATTCTGTAAAGGGGCATAGTAATTAGAGGTATAGACCGGTATGCCTTTTGTGGAATTTCCTCTTCCCTGGGACTTGCCTTTTCCCTTCATGGGCACCGTCTGCCACGAATGATTCTCAGTTTGTGGGGGTCGATGGTCGTAGCCATTAGTATAAGGACCTGGACGAGGGTAATGATTCTTTCTACCCCTACCCCGTTTGTTAGTTCTAGGGGGACCCTGCCCCCTCCCTCTTGGTGTATTGATCGAATTGGGTACATTTTGGGAATACTGGGAAGGGGGTATTTCATAATTAAAATATCCCTGAGGAGGTATATTAATTTCTGATGGTGGGATCATGGCTGGTACACCCATGGGATTATTAACTGGTATCGTATCTTGGGTTTGCCATTTAAAGATCTGTTTACCCTCAAAATCCTTAATATCCCGCAGAAACTTTTTCCTCTTTTTGTCTCTTGTTTCCCTATCCCATTTAATAAGTTTAGATTTCAATTCGCCAGACAATTGAATAAAATCACTGGAGTCTTTATGACTCTCAATACGATCAGTGATTTTCTTGATCTGATTCTCCAAATGCTGCTTTTTTCTCTGTTTGCGAGCAAGCAGGAACCGGAGAAGATCAAAGCTTTTCCCAACAAAAAAGTTACACCATTCTGTATTAGACTCATTGTCAACTAACCCATCGTTAGGTGGTAATTCCCACCTTAAACGCCTAGGGACGATATTGGCTGCCAAATACTGTTCAAAAGACACAATATCCCACCAGGTTTTTATCTTTTTTTCAAATAAATGACCAAGTTTCTTAAAGGCATATCCCAGGTCATCATGTTGGGTATTAACCACATCTTTTGAAAAAACATCAGTCAAAATAATTTCTCTGTTTTCAACATATGTAAAAACCTCCATAATCTGCAGCTGAATTAATTATGAATTAAATGAAACATAAAAAAGTAATATTGAAATTCAGCGCTGACTAGTAAATGGACACAACACGATAAATGCAAGCAGGCACTAAGGTCAATTCAAAAAATACCTCAAAAGCATAAAATATGTATAAAAAGTGCTGCGCAAATAAAAGTCCTTAAATAAATATATGAAAAATATAGTGACAGGGTCAGAGGACAGGGACCACCAGTGACAATATGCATGCTGAGATCAATATCTGGATAGTGACTAATCCCTCCACCGGGCATGGATGGCCCCTCACCTCAGATATTCGACCTGAAACAGGTCACACCGCTTATAAACATGGATGGATCAATCTGTGTGGTTGTTAATTCCTCCTTCACTTCCCAGCACTCGGTACAGTAACGGATGGTACATATGAAATAAAAGGGCAAAACATAGTGCTCTCCGTAGCTACTTTATTGAATAGTAAAAAAGACAAATAAATCAAACACTCACAGAGACCGGCACTCCGATCCGAGTGCCGGCTGACAGGCGTGTGATCGTGTCTAACGAATGACCGCGGGTGATGTCATGCGCTCCTTCCCCCGTACGCGTTACGTCCTGTGGGCGGGACTTCATCGGCGTGGGGCGGGATGCGCAATGACGGCCCGCACTGTTTATATTCAGTGCCATGGTGACGGTAGCACCAATCAGAGGATCAGGAGCAATAATCAGGGAGTCTGGCACCTCCCATCACTGCATCTTAACCCATGGTTGCTATTACACTCCCCTTACAAACGGGAAACAAGAAATTCAACACCGCCAGCGGCAAACAAGTGATAAAAAATAAAATAATATATAGAGAACATTACCTGCAATACCCGGATGACAAATCTCATTAAATGCAGTAGAATAAATTCATCTTAAATTTAAAAATTAGCAGTATTTACTCTTAAACACGCATAAACACATGCTGCAAATTTGCATGTAGAAAAGTCGCATATAAAAAATCGCATATATAAAATATATGGACCATATAAAACAATATATATAAAAAAATTATATATAAAAAAGACATCAGACCACGGGCATCGACTAAACACGATCACATGTACAAAATCTAATAAAAAATAAAAAATACCATAATAAAAAATTATCTATTAGAAATAAAACAATTCAAA
Organism: Lithobates clamitans; assembly: GCA_037952925.1. Classification (NCBI taxonomy): domain Eukaryota; kingdom Metazoa; phylum Chordata; class Amphibia; order Anura; family Ranidae; genus Lithobates; species Lithobates clamitans. Next base: position 2,899,780 of record JBBGZY010000284.1, read on the forward strand.
TCGAAATCAACATTCATTCCAAAGGGGGAGAGAACTTTCATCTCATAGATCCAGAATGATTCCCTACGACTAAGCTGCCTGATGTAATGGCCACCCCTCCATTGTCGCGGAACCTTTTCAATCCCCCAGAATTTTAGGCATCTGGGGTCACGTTGATGGCAAAGGCGAAAATGCCTAGACACACTGTGGGTCTTAACCCCCCGTTTGATGTTACTAATGTGTTCACCAATTCTTACGTGGAGGGCTCTTGGGGTCCGGCCCACATACTGGAGGCCACAATCGCACTCCAGCATGTAGACCACCCCCTCTGATGAACACGTAATCAGACCTTCAATTTTATAGCTCTTTTTCGTTACATACGAAACAAACTCCTTCCGTCTCTTAATATTTCTGCTGGCCTTCCTGCATGTGGCACATTTACCACATGCGTAAAAGCCAGATAGAAACCCAAAAAGTCTACTGGTCACAGTTTTGGGCGGGTCAATGACCCCTGGTGCTACCCGATCACGTAAGGATGGAGCCTTGCGATAGATGAACCGAGGATGATCGGGGAGAACTGGTCCAAGGGTCCTATCTCCCTTGAGAATGGGCCAATGTTTGGCTATGATATGTTCTAATTTTTTATACTGGACGCACTGCACTAACTGTAAATAGTCTAGCTGCCTGACTGTGGTACTAATAGGATCAAAAGAACACCAGCAATTTTCTTCAGGTAGCTATATTTACTGTAACAAGACAAGCCTGCCTGTCAGTAAGAAGATAACAGAAACGGATCTAGCTGAACACTGTGAGCAGGACGCACCCCACTAGCTTGTAGGTTTAGCTGAACACTGTGAGGTGGACGCACCCCACTAACTTGTAGGTTTAGCTGAACACTGTGAGCAGGACGCACTGCACTAACTGTAAATAGTCTAGCTGCCTGACTGTGGTACTAATAGGATCAAAAGAACACCAGCAATTTTCTTCAGGTAGCTGTATTTACTGTAACAAGACAAGCCTGCCTGTCAGTAAGAAGATAACAGAAACGGATCTAGCTGAACACTGTGAGCAGGACGCACCCTACTAGCTTGTAGGTTTAGCTGAACACTGTGAGGTGGACGCACCCCACTAACTTGTAGGTTTAGCTGAACACTGTGAGCAGGACGCACCCCACTAACTTGTAGGTTTAGCAGAACACTGTGAGCAGGACGCACTGCACTAAATGTAAATAGTCTAGCTGCCTGACTGTGGTACTAATAGGATCAAAAGAACACCAGTAATTTTCTTCAGGTAGCTTTATATACTGTAACAAGACAAGCCTGCCTGTCAGTAGGAAGATAACAGGAACGGATCTAGCTGAACACTGTTAGCAGGACGCACTGCACTAAATGTAAATAGTCTAGCTGCCTGACTGTGGTACTAATAGGATCAAAAGAACACCAGTAATTTTCTTCAGGTAGGTTTATATACTGTAACAAGACAAGCCTGCCTGTCAGTAGGAAGATAACAGGAACGGATCTAGCTGAACACTGTGAGCAGGACGCACTGCACTAAATGTAAATAGTCTAGCTGCCTGACTGTGGTACTAATAGGATCAAAAGAACACCAGTAATTTTCTTCAAATTACTGTAACAAGACAAGCCTGCCTGTCAGTAGGAAGATAACGGGAACGGATCTAGCTGAACACTGTGAGCAGGACGCACTGCACTAAATGTAAATAGTCTAAAAGATAACAGGAACGGATCTAGCTAAACTGAATACAGTGTATATATATATATATATATATGCAACACCTGGGATGCATATATATACACAATACACTTTAAGTGCAGCTAACTGACTGACTGTCCTGCCTAATCTAGCTAACTCAAATGAAATGACACTGTCTCTCTCTCTCTCTCTATTTCTCAGCACACCGGAACACACTGCACAGGGCCGCCGTGCAGGCGGCCTTATATAGTGTGGGGCTTGTACTAAATCCCCTGAGCCATAATTGGCCAAAGCCTCCTTGGCTTTGGCCAATTACGGCTCTCTGTTAAGGCTGCGCTGTGATTGGCCAAGCATGCGGGTCATAGTGCATGCTTGGCCAATCATCAGCAAGCAATGCACTGCGATGCCGCAGTGAATTATGGGCCGTGACGCGCCACACGAATTTGGCGCGAACGGCCCATATCGTTCGCAATTCGGCGAACGACCGAACAGCCGATGTTCGAGTCGAACATGGGTTCGACTCGAACACGAAGCTCATCCCTACTCATTGGCTCCCACTGTTGTCAATCTCAGCCAGGGAGCCAATAAAGAGAGAGTGGGGGGGAAGCAGTGCTGAAACGTGTCACTATGTGGACTCAAAGGGGAGTGGCTTGGGAGTGAGCAATGAGCAGGCAGCGGTGCTCCCAGGGCAAACGGCTTTCTCTGGGGGTACTGCTCGAGGGGGAGGAGTGCCAATGGGGGACACAAAAAGAAGAGGATCAGATCTGCTCTGTTCAAAACCACTGCACAAGGCAGGAAAGTATAACATGTTTGTTATTTAAAAAAAAATAATTAATACCATTTGAATGCATTCTATAAATAAGGGCAAAAACCCATCTGCAAGAAACCACCCCACCCCCTCTTATACTTACCTGAGTCCGATCTCGATTTAGCGATGTGCATGAGAGCAGAGGCTCTTTTGGTTCTCTCTCCTCATTGGCCCTGGCACATCAGCGGGAGTCATTGGCTCCCACTGTTGTTAATCACAGACAGTGCAAGGGAACGAGGAACGCCGGTGCTGAGCTGCTTTCTATGTGTCTCAGGAGCGAGCATGCACAAATTCCCCCATAGCAAGCCGCTTGCTATGGAGGCCCTTGGCAAGGGGGGATCAGGGATGCTCTGTGCAAAACCATTGCACAGAGCAGGTATATTTAGTATATATGTTTGTTATTTTTAAGACATAAAAACTGTGCCTTTACAATCACTTTAACGTTTATTTTTCCTAAATACTAGAAAACTGCTTCACCTTCAATAGGTAAAACTCTGCTGCTTAAAAAAATAAAAATAAAATGGCTGTTGCAAAGACTGGTGGCAGGTGGCAAGTCAAAACTACGCTGTTTTCAGCCTTAAAGCGTATGTTACCCCAACACTTCATATTCCTGATACAGTATGTGCCTGCTGTACCATGTACTTGTATGAGAAAGTATCTGTTTTCTTTGTATTGCTTCCTTTATGTGAAATCCCTGGAGTTACTGCTAGTCCCCTAGCTTTGCTTTTAAAAACTGACAACACTAACCTGGAGAGCACATCGTGGTCAGTTCTCTAGATATGCTGGGAACTCAGTCTGCTCTCCTTCACACGCCCCCACTGCACAGCCACTCACAGGGAAGTTCAGTGTGCTACTGCTTCTCCTCCCCCTGACTCTTATGAAGCTGAGAATAGAGGGAATGTGAACACTTATAAAAAAGGTATTTATATATTTTTTTATATCTATAGACAAATATTTTGCCTTTCATTTCTATGTTAAACTGAATGGGTTGTTTTACAAGGTGATCGTCTACAATAATTTTAAGCAGAATCTTCACATGCAACACTTCCGGATGTCTGGTCCCTCACTGGTTCCATTGTGGGATTATCCTGATGAAGTCAAGCAACAACAAAACATGTTGGAAAGAGCTACACACAGCAACATCATGTTCTGAAGGGGGAGGTACCTTGGAGAGAACTGTAGTGAGTGGTGTCCTGTTCCCTATGCAAACCTATGGTGTACCTAATGCTAGACGAAGCTCTGCCGCTGTGAGTGTTTTTTTTTAATTTGATGTTAATCTCAACAAATGGCATTACCCTATGACCTGCTTCTGTTTCTGCCTGATTTTATTGCACGTGGAATAACATGTCCCAGAACCTGTGACCAGAGATAATAAAAGGAGGAGTGAATCTAAGCATTTTTGTCCAGCTTTAGTTCATTGATCACATCTCAATCTTTGTTTCTGTTGGGAGTTCTCTGGTGGTGGAAAAAGGTGCTGTCTGCCTATAAATTACCTTATGTTGCTTTTTACTTGACTGAGGACTGAAAATCATGTTTTTTGGGCATTTTGGGACAAAGTATTTGCATGAAATTTGTGCACTTTATTGAACTCATTTATAAAATGTTGCAAATTTGCAGTGAAGTTTTTTCATTGGTTTACTTGCACTATTCTTACATAGCATGATTTTGAAATTGCACTGAGCGCTGTTTTATACCTTTTGCAAGCCCCAAGTGTTGCAGAACTATTGCTTTCAGGCCAACAATGTCGGTTTTGCTGCTGTTTCTGAACATTGGAACAATGATGTTATGGCTTTTAGCATCTAGGTCACAACCATGTATGGATTACTGTAACCATAGATATTAGATGATCATATTCCTATGGAAATCGTCACCTCTAAGCTAAATTTGACATTTCCAATGTGCCTAGAGACTGTAGAGAATGATCTCAATGGATGAGTTTCCTAAGTTGGAATTTTTGCTCCTTTACCTATTTTCCCCCTTCAACATTCTGTATGTATGGTGAAGATCATTTACTGACACAATGACGCTAATTAATAAAAGGACAGAAGAATCCTAGCTAAATTGCGTAATTATTTACTCCAATTTTCTAATCACATGAAAAGAAAATATATAAACAGGAATTTTGCTTTTACATAACTGGAAAATTGAACTGATTGTTCACACATTTTAGTGAATGAAGATTCTTATCCCCTTTAGTAAATCAACCCAAATAGGGTGGTGGTGGGGGGATAGTAAAGCGATACAAATACTATCAACATCAGTAAATAAAACCACCAATATAGTGGGGAAAAAAACACATTCAGTATTATTAAAACAAATGAAAGTCCACTCCCAAAGGATTTTTCAGGGCTGCACTAGGGGACCAATATAAACAATCTTGTGTGAAAATGAAAGACCACTCCCAAAAGAATAATTTGGTGCTCCACCAGGGGACCGCTGTAGAATCTTGTGTAAAAATGAAATGCCATAGTTCCATGTGTTTTAGTCCCAAACGACCTCAGACATAGATATATGAATTCCCTTGCCATATAACCAGGATCTCCAGATTGTAAGAGATCAATAGCGCAGGATATATCAAATGCAAATTACAACCTCCACGTCCACCAAGTCCTCCTCTAGCTGTCTGGAAAGTGCTATTCTCCACAGTAAGATTCAGAGGAAAATACAAAGGAACATTTGGGGGGGCACACCCTTTTTTTATTTTGGCGTGGGGTTCCCCTTAAAACCTATACCAGGTATGGCTTGGGGGGGGGGGCTGTCACGCTGTTTTTTTTCTCAATTCATGTTCAAAACTGAAGACATTCAGATGCGTTTCCATAGAAGGAGATGAGCCTAGAATTTGCATCTGAACTGCACCGCAGTGCTCAGGGAGCGCACAAGACTCTTTTTAAATTTGCAGTAAATTTGCACTGCCACTGCACTACAGATATGTGAACCGGCTCCATAGAAAGCTGGTTTGGTTGACATGTCATGTGAATGTGATGTGGTTTAAAATGCATCCGATTCGCATATATGTGAACAAAGCCTAAACCCTTTCTCTTAAAATTTCAAAATAACACTAGGGCAAAATTAAACAATACACATTATCACAAACAGGTGTTAATTATAATTAAACCTCCACTGACTTGGTTAAATTGATGATAGGCAATTCCTATCCTCATATTGATTAGTGGTTCCAAATTAATAACTACTACAGTAGGGAACAGACACAAAAGATAGGCTCAGCATTTTTCCAAATACCTGTTCTGCTTTATTATGACGCAATTGAAGGTTTTTATACACATGATTACATAGGTATCACATTAATATTACAATTGTACGTTTATGGTAACAAGGGGCGTTACATAGGCAGGCTAATTCTAATCAGGACTCGAAAGAATGTAAACATGTACTGAAAACATTATTAGTGCCGTGTGCACCGTGAGGGCAGTGTGCAATACATACAAAATAGAATTCAATTATATACAGAACTTAGAAAATTGAGTACTGTCCGTGATACTTTTTTTATTTGCACTAACATACAATTTTTTAGGACAAGCTTTCGGGGTATGTCCCCTTCTTCAAGGTCCAAGCAGTACTCATTCACAAATTTTTAAGCAGAATGTTAAAAAAAAAAAAAGAGAAAACCAAACACATACAAATCAATGGTAATAAAGATAGCAGCAGAGTTAGTGAGATAAGACTGAGGGAGAGCTAGGGGGGAATGCAGGGGGGGGGATACTAGTCACAGAGCGGTCGTAAAACTTTGGCATAATGTGTAAGGAAACCAATATCTAAATTCAGGCCATTATTCTTCGTGTCAAAAAGAAGTATCATTCTTAGTTCAAACGTTTTCCTTTCCTGGATAGTTCTGAAATTCTGAAAGAACTAAGACATTGAGGTACTATGGATGTAGAATCTCTGTACAGTAACATCCCTCACAAGGATGGGTTGGTGGCATGTCACAGATTCTTATCATCCTCACCAGACCACAAATACACTTCTGAGGATGTGACACGGCTCATTGAATTCATTCTTACACACAACTACTTCACTTTCAATAATGACATCTATCTCCAGTGTATGGGTACTGCTATGGGAAGCAAAATGGCACCCCAATATGCAAATTTATTTATGGCTGACCTGGAGGACAAATTTCTGAACAGCATACAACAAAAGCCATACAGATATTATCGCTATATTGATGATATATTCATGATGTGGACTGAAGGTGAAGAAAATCTAAACCAATTATTCTCATTGATCAACACTTTTCACCCATCTATCGAACTAAAAATGGACTATTCGAACACACATGTCAACTTCCTGGACACTACAGTATACATCAGGGATGACAAGCTACACACGTCATTATACAGAAAACCGACTGACCGATGCAGTTATCTTCATAGTTCCAGTTTTCACCCCCAACACACCAAACGGGCCATCATACACAGCCAGGCCATCAGATACCACCGAATTTGTTCAGACCCAGAAGACAGAGATAAACATCTCAGAACGCTGGCAGACTCATTCCATAAGAAAGGTTACAAAGACAAAACCATCAACAGCATAAACACAGCCTTGAAAACCCGAAGAGAAAATCTCTGGGGTCACGCCCCCTTATGACGCCAGAGTCCCTGCGCATGCTGGGACCATGACGTCGTAAGGGGGCGGGGTCACCGCCTATATAAATGGCTCCGCAGCTCGCACACAGCATTCAAGCTGGAGAGAGCGTCGTGTCAACATCGGGGAAGAAGAGAAGAAGAGAAGAAGCGGCGAGACAGCGGCGGCGAGACAGCGGCGGCGAGACAGCGGCAGCAGACCGGGCCCCTCGCTGGCAATAGAGCTGGAAGAAGATAGCGGCGGGGCCCGGGAGAAGAGGCCGAACACCGGGAGAAGTCGGAAGGAGACCCCCCAAAGTCGGAAGAAGATCCCGGAGCTGACTAATAAATTACTCTTAAAACCTGTGTACTGTGTTTTTTTTTTTATTGGCACTTTTTCCTAGGTGAATGGGTAGGGGTACCATGTACCCCATACTCATTCACACAGGGTGGGGGGCCGGGATCTGGGGGCCCCCTTTTAAAGGGGGCTCCCGGATTCCGATAAGCCCCCCGCCCGCAGACCCCGACAACCAACGGCCAGGGTTGTCGGGAAGAGGCCCTTGTCCTCATCAACATGGGGACAAGGTGCTTTGGGGTGGGGGGGCCCCAGCAGGGCACCCCCCTCCCCCAAGGCACCCACCCCCCCATGTTGAGGGCATCCGGCCTGGTACGGCTCAGGAGGGGGCGCTCGCTCTTCTCCACCCCTTTTCCTGGCTGGCCGGGCTGCATGCTCGGATAAGGGTCTGGTATGGATTTTGGGGGGACCCCACGCCGATTTTTTGGCGTAGGGGGTTCCCCTTACAATCCATACCAGACCCAAGGGCCTGGTATGCCCCTGGGGGGGGGAACCCACGCCGTTTTTTTTCATTTAAAATTTGGTGCGGTGTTCCCGCCTCAGGATTCATACCAGACAGCTGTCAGCACTGCCTGTCACTCATCGCGGAAGGAAAACAAAGTTTTCCTTTCCCGATGAGTGAGCCATCTCAGCGCTGGCTCCTGCGACGGGGCTCGCAGGTGTCAAATCTCGCCAAGAAATGTGGCGAGATTGACACAATATCGCGGTCACCTACTGTACAACCCATTATAACAGAGGATGGAACTCTGAAAGGAATATTCCAACAACCCCCATTATTGGCTTTCAGACAACCACCCAAAGTCAGACACAAACTAATCAGCAGGAAACTTCACTCTGATTATGAAGTCACAAATAATGGTAGCAAACCCTGCAATAAAAAACGCTGCAAACTATGCAACCAGATAAATCTATCCAAAAGTGTTACACACACAAATGGGACCTTCAATATCATGGGATCTTACAGCTGTACCTCAAGTAATGTTGTGTACCTCATCCAATGCAAAAGGTGCAGCAAAGGATCTTATGTTGGTGAAACAGGACAGAAGTTGCAAGCGAGGATGAATTTGCACAGACATACCATCAAAGAACATAAAGAAGACAGTTTATGCACACCTGTGGGACATCATTTCTCACAATCGGACCGCACTATAGAAGACCTCAATGTCATAGTTCTTAAAGGGAATTTCAGAACTATCCAGGAAAGGAAAACGTTTGAACTAAGAATGATACTTCTTTTTGACACGAAGAATAATGGCCTGAATTTAGATATTGGTTTCCTTACACATTATGCCAAAGTTTTACGACCGCTCTGTGACTAGTATCCCCCCCTGCATTCCCCCCTAGCTCTCCCTCTGTCTTATCTCACTAACTCTGCTGCTATCTTTATTACCATTGATTTGTATGTGTTTGGTTTTCTCTTTTTTTTTTTTAACATTCTGCTTAAAAATTTGTGAATCAGTACTGCTTGGACCTTGAAGAAGGGGACATACCCCGAAAGCTTGTCCTGAAAAATTGTATGTTAGTGCAAATAAAAAAAGTATCACGGACAGTACTCAATTTTCTCTGTCACAATTGCAATAATACGGCTACAATCAAATCAAGTATGATGGAAGATACTGCATACAGCCGCATAAAGAAGCAGTTAACCAACCTGATCACAAAGGAAACACAGGTCAACAGCGACATCTTCTTTCTCTCAGGATGCAAAAAGAGGAATCTCATACCACAGGGTCTCCAGATTAAAAATCCTTGTGCAAATACACTGAACTCTCCTTATGCAGAAGGACTCTGCAGATGTACCAGCGAAAGGTTAAGGAACAACCTCATTCATAAACTCTATGGTAAAAGGGAAACAATCCGGAAACAAAAGCAGTTGGTGTTTGAAACCTCAACACCATTGGACCCCACAAGCATCAACCAAATTAAGAATGAAATTGAAACCTTACAAAGACAACTGCAAAAACTTGCCATGAACAGGAAGCAAAAAAAACTCCAAAAGCTACACCAAGAGCAGAACTTTTGGATACAACCTAAACAACACAAAACAAACACTTTGTTAACTCCTGCTATCAGCAACTTGGAAGCCAATCCAGAATCCCAAGGTATCCCTTGTGTAAATGCTGACTTTACAGAAAATGTGGATATAACAGAGGAACTCGGAATCATACATTTGTCAAATCATCAACTTACTACACCAGAAACAACAGTCCTCTCCAAAGGCCTCACATTCTGCCCAACCACCAAATTGGATAAATTACAGGTATGGTCAGATATGGAGGAATTCTTTAGGAGACTAAGGCTCAAAGAATATTTTGACAGTAAGGAAAGGAATCCTAGGACAATAGGAGGTTACAAAAGGAAAAAGAACAGCAACTTCCCACCTCCACAAGGATGCAACCCCAAACTGGATACCTATATTGACAGCTTCAGGCTGCGAGTTACATCCCTGATATCCACCCAGCAAAAGAAAATATTATACAACCTTTCACCACTGGAGCGAAAAGCTGTACATGATCTGCGCAATAATCAGGCCATAACCATCAAACCAGCAGATAAAGGGGGAGCAGTCGTTGTGATGGATACAGACAAATATATACAAGAGGGCCAGAGGCAGCTGGTAAATACTACTTACTACAAAAATCTGGATTATAATCCGACCCAGGATTTTACTCAGCAATTAAAAGGTCTCATTGCGACAATACCAAGCCACCTACATTCAAAACTCATCAATGCGATTCCGGATAATGCAGAAATTGGAGACTTCTACATGCTGCCCAAGATCCACAAGCCAGGAAATCCAGGCAGACCCATTATAACAGGTATGAATACACCTACCGAACATATCTCAGGCCTTGTAGAAAACATGTTAAAACCTTTAGTCATGAACACTGCAAGTTTCCTGCAAGACACCACTGATTTTCTGAACAAGCTTAACAATATACAAAAATTACCACCTAATACACTTCTAGTCACTATGGATGTAGAATCTCTGTACAGTAACATCCCTCACAAGGATGGGTTGGTGGCATGTCACAGATTCTTATCATCCTCACCAGACCACAAATACACTTCTGAGGATGTGACACGGCTCATTGAATTCATTCTTACACACAACTACTTCACTTTCAATAATGACATCTATCTCCAGTGTATGGGAACTGCTATGGGAAGCAAAATGGCACCCCAATATGCAAATTTATTTATGGCTGACCTGGAGGACAAATTTCTGAACAGCATACAACAAAAGCCATACAGATATTATCGCTATATTGATGATATATTCATGATATGGACTGAAGGTGAAGAAAATCTAAACCAATTATTCTCATTGATCAACACTTTTCACCCATCTATCGAACTAAAAATGGACTATTCGAACACACATGTCAACTTCCTGGACACTACAGTATACATCAGGGATGAAAAGCTACACACGTCGTTATACAGAAAACCCAGAAGACAGAGATAAACATCTCAGAACACTGGCAGACTCCTTCCATAAGAAAGGTTACAAAGACAAAACCATCAACAACAGCATAAACACAGCCTTGAAAACCCGAAGAGAAAATCTCCTCCAATACACAGAGAAAAAAACAAATAACCGAGTACCTCTAGTCACCACATACAACCCAGCACTTGAAGGGATCAAAAAGATAATCAAAGATTTACAACCCATTATAACAGAGGATGAAACTCTGAAAGGAATATTCCAACAACCCCCATTATTGGCTTTCAGACAACCACCCAAAGTCAGACACAAACTAATCAGCAGGAAACTTCACTCTGATTATGAAGTCACAAATAATGGTAGCAAACCCTGCAATAAAAAACGCTGCAAACTAAGCAACCAGATAAATCTATCCAAAAGTGTTACACACACAAATGGGACCTTCAATATCATGGGATCTTACAGCTGTACCTCAAGTAATGTTGTGTACCTCATCCAATGCAAAAGGTGCAGCAAAGGATCTTATGTTGGTGAAACAGGACAGAAGTTGCAAGCGAGGATGAATTTGCACAGACATACCATCAAAGAACATAAAGAAGACAGTTTATGCACACCTGTGGGACATCATTTCTCACAATCGGACCACACTATAGAAGACCTCAATGTCTTAGTTCTTAAAGGGAATTTCAGAACTATTCGGGAAAGGAAAACGTTTGAACTAAGAATGATACTTCTTTTTGACACGAAGAATAATGGCCTGAATTTGGATAGTTTGGCTTCCTTACACATTATGCCAAAGTTTTACGACCGCTCTGTGACTAGATTTTGTGAATCAGTACTGCTTGGACCTTGAAGAAGGGGACATACCCCGAAAGCTTGTCCTGAAAAATTGTATGTTAGTGCAAATAAAAAAAGTATCACGGACAGTACTCAATTTTCTCTGTCACAATTGCACTAATACGGCTACAATCAAATCAAGTATACAGAACTTACAAATTTCCATTACAGTCTCCCCTCTTTTGATCAATATTTTGATCACTAACCATACCTGCTATCACCTTTAACCTGGAACCTCCACACGCTTAGGTGGAGGTAGTCCTTGCCAAAGAGGCAAAAAACTCCATTGTGGAGAATATAATAGCTGAGCAACTTTTTCATTACAAAATGACTTTTCATTGTGAAAAACAAATGATTGATAAGACATACCTGTGGCCAGAATGGCCTTCTAGCTGAATTGTGGGCATGCTGACTTATCAGCATATGTAAACACAGACAATTCTACATAAAATGGAAGACGTACAAAAGACAAATATGACTTCAACATGGCTAAACTACTTTTCAAATATATATATCCCTTACAATTAAAGTAATTGAATCAAAAAGTACCCTAGACTGTGATCACAAGAGGGAAAAATAATCAGAGATTTCTTTAATTTAGTCATTTTCGCAGTGTCTGGTGTGGATCCAGGTGAATTTTCCTTCAAGTTTTGCAAAAACTGTACATGAAATAGATGCTGTATTGAGTCTCCAAACATTTCCTTATATATAAATGTCTCTTAACAATCCACAAGTCACCTGGCTTTAGTTTTAGATCCTTCCAAACTTTTAGGATCTGGAATTGGGGAGAAAACACATAAATGATTTTGTCAAAAACCTTAAGGCTCGGTTCACACGGGGGCGACTTGTCAGGCGACCTAGCCGCCTGACAAGTCGCCTCCCGTTCTGTACAATGGAACCGTTTTAATCGGAGCGACGCAAGTCGCTCCGACTTAGAAGAAAGGTTCCTGTACAACTTTGGGGGCGACTTGCATGGACTTCTATACAGAAGTCGTCTTGCAAGTCGCCCCGGCAGTCGTGTGCAGGTCGCCTCGGTGAGGCGACCTGCAAGTCGTGCCGCCTCTGGTGTGAACCGAGGCTAAAAGATCAGCAACATTCTCTGAGATCCAAATGGAGGACTTCAGCTACTGAGACAAAATATAAGCAAGTAAGTAACACACTCCGAAACCAAATCCCATAGTGAGAGAGTCCAACATTCCCCTTAGGGGCTCGATAAAATATAAGAAAACATTCAGGCAAAACTTTTCTAGTTTCTTACTCTACTTTGTCCGCTACATTGTAGACAGTATAGGGTGTAAAAATAAAACCTCCAAACTTCTAGTAAGGACTCTCCTATAAAAATGATTTCCTCTGTTACTCTCTGTAATTTCTGGCACACTGTACTCACAAACTACTTCTGATAACACTTTTTACTGTGGCCTTTGCAGTAGCATTTGCCACTGGACATCCAAAAAACATATGCATACAGACAAAATGCATACTCGGAAGATCCTGACTTGGGCATCTGGATATATCTTTTTTTTAAATCTCTGGACGGGATGTTCAGCTTTTGGTAACACCTTTGGTAACAGGTAAAACAAGAAGTGGTATGTTATAAAAACAACTGTGGATAACACTGGCACTATCCCATGCTCATTTACTAAGGCAGCCATAACTTCTTGTGACTGATGACATGGCCCATGTGTCAAGCTGGAGGGAAAAGAGTGACTGGCAGACATAAATGATCACCTTTTCCAAGGTCCTGTTTCATAAGAAGTTGCCCCCTGTGGACCACTTGTTTTTCTCGTTCTGGGGTCCTTAAAGTTGAATTATTAATCTCAGCTATACTGGGCTAGAACTAGGGTGGAATCTGTGAGTTGCACAGACCCATCAAGTGGGCTGTAAATGCAGCATCCTGAGTCACCTGGTCTGCTTCCATATGTGAAATTTAATATGGCTACCTCAGCAAGAACCTGGATGGCTGAAAACAGACAATCAAATTAACTTGGCATGCTTGATTGGTTTACCTGCCAAAGTAAAAAACAAATTTCTGGCCCTTCCAAAGGAACCAAAAGCTCTCTATATCTCAACTATCTATATAAATATACACTCTTTTTTTGTCTCACAGGCTTTGCTAAAACATGGAGCTCTGCTTCTTGAGCTGGGGAAAAAGGATCCAATGACTTTGAATACAGAGTATCCTTCTGGGTGATAAACTGCATACTCAAATCTACAAAAAATGTAATATCTGGGTCTTCAGGGAGTGTGTCCTGCACTGGGCTCACAGCAGCTGATTCCTACACCATCAATTTAACACACGTGTCTTCCTTTGTCTCCAGCCTCCTCCAATAGAGGCAATAAGGTGGCTGGATTCAAATGTACGCATTTTTCATTGTTAGATTTGTACATAAACAAACTCATATTTTAAACCTTTCATTAGACAAACATTTATTTAGCTGTATATTTGCTGCGCAGAATGTGGGACCATTAAAAATTAAATATTTGACCAAAATAATGTCTAACTTCGTCTAATAGCACATTTGCATAAAGCTACAGCTCTGATATATCGGGATGAACCCTTAATTACTGGGTCCAGCTTGCATAAAAATATTACAATGGCTTGTTTTCTATCACGCTGTTTGTGTAAGAACTCCAGTTTCATGTTTCAAAAGACAATTTTTCCCTGGCAATATTATAATAAATGATAACAATACCCTGCGGTCATGGAGAGATGTCCATAAATCCAAAATATTCTTCTGCTTATACCACTGTACTTACAAGGAAAAGGGGCACACCATTTCACAATCCACACATTCTGCTTTGGATTTCAAAAATAAAAATAAATAAAACAAAAGGACCAAGAATCTGTATGATGGACCGGAAACCATCAAAAACTAAAAAACAACTGGCTGCAGGTGGCATCTATCCTAATAGGGTGTGTGGACTTGATGTGATGGGTCTGTTTACTTACATTTTATTTATTATAACTCTCACATCACGGACCGCACATCAAGAACCTTAAAATTTCATTTTTGTAGAAAAACTTCTTATGTATCCCATCCATCTTGGCTTTGTTAAATATTATGGCAGCTGTATTCCAAATAACAACCTCATCTTAATCTTTTTTTCTCTCAATAAGGGCTTATTGTATACATGTAAAATTACAAAATTGTTATCTTAATCTAAACTAATCCCCTTTTTACAAATTTCCCCAATAACCTGGATTTCATTTCCAACCAAAGGTTGTCTAAACCAGTTTCAATAGATCTATATTATTAATAAAATTGTTAAACTCATGTTAGAAATGAAATCTCATTATTACTTAATTTTACTTAATTTTCCTTTTTTAAATGCACTGTTTCAACTATCAAAGGATATTCAATTTGTGTAATACACGGTTAAATGTAACCTTCATTTTACCATGTTTGGAAAACAGATTCAAAATAATTGTGATCACATTGCTTATCATTAGTTTCGTTAACCCAGCACATTTTGTTATAAATGTTTTGTCTAAAAAACTGCAATTGGCATGGTGTCCTTCCAGCTTATCACTGATCTCTCATCCCAGCCACATTCTTCCATGAGAGCACAAAAGAGGGGGTCACATCTGCGTATATGACACACACAAGCGATAGAACTAAAGCTCCCAGCATTCACACATACACCAATATCTCTCTAAAATCGCTTACATTTTCCCATTTGTACACTACACATGCATATCATTCTCTCACTTTCTTTTATTTTGTTCAGATATCCTTTATATCTAGCTTCTATGATCAGACGGGAAGCCAGAGTGCTCATCCCATCTTCCCTCTCTGACAAAATATAAAGTATTCTGTTTTAATTCTCATTTCTCTGTTTCTGACTTTACTAGTTGTAGTGCCTGACCCCAAATTCATCCCACAACTTAACATGAAAATGTCCCTTTCTGTCAAGTGTTATTGTCACCCTTGATCCATCCTGCTCACATAGATAGCTGTTTCTCTAGCTGTTTACTCTGCATGATTCTAATGCCGCGTACACATGAGCGGACTTTACGGCAGACTTTGCTCGGCGGACTTTTCGACGGACTTTATGACAGACTTTCTGAATGAACGGATTTGCCTACTCACAATCCACCAAAGTCCGTCGAATTTCGTACGTGATGACGTACGATCGGACTAAAACAAGGAAGTTCATAGCCAGTAGCCAATAGCTGCCCTAGCGTGGCTTTTTGTCCGTCGAACTAGCATACAGACGAGCGGACTTTTCGACCGGACTCGATTTCGACGGATTAATTTAAAACATGTTTCAAATCTAAGTCTGTCCAACTTTTGAGAAAACAAAGTCCGCTGGAGCCCACACACGACTGGATTGTCCGACCAAATCCCAAAGTCTGCCGTAAAGTCCGCTCGTGTGTACGCGGCATTAGTCCCTGTGGACCATGGTAACCCAGTTACCAATTGTGAATCCCTGTCCACTTTAACCATTAATCTAGGGGCTCAGTATAGGCGGAATCGCACCTTCAGTTCATATATAGCGCTCCTCTTGCGCTGGGCATTTTTGAGGGTCTCTTACCCTTCATTCCCTTACTTAATGTAATGCCCATAATGACTGGCCAGTCTTCTCTACATGTGCCTATACCCTCTTGCCTCTAAACTACTTTATCTAGCAGATGTACTACATATACCTGTGAACAGCACTATTCTTCCCTTTCTTATCCATAACACTCCGATGGACAATAGACAGTGACAACATAACCACCAATCAATATAGTTCGATCAAGGGGAGTAAAATAGGTACCCTTTGTCCTGAAAATGCCTTACCGATCAAGGAAGTCTCAACTCAAATGTAGGCAAAAGGCTTACCTCAGCAGGCTGATTATCAGAAATTCCCGGATCGTCTCAAGCTCCTAGTTTCGGATACTCAGGGTCACCTGGAAACCCCTCCTAGGCAAAGCATGCCTTGCTGACTTGGTAAAATTGATGATAGGCAACTCCTGTCCTCATATTGATTAGTTATTCCAAATTAATAATAACAACTGCAGTAGGGTACAGACACAAAAGATACATCTTTCCAAATAACTGTTCTGCTTTATTATGGCGCAATTGAAGGTTTTTATACACATGATTACGTAGGTATCACATTAATATTACAGTTGCATGTTTATGGTAACAAGGGGCATTACATAGGCAGGCTAATTCTAATCAGGACTCGAAGAATGTAAACATGTACTGAAAACTTTATTAGTGCCGTGTGTACAGTGAGGGCAGTGTGCAATACATACAAAATAGAATACAATTATCTACAGAACTTACAAATTTCCATTACACCACTCACCTGCAATCTCCTGACAAGTTTCAATAACATTATTTAGAAAATTAATTATAGTGCATTTGGTTGTCTTGCTAAATTAAATCCAAGGCTGTTTGACTGGCAAGCACAGGTCCATAAATTATAAGTAAAGTAAAATTCTAGGAAAATTTTTAATAGATAGTCATTGCCTACAGTAAGCAAACAGTACATATTCCTAACTTGGTGTAAGCTGCTATTACCCGAGCTGTATAATTATGCAATGGCTGTTTTTGTATCCTTCATTGTATATAATACCATCAGGTTGTCTTGCTCATGTTTACATTAAATAAAATAAAATTTAAAAAACATGAGTGGAGTTTAGGGTTCTTGTAATGGTTACTTACATACCATTAGGATACAATTATATACCCGCTAAGCATACCATTTACACATAATACATAATGTCTTTGCTCCACTCAAACTATAAATTTCCTAAGTGCATGAATACAACAATTACATTGGCTTTTATTGTAAATGCGAAGTCTGTAAACGTGTCCACCCTTTTCTATGTTGCGTCCTTTATACGTTAAAACACATATTGATTTGACTATAGAAAAAAACTTCCATAAGACTCTCCCTCCTTTAAATATTTAATATACAATTGTTTTTATTTAAAACAATCATCCCCGGAATTTCTCAGTGAAATGTGAAGAGTATGTCATTGGGAATGTATTAGAGTCTCTATCTCTATACTTAACATTAGATTTTTATCAGATGCAAAGTATTCTACTTGAAAACCTACATTTTGAATATTTATCAAATGATATTTCTTGCAACAAAAACCAAAATATAACCCCTAAAGAACTGTTATTTGCTTTTTGACAAACACTAGATTTATACAGCTTATACTGTATGTGGTAAAGGCAGTACAATATAAATATGCTACAATGTGTTTACTGTGGGTCTCATGGGATGCAGCTAAAAAGATTTGGTAATTTTGAATCCTCTTTTCCATTTTATTTTATGAGTTCATTTTCTTTTTTCAAGAGTAAAAATCAATAAGAGAGCAATATGGAAACAGTACGCGGTAGAATTCAAAGATTACTTTGCATCTAGGTATTGTTACAGTTAGAAATGCTTAAATTAGGATCACTTTAACTTGAAAGCATATTATTCCTTTTTATGTACTTTAAAATATAAACATGTGCTGATGTCACCTATTTCATTTTTTGAAGGGAACACGTTTGTCATTGTCATGTAAGTGTGTGTTTCATCAGCATAGAGAACATTCACTGGCTCAGTGGTATTGTGTCCTTAAAGTATAACTAAGTGCAAAACATTTTTTTTTCTTTTTAGGTTTGAACAGAGCAGAGAGGGATTAGAAGACCTATTAGGTCTTTGTTTGTTTTTTTGTTTTTTGTTTTTGCCTTGTTTTAGACATAGTGAAGAGGGATTAGAACACCTTTTAGGTTTTTATTTTTTGTTTTTTTTTTGAGTGGGGAGGGATTACAAGAGCTATTTATTTTTTGGGTTTTTTTTGTTTGTTTTTTGCTGTCTGTGTCCCTGTTAGGGAAATTCAGCCACTCTAATGCCCCGTACACACGGTCGGACTTTGTTCGGACAATCCAACAACAAAATCCTAGGATTTTTTCCGACGGATGTTGGCTCAAACTTGTTTTGCCTACACACGGTCGCACAAAGTTGTCGGAATTTCCGATCGACAACCACGCGGTCACGTACACCACGTACAACGAGACTAGAAAAGGCCGGTTCAGAACCAAGTGCGGCACCCTTTGGGCTCCTTTTGCTAATCTCGTGTTAGTAAAAGTTTGGTGAGAGACGATTCACGCTTTTTCAGACCCGTGGCTTTCGGATCGTTTTCTGCAGTTCAGTTTGTGCTTGTGGGTTTGTATCTGCTCTTCAGTGCGTGCAAGCAAGTTCCGCGTGACTTAGTCATCGCATTCTTGTTCGTTCATTACTGGTTTTCAGGTCGCTCTTCACAGGCCTTGCTGTTCTTCAGTGCGTTCTGTTACTTCGTTCTGAGCAGCCGACCGTTTTCTAGCCATGTTTCGTATGCGTACTCCTCGTAGAGTTCGTGCTGTGCGGGGGCTTGGTGTTGGGGTCCTGACCTTGACACAAGTCCAGTCCATGAACAGGGTGGGGAGGAGTTCATGGACCAAGAATTGGTTGCTTCAGCGTGACCAGTTTTGTCATATGCCTTTGCTCCGTGAGATCCGTGAGAATAATCCTGATGATTTCAGGAACTTTCTCAGGATGACGGACCCCGTGTTTCACCATCTGTTGGCTTCGCTGACCCCCTATATCAGCAGGCAGGATACCTGCATGAGGCAAGCCATCACTGCGGAGCAGAGGTTGGTCGCTACCTTGCGGTATTTGGCCACAGGGAGAAGTCTGCAGGACTTAAAGTTCTCGACAGGCATCTCCCCCCAGGCTCTGGGGATCATTATCCCAGAGACCTGTTCTGCTATCATCCAGGTCCTGCAGAAGGAGTATATGAAGGTAAGATTTTTATCCTTTAATATCACATTTTATTGTATTGAATGTTTGCTAATATATTGTATTTCTTCCCTCATTCCCTAATTACCATGATTGGAATATGCTGTGAATGTCCCCTTTGTTCTCATGCATGCTGGATTTTTATGTAATTATTATTTTAGGTCCTTCATACATATTTGCCCTTCAATAACCTCTCCAGCATGGTGTCTCCTGCCCCTATATTCACCTCATGTAGTCACTTAACAATGTATTTTATCAGCTCCATAGTAGTGCTTTACCCCAAACACCCCCTAAAATGTTTGGAAATGTTATTTTAGCTTTAAATTCAGGCAGAGTGCCAGAGGCTTTTTTTGTGGTGTCCCCAAATTTTTTGTAACCCTCCCTCCCCCAACTGCTAAGTCAGCTGATCCCAATTCTCGATCCTCAATCATCTATCTGCTGACTTTGCCAAACCCATACACACTATACCCATCTCTTTACTGGTCAGATTTATGGATGAATTCCCCAAAGCATGTAGTGCAAGGGCCTGCCTGTATACTTTCCAATGGTACTGTTTAAAGTTTTTGTATCCTATTATTATCTTGATAGGTAATAGCAGAATGTTCAAATGTGCTCAAATGTGTACAGTGTGTATTTATATCTTTGTATTATGACACTTCTTACCTGTCCAGTGGGCTGCCAATAGTGTAACTAAGGAGGGGCTGTTCCAAGTAATACCCTGTATTTAGGCATTCATCTCTCAATGAAGTGAAGATGGTTACCTGTCCAAGATTTCCAAACACCCCCTATAATGTTAGAAATGGCCCATGAGAGGGAGGAGGGGGAATATGATAGGTGTACCTTATACTTTGTTGTTGTTAAATTCCCCTTAGTAAATGCTATCTGGAGGTTGCCCCATAATTTGTGTATAATCTGCTTGCCATGTATCTTTGAAAAAATAGTAATGTTTATTGTTTTTTCCTCAACAGTTTCCTTCAACGCCACAGGAATGGCAGACTGTGGCCTCCCACTTTGCCCAGCGGTGGGACTTTCCTAACTGCGGAGGGGCAATTGATGGGAAACACGTCCACATCGTCCCACCACCCAACTCGGGGTCGTACTATTATAATTACAAGGGGTTTAATAGTATAGTGATGTTGGCGGTGATGTCGGCTAATTACGAGTTCTTGTATGTGGACGTGGGGAAGAATGGCCGGATGTCCGATGGTGGAGTCATCGCCCAGACGGAGTTCTACAGGCATCTCCAGAATGGCAGCTTGGACTTGCCACCTCCA
This sequence comes from Lithobates clamitans, assembly GCA_037952925.1. Classification (NCBI taxonomy): domain Eukaryota; kingdom Metazoa; phylum Chordata; class Amphibia; order Anura; family Ranidae; genus Lithobates; species Lithobates clamitans. Next base: position 2,920,544 of record JBBGZY010000284.1, read on the forward strand.
GAGGACAATGTTGAAGGTCTCCCATTTGTGTTCGTTGCTGATGAAGCATTTGCGCTGGGGGACCACCTGATGCGGCCATTCCCGATGAGGACCCTCACCCCGGAACAGAGGGTTTTTAATTACCGGCTGGCCAGAGCCCGAAGAGTGGTGGAGAACACATTTGGAATCCTGGCCAGCCGGTTCCGATTATTTCTGACACCCATCCATATGGCGGAGTATAAACTGAACCATATAATACTTGCCTGCTGTGTTCTCCATAATTTTTTAAGAAAACATTCAGCCAACTATGCTGGCTCAGTTGGGCCTGAGGCTGGAATCCCAAATCCATCAACACTGACGGCGCTTGAAAGTGGCCGTCCTGGCTTGCCCTCCCTGAATGCCCGTGATGTCCGGTTACGCTACCTGGAGTTCTTTGCGGGTAGGGGGGCTATCAATATGCCAGACAATCTGTGACAGCTTTTTCAAATAAAAAACAACCAAAAGAAATTCTTGGCGGACATTTACTGCTTGTGTTTGTTTTAGCTGACCCTGACAGAAATGTGTTGAGTGCAGAAAATGTCGTGATTGGGTAACCTTATAAAAAACAGTGTTGGCTGGTACTTCCTAAATGCAAAAACACATTTCACTACAAGTGCACTTGCAACTGCACTGAACCTGCACTTGTAGTGCAAAGTGTATTTGCCCTTAGGAAATAACCCCCATTTTTCCATAAAACAGCAATTACATCACCCCAAAAGTGTTGTAGTGTTGAGACAATAAGCCACACATTCTTGAGTAAGGCACTTTTTTATACCTGCACAATCACATGTGCATTTACGAAAGGTTTTTAGAACAAACCAACATGTTTGTTGTATAACAATGTTTGCAGTAGCATTATCAAAAATCGAAATATCCATTTCAGATAAAACAGGCCTGTGTAAAACCAACAAGAAAGCCAAAAAACTTGAACTTACAAAGTTCACATATGGTAAAACCCGAAGGCTATATCAGACATCAGTATTTAGGAACTGGGTTTGATATAGCGTTCAGATGGGGGGAAATCACCCCTGGAAAAGCCAAATTTGGAAGATGCACACCAATTTACGAATGTCAACATGTGCTATCTGCCATCAGGGGGGATCAAGGGACGTGTTTTGGGGAGCAAGCGCTTCCTCAATGCTACTTTATAATTGAGGAAGGGGTTGCACCCCCAAAACGCGTCCATTGATCTCCCGTGATGGCAGATAGCACATGTTGGCACACTGTGTGCATCCTCCAAATTTGGCTTTTCTAAACATATAAAAAATTTTGGTAAGATTGGACAACAATAAAACAGGTGATTTTGTGGGGTTTAAATTCGCCCCAAAACATCAATGATGTTATTATTTTTTTTAATAACATCACTGATTTGTTGCTGGATGTTTTGCAATTGGAGATTACACCCCATGATCTCCCCAATCAGTATCTGGGCACTTTCAGATGTGAAACGTTCTCTCTCCCTCACATCACGATCACCTAAAAAGAGATAAAGAACAAAAAAAAGGTCTCAAAAATCTGCCACCATCCATCTCTTTTACCTGAGCCTGTGGTCACAGACACTCACCTGTTGTGGTGCCAATCTCCACCACATCTTCTTCTTCCTCCTGCTCAGCTTCTTGAGTTAGCAGTATTTCCCCTTCTTCCAGAGGTGGGGGGTCTCTGGTCTCCTGGGATGAGGGGTGTCCTCCGAGTCTTTTCTCCCCTATGTAAAACAAAAATGTTATAATTAGCACACAGATATTTGATGGCAGAACTAGAAATAGTAAACATTGCTTGGAAGTGGGGTACAATTGTCTATTTTAGCCGAGGTTCCAAGATGTATTTTTTTTATTGCCCTTTGTCAAGCTGCAATACTTTACCTGTTTGGTACAAGCTTCACAGATGTAGCCCCCCCCTATAGTATACACTGGAGCACCTGTGTGCCCCCCCTAATAAAAATGGTGTTCTTGTGTCCCACACTAGTGCTCCAGTGTCCAGATGTGAAAACAGCTGCTCAGTGTCCTCTCCTTACACACAATCTAGTTGACATTTCATTCTAGTAACAAACCCATCTACACAAACAAATATTTGGCATCCAAGTAGGCCCCCAAAAATGTGTGAAAATGCATATGGCCTAAACAATTGTGTTCTAGAGGCCGAAAGAAAAATGTTTGATACGAACGAATAATGGGCCCATGAACATTAAAGTTGACCTTTTTAAACGTTACAATTAATAAAAGCATATGGAGCAGAACGAACGTAATAAAGACAGAAAGAATAGGAACACAGCACAACTACTTACTTTTTTGCAGCACTCTCCGGATCTTTCGGTACTGCTCTGGCTCTCTCAACTTCAGGTCCGACCACCGCTTCCTGAGCTGATCTTTAGATCTTCGTACCCCGAAATTCCTCTCAAGACTCCTGACCACTTTCGCCATGATTTTGGCCTTTCGGATATTGGGGTTGGGGTAAGGCCCATTTTTTCCGTCATAGTCAGACTTCTTCATGATGTCGACCATCTCCAACATCTCCCCAAACAACATATTTGTGGCCTTAAAACGTCTCCTTCTGGATCGGGACGTGCCTGGATCCAGGCTTTCCTCCTCCTCCTCGTTGCTAGAATTAGCACGCACCTGCTGTAACTCCGCCATCATGCTCTTCCCCCACTGCGCCGAACGAAAAGGGGCGGGGAATAGACTAGAAAGAACGTCAGGGGCGGGCGGAGTTACACGCATGCGCAGTGTGTATAAAGCGTAACACGCGTGCGTATTACGTTTGATCTGTGAGCGGAGGAAGGAGCATTGGACGCGCCGATCGTAAGAACGAAGGTAAGAGACAAACTTGTGCCTATACTGCTTCTAGATTGAGGCCTATGTTGTAACAAGATTAGGAGAGTTTTGTCTGACATTAGGCTTTGTCTTGTGTTGTGTCTTGCAGTGAACATGGATATCTTAATGAAAGATACTGACTTCATGTCAGTATTCATAGATATGCTAAGTGAGCTGCCCTGTCTGTGGGAGATTACCCACCCCCATTTCAAGAACCAAGCAAAGAGGAAGGCAGCACTGGAGCAATTGTGTGAAATTGTGAAGCAGGTGATCCCCACGGCAGACATCACTTATTTAAAGATTTTCATTGGTGGCCTGAGGAGCACATATCTGAGGGAGCGCAGGAAAGTCCTGGATTCACAGAGATCCGGAGCAGCAGATGACATCTATGTCCCCAGGATGTTGTACTACGACAGGCTGCACTTTCTGGCAGGCCAGAATGAACCCAGGCCAACCCTCTACAGTCTTCCTTCCACGCTTCCTTCCCCGCTTCCTTCCCCCCTGGCTGAGGCTTCTGACGCCCAACCTGGGCCTTCCAGGCCGCATGTGGAGGAGCCCAGATTGAGCCAGGTATAGCATTCCTCTAAATATTTCTGCTTTTTCAAGCAATGATGTTAACTAGATGTTAGTTGGGAGTACTAATTTAGGATTGTGATTGATGATGCAAAAACTAAAACCATGTCCCTTTTTCATACACAGGGAAGTCGCAGCCAGGAGGTGGCCGGGCTGAGCCGGCTGGCTGATATCAAGGTCCCTCCACCCCCCTGAAAACAGAAAGTGGCAGTAGACGAGTACCCTAGAGGAGGCGGCTATAGCATTCTTTTGGAGGGCTACAGAGGTCCTGGGAGCACCCCACACCATGCAGGAGAACATTGCTGCCTTCATAGCATATAAAATGCAGAGGATGGAGGAGGGCCAAAAAGCCATGTGTGAGGCCCTCATATCAGAGGCTCTGGAGAAAGGTATGAGGGGCCAAATTACACCTCACACACATCTTTGGGATGGTCCTCCTCCTCCTCCTGCAGGTCCTCCTCCTCCTCCTCCCTCTACTCCAGGTCCCCCCAGTCCTCCTCCAGGTCCCCCCAGTCCTCCTCCTCCTCCAGGTCCTACTCCTCCTCCTGTCACATCTCCAACTGCACAGCCAAAGCCGGGAAGGAAGCGTGAAAGGAAGACCAGACAGTGATTGCCCTGGGTTCAGTCTGGTTGGCCAAAAGATGCAGCCTCTTGTGGTACCACAGCCTGGGGACACTGATGTCATCTGCTGCTATCCGAGTCTCTGTGAATCCCGGACCAGACTGCCCTCCCTAATGCCGCGTACACACGGTCGGACTTTGCAGCTACAAAAGTCGGACAGCCTGTCCGACATACTTCCGGCGTACCTTCGGCGGACTTGGGGCAGACTTTCTTACGAACGGACTTGCCCACACACGACCACACAAAAGTACGACAGCTTAGTACGCTGTGACGTACACCAAGTCCGACGAGACTATAAAACGGAAGTTCAATAGCCCGTACGACACCCTTTGGGCTCCTTCTGCTAATCTCGTGTTTATCTCGTGTTAGTAGAAGTTTGGTGAGAGACGATTCGAGCTTGTGAGACTCGTATTTTTCAGTTCGTTTTAACTGTTGTTCAGTCTGTGCTTGTGAGGTTTGTATCTGCTTTTCAGTGCGTTTGGTCAGTTGGCATTGAGAAATCTTTGTTTTATTGGCCGCTCGTTCCTGATTTTCAGGTCGTTCTTCACAGGCCTTGCTGTTCTTCAGTGCGTTCTGTTTAGTGCGTTCTGACCAGCCGACCGTTTTGAAGCCATGTTACCTGTACGTACTCGTCGTAGAGCTCGTGCATTGTATGTGCTTGGTGCTGTAGTTTATTCTTCAGCCCAAGACCAGTCCATGAACAGGGCGAGGAGGAGTTCATGGACCAAGAATTGGTTGCTTCAGCGTGACCAGTTCTGTCACATGCCTTTGCTCCGTGAGATCCGTGAGAATAATCCTGAGGATTTCAGGAACTTTCTCCGGATGACGGACCCCGTTTTTGATCGTTTGGTGGCTTTGCTGACCCCCTATATCAGCAGGCAGGATACCTGCATGAGGCAAGCCATCACTCCGGAGCAGAGGCTGGTCGCTACCTTGCGGTATTTGGCCACAGGGAGAAGCCTGCAGGACCTTAAGTTCTCGACAGGCATCTCCCCCCAGGCTCTGGGGATCATTATCCCAGAGACCTGTTCTGCCATCATACAGGTCCTGCAGAAGGACTATATTAAGGTAAGCTATTTTTATTTTATTAGCATCACATGTTCTTTTATGTAATCTTTGATAATGTAATGTATTTCTTGCTTCAAACACTACTTCCCATCATTGCAATATAGTGTGAATGTCCCCTTTTTATCCTCACACATGCTGGGATTTTTTCCTGTTATTTTTTGTCATGCATGTATAGTTTCCTTCAATAACCTTCCCAGCATGAAGTGATGGGAACATATCCACCTAGTCTACTCATTTTGAATGTATTTTGTTGGAGTGTATTTAGTGTGCTTATAATTAGCAATTAGCTAGATTTCACAACCCCCCCCCCCCCACCTGAACTCACTCCAAATAGTGTGCTGCTAATTAGCAATTAGCTAGATTTCACAACCCCCCCCCCCACCTGAACTCACTCCAAATAGTGTGCTGCTAATTAGCAATTAGCTAGATTTCACAACCCCCCCACCCCCACCCTCGTTAAAATTTGCTTGAATGTTCTGTGGTGTTGATTTGTCTAAAGCAAATCTATGTTGCACTTTGCAAAATGCATGTGCACTCTACAAGTGCATTTGTTCCAGTGCTTTAGTAAATGAGCAGAAGCTCTGCTGATTTCCATCATCAAATCATATGCAAGCCTCAAAGTGTTTTCATTAATTGCCCTTGCATGTGATTGTGTACTCTTTGCAACATGAATGCCTTTTGACATTACCTCATTTACTGTAAGCTGGTTAGCAACTGCACCTGCAGAGTGCGACAACTGCAGTCTTGTAGCCTTTGTTATCCCTAAATTCCTGCGTGTTGTTAAAGTAATTTTTTTTTGGGATTTCACAACCCCCTAAAATGTAATCAATGTTCTATCAGAGGGGGTGAGCAATCTGATAAGTGTGCCTTTTTCCATATTAGTTATTCCAGAAGAATTAAATTATTGAATGTTATACTGATGCTGGGGAATAATGTTTTTAATTGTCTAATTTTCTTGCAATGTTAGCTTCCAAATTAATTGATTTTGGTTTTCTTGTTTGATTCCCCAGTTTCCTTCAACGCCACAGGAATGGCAGACTGTGGCATCCCATTTTGCCAGCCGTTGGGACTTTCCCAATTGTGGAGGGGCTATAGATGGGAAACATGTCCACATTGTGCCACCACCCCATTCGGGGTCATATTATTTTAATTATAAGGGGTTCCACAGTATTGTTTTAATGGCAGTGGTGTCGGCACACTATGATTTTTTATATGTGGACGTGGGGAAGAATGGCCGGATGTCGGATGGAGGAGTATTTGCCCAGACGGAGTTCTGCCAGCGTCTCCAGAGTGGTGGCCTGGGATTGCCACCTGATGAGGATAACGTGGAAGGACTCCCCTTTGTCTTCATTGCCGATGAAGCCTTCGCTCTCAGCAAGCACCTCATGAGGCCATTCCCCCAAAGAACCCTCACCCCGGAGAGGAGGGTTTTTAATTACCGGCTGGCCAGAGCTAGAAGAGTGGTTGAGAATGCGTTTGGAATTCTGGCCAGCCGGTTCCGCCTGTTTCAAACAGCCATTAATTTGGCGGAATACAAACTTAATTTTATAATTTTATCATGCTGCATTCTGCACAACTTTTTAAATAAGCATTCTGCCAATTATATAGGCACAGTTGGGCCTGAGGCCGGACAAATAGAAGCCAACCTTACAGGCCTGGATACTGTCCGTACTGGCTTGGCCCCCCAAAGTTCCCGTCAGGTTAGACAGCAATATGTTGATTATTTTATGGGTAGGGGGGCCATTGCAATGGGCCAGGATATCTAATTTTTTGACAATAAAAAAAATATTGCTGAAATCTGGCATTATATTTATTGCTTGCCTTTCTTTTGGGCTGTCTCCTAGGTTATGGTCGAGCAGTTGTAGTGCCAACTGTATTTGAATTTTAAAAATGTCTAAATAAGCTCCATTGCCACTGTAAACAACTTTTTGACAATTATAACCAAACTGATACTGAGCCTTGAAATAACAAACCACACATTTGTTAAAATCCTATAAAAGGAGATGTTTTTATTAATGGTTGGTATGCATTCAGTTCTGCATTTAGTATAAAATGTTCATAGACAAAAATATAATGGTATCTTAATGATGTAGCAAAATATAATTATATTGAAATATTTCTACCTAATCCACAAAAAAATATTTTGGGCTTTTGGATTTTCAAAAACAGGCTTTGTTTTTGGAAAATCAAGTTTTGTTTTTTTTTAAAAGCAAGTTTTTTATTTTTTTTGGTTTTTTAACATTAATTTTTTTAATTTTTTTGGTGTTTTAAAATCAATTTTTTTACTTTTTTTGGTTTTTTAACATTAATTATTTATTCGATTTTTTGGTGTTTTAAAATCAATTTTTTACTTTTTTTTGGTTTTTTAACATTAATTTTTTTAATTTTTTTGGTGTTTTAAAATCAATTTTTTTACTTTTTTTGGTTTTTTAACATTAATTATTTATTCGATTTTTTGGTGTTTTAAAATAAATTTTTTACTTTTTTTTGGTTTTTTAACATTAATTTTTTAAATTTTTTTGGTGTTTTAAAATCAATTTTTTTACTTTTTTTGGTTTTTTAACATTAATTATTTATTCGATTTTTTGGTGTTTTAAAATCAATTTTTTTACTTTTTTTGGTTTTTTAACATTAATTATTTATTCGATTTTTTGGTGTTTTAAAATCAATTTTTTACTTTTTTTTGGTTTTTTAACATTAATTTTTTTTAATTTTTTTGGTGTTTTAAAATCAATTTTTTTACTTTTTTTGGTTTTTTAACATTAATTATTTATTCGATTTTTTGGTGTTTTAAAATCAATTTTTTACTTTTTTTGGGTTTTTTAACATTAATTTTTTTAATTTTTTTGGTGTTTTAAAATCAATTTTTTTACTTTTTTTGGTTTTTTAACATTAATTATTTATTCGATTTTTTGGTGTTTTAAAATCAATTTTTTTACTTTTTTTGGTTTTTTAACATTAATTATTTATTCGATTTTTTGGTGTTTTAAAATCAATTTTTTACTTTTTTTGGGTTTTTTAACATTAATTTTTTTTAATTTTTTTGGTGTTTTAAAATCAATTTTTTTACTTTTTTTGGTTTTTTAACATTAATTATTTATTCGATTTTTTGGTGTTTTAAAATCAATTTTTTACTTTTTTTGGGTTTTTTAACATTAATTTTTTTAATTTTTTTGGTGTTTTAAAATCAATTTTTTACTTTTTTTGGGTTTTTTAAAATCACTTTTTTTTTTTTTTTTTGGGTTTTTTAAAATCACTTTTTTTTTTTTTTTTGGGTTTTTTAAAATCACTTTTTTTTTTTTTTTTTGGTGTTTTTTAGAAAATCAAATTTTATTTTTTTGTGGATTTTTGACAGCCCTCCTTTTTGACATTAGGTTAAACAGCCATTTATGTTATGCCAAAAAAAGAAAGAGAAGGCCCAGAATGGGGTCAGCAAAACAGGAAATGAAGGACATGATTGATGTTTTGGGGTTTAAAAAAGGGCATTTAGATTCGACCCAAAACATCAATCATGTCCTTCATTTCCTGCTGCATACGATCCAGCCTATTACGCATTTGATCCATGTCTTGATTCCAGGCCATTATTTGACCAATTAGACGTTGGGCACTTTCCGAGGTGAAATAGTCACTTCTTGTTGTTCCTAAAGTGGAATGAAACCAAAAAATGTCTTTACAAATATGCACACATACATAGTTTACCTTACCAGAAATAAAGCTGTTGTCTCAGACACTGACCTGGTGGGGTGGCCATGTAGCCTAATTCCTCCACATCCTCGGGGGTGTCACTGTTGCTTGAATGAAGCACAACCAGATCCCCTAAAATAGAGTAGACAAATTCAATTAAACAAAAGGCAGCCATGCATAGATTAACGTAAGCTGGTGTGTCAGACACTCACCTGGTGGGGTGCCCATGTCGCCCACCTCTCCTTCCTCCACATCGTCAATGGGACTTGGGCTGATTGCCCAATCCTGTTTTGCTTGGGGTGGACTGTGTTCTTGTGGTTGGCTGAGTGATTTTTCCCCTATGTGAAACAAAAAATTAGTAATCTAATTAGCACACAGATATTTTAGGACATAATAATTTTCCCACATTTGTAGTGAAGTGGTTTGTGTAGAGTTCCTATTTTAGTTCAATATTTAAAATTATAAAGACATACCGGATAGATAGATATCAATATCTCAAAATATAGTTAATAATCTTTTGATCTCTCTCTATATCTGGAACAAAATCTCTAAATATCTAACTAAATGTAAATCCAAAAAATTAAGAGAATTTCAAATAGATATATATATATAGATATATAGATCTATATATATATATCTATATATCTATATATATATATATATATCTATCTATATATATCTATATTTATATATATATTTCTAAATTTATATATATATTTCTATATTTCTATATTTATATATATATTTATATTTCTATATTTATATATATATATTTATATATATATATATATTTATAGATATATTTATATATATATTTATATATATATATTTATATATATATATTTATATATATATATTTATATATATATTTATATATATATATATTTTATATATATATATATATAAATATATATATATATATATATATATATATATATATATATATATATATAAATATATATATATAGATATAGATATAGATATAGATATATATATAGATATATATATAGATAGATATATAGATATATATATAGATAGATATGGATATGTAACGAGGTTTCTTAAAAGATCGTTTAAAACGATGAACAAAAATCGTATAGGAAGGAAAAGCACATGGAGCAGTATACAAGGTAATAAACACAAGAGAAAAACACGACAAGTACTTACTTTTTTTAAGAACTTTCCGGATACGTCGGTATTGATCCGGCTCCCTGAGTTTCAGGTCAGACCATCTTTTGCGCAATTGATCTTTGGAGCGCTGGACCCCAAATGATGCCTGCAAAGTCTCCACGACCTTCGCCATTATTTTGGCCTTGCGCAAATTTGGCCGTGCGTACGGCCCATAATTGCCATCATAGTCGTCTTTGTGAAGAATGGCCACCATCTCCACCATCTCTTTGAAACTCATATTAGAGGCCTTAAATCTAGGCCTCATAGATTTGGTTGACGTTCCAGACGTTCCAGCCTGCGGGCTGTCTCCACTACCTGAGGTCGTCAACATTTCAGGTGTCTCCGCCATTCTTTAACTCCACTACGCGCCGTAACAAAAAAGGGGCGGAGAACATGAGTTCATTTCGAACGTCAGGGGCGGGCGACGCAGGCGGAGTTTCACACATGCGTAGTGTATAAAGGAGGGCCTTTCGCGCGTGTCGTACGTACGTTCTGTGCGTCAAATTAGGGGGCGGAGAACATGAGTTCATTTCGAACGTCAGGGGCGGGCGACGCAGGCGGAGTTTCACACATGCGTAGTGTATAAAGGAGGGCCTTTCGCGCGTGTCGTACGTACGTTCTGTGCGTCAAATTAGGGGGCGGAGAACATGAGTTCATTTCGAACGTCAGGGGCGGGCGACGCAGGCGGAGTTTCACACATGCGTAGTGTATAAAGGAGGGCCTTTCGCGCGTGTCGTACGTACGTTCTGTGCGTCAAATTAGGGGGCGGAGAACATGAGTTCATTTCGAACGTCAGGGGCGGGCGACGCAGGCGGAGTTTCACACATGCGTAGTGTATAAAGGAGGGCCTTTCGCGCGTGTCGTACGTACGTTCTGTGCGTAGGTGATAGTGGACCAGGACGTTCCAAAACGAAGGTAATTTGAGATATATATTTTTTTTGGGGGGGGTTTATGGTCATGACTTTGTAGCAAGCGGCCTATATGGCTTGATAGATTGATGAGGCCTACATAGGGAGAAGATGATGAGGGGTTAGCAGAAACATATAATAAGTTTTTTTGGTCTTGTGACTTTCTCTTTTCCAGATATAATGAATCCCCTATTGAAGGATCCAGAGTTCCTTACTTCTTTTATTTCAAAGTATCGAGAGATGAGGAATTTGTGGGAGGTGAAACACCCTCAGTATTATGCCAAGCATGTGAGGAAGTCAACGCTGGAGAGACTTCTGTCCTTTGTCCAGGAGACCATCCCGGGAGCAACAATGGAGACAGTGCTCAAGAAAATTGGGGTCTTGAGGAACATGTATAAAAGGGAGCATAGGAAGATCCAGGAATCAAGGAGATCAGGAGCATCAGCAGATGATGTTTATGTACCCAGGCTGTGGTACTACAATCAACTCCGTTTTCTTGATGACCAGAATGAAGCCAGGGCATCACTTTCAACCCTTCCCTCCACCCTTCCCTCCACCCTTCCCTCCACCCTTCCCTCCACCCCAGCAGAGGCTGATGAGGAGCAAGCTGGGTCTTCCATCCTGGATGAACCGGATATGACCATCTGGAGTCAGGTAAATTATTTTAACAAATATTTACTGTACTAATATTAATGATGTTAACTGGATGTTATAATTGTCTCAAATAATTTAGCACTCCAAATTGTGTATACATATCAAATGATAGTAGTGACTAAATATGTTTGGCACCTGCTTGAAATAATTAGGGTGTCTGATTAGACTCTTTTATTAAAGAGATGTATTCACATTGAATTTGCTAGTCATGAGAAGCAAACTGTGTGTCATTGATGAACCCAAAAAAATAAACTAAAACTATTGTCCTTTTTTTATACACAGGATGAGTCCATCCAGGAGGAATGTGGGGAAAGTGGCAGGCAGGAGGAGACCGGGCCCATGGACAGCCTGGAGGAGGCCGGATTCACCATCATCCTGGAGGAGGCTGGGCCCAGTGTCAGGCAGGAGGTGGCTGCTCCCAGTGAGGTGGCTGGGCCAAGTGAGGTGGCTGGGCCAAGTGAGGTGGCTGGGCCCAGTAGGAGCCTCACCCAATCCCAAGTGCCTCCCCTCCACCTTCCCAAAAAAAGGGCCAGGAAGGGGATGGTCACACAGGACGCGTCCCTGCGCCTCATGCAACAGGCCACCCGTTTTTTAACAAGCCCCCCCGAAGCGGAAGAAGCCTATGGCTGCTACTTAGCCAGCAGGCTTCTTCAGATGGATTGGGAGCAGCGCCTCATTTGTGAGCGCCTATTTGGGGAAACAATCCATAAGGGGCTGCAGGGCACGCTAACCAAAAACACACAACTACATGAGGCAGCCCCCCCCCCTCCTCCTCCTCCTCCTCCTCCTCCTCCTCCTCCTCCTCCTCCTCCTCCTCCTGCCACAACTGAAACACCAGAGCCACAGCCTCAAAAGAAGGCTACAGGGAAGGCTACAGGGAAGGCTGCAGGGAAGGCTGCAGGGAAGGCTGCAGGGCAGCGTGGAGGAAAGGCTGCAGGGAAGAGAAGAAAGTGATGACCTGGGTTCAGTCTGGTCTGACAGAAGACGCAGGCTGTTGTAGGACCACAGTCTGGGGACATCTAGATCATCTGCTGGTGCTGTTGATCTCTGGGATTCTTGGACCAGATTGTGCTCCCTCTTTTTTTTGTTTACAAAAGTTTATTTGAAAGACATATAATAAAACGGTTGCAGAGTACAACAATATGGTTTAACATGAGTAGTACATGAAAGTAGAATATACAGAGTTGGGTAATTAGTGAATAAAATATAATGAAGACATAGTATTAAAATGTAAGGGACATATAAAACAAAGCTGATATAGGAGGGTGGTTAATAATGTTTAATCATTAGAATGTAGGTGATACGTTATCATGCAAACCAACAATATATAGGAATGAGTTCTAGAATGAAGTGAAGAATTATAAGCGTTGAGGGTTTGATAAGGGCCAGAACTTCCATTTTTCGTTATAAATATGCATAGTGTCAAATAGGGTATGATGGATTCTTTCGGAAAGTCTAAGTGATTCCATTCTAGATTCCACCTGGGGCCATGGTAGGTTTTGTGATTTCCAATTGAGAGCTATCATCCAGTGTATTGAACTGATTAGAGAGTGGATTAATCTACTGCAGGGAGTTGGAACATCTGGAACTGTAGCGTATAATAAGCATATTTGGGGGGAAAGGGAAATTTTTTTCTTAAGAGGATTTTCTAGAATATTGATTAACTTATCCCATAATGGTTTCAAGAAATCACAGCTCCAAAAGATGTGCATATAACTGCCCTCCAAAGGACAACCTCTAAAACAGTTCGGGGAGGTAGAGGGGTAGAAGGAGTGTATCCTAGATGGAGTCATGTACCACCTGATGTGAAGTTTTAATGGAGATTCTCTAAATGCAGCAGCACAATTACTTTTGCGGAGGTTTTTGATCATCTTGGTCCACGAGTCCGTTGAGAATGAGCTACCAATCTCTGCTTCCCATCTAATCATGGGGCCTGTTTTTTCGGGTTGGAGAAAGTTATTGAGATTACTATATAGGAAGGATATTAATCTCTTGTCTCTAGGTGAAGAGATACAGATGTGTTCGAATAAAGTACTGGGGGGGTTGATAGATAGTGAGTAGTATGTAGAGTAGAACTCGCGGACCAAGGTGAAATGATAGTACTCCGAAGAGGGGAAATTGCATCTGGCTTGTAATGAGGCAAAAGATGGAAATTTAGAGCTGAGTGTGATAGACTTTAATGTGGTAAGATTGTTTTTGATCCAGTTGTGAAAGGGTGTGTGGTCAGGGAAAGCGAGCGGAAATCTGGGGTCCCCCAAGAATGAGGCCAATGGAGGAGTTGCAGAGAGGAGTTTAAAGTTATCTTTGATTTTATTCCAAAGAAGTATAAGATGGGCAATTAAAGTGTTTTTTTTAATAAGAATATGGTGTAGTTTTGTGTTGGACCACAAAATTCCTCTAATGTTCAATGGATGAATAGAGGTGGATTCAAAGGTCAACCAGGGGATATTTGCATTAGGGGAAGACCATTGAGCCATTTGTACTAGTTTGGTTGCTAAGAAATAAAGCCAAAGGTTGGGAAGTCCCAGCCCACCTCTATCTTGTGGTCTATGCATGAGATTGTAACTACACCTGGGTTTTTTGTTGTTCCAGATAAATTTATTAATTTCACGTTGTATAGATTCCAGTTTGGTTTTGGGTACATTAATGGGAAGTGCTCTAAAATAGTATAATAATTTTGGAAGGATTGTCATTTTAAAAGCACAAATCCTTCCAAGAAAGGAAATATGGTAAGAGGACCAGATTTTTAACAGTGAGTTGATTCGTGAGAAGAGGGGAAGGTAGTTACTTTTATATAATAGATTATGGGATATTGTAATATTAACTCCTAAGTATTTAAAGGAGTGTGAAGACCAAAGGAAGTTGAAGTTTTTTTTCAGAAGTGAGGTTAGATCTGGGGGGCTGTTTATAGGTAAAATGGAGCATTTGTTAGTGTTAATAAAAAGACCAGAGAGTTTATGGAATGAATGGAGATCAGAGAGGAGGTTGGGTATTGAGATTAGTGGGTCTGTTAAAAACAAAAGTGCGTCATCTGCATAGAGACTGAGTTTAAAGTCATATGGAACTTTTTGATAGCCTTTTATGTTAGGGTTATTTCTAATGGCAGCTGCGAGGGGCTCTATGGCCAAGGCGAAAAGGAGAGGAGAGAGAGGGCAGCCCTGTCTGGTTCCTCTGCTTAGGGGAAAGAAATCAGAGTTGATCCCTGGAATTTTAATTCTGGTTTGGGGTAAATGATAGAGAGCATTAAATCCATGTATAAATTTTTCTGATATGCCGAATTTAGGTAAGAGGTGATTAAGATATGACCAATTAACGCTATCGAAGGCTTTGTGGATGTCAAGGCTAAGTAGATATAGGGGGCGAGAATGAAGGTTGGCATCTTGAACAATGTTTGTGACAAGTCTAATGTTATCGACTATTTGTCTGCCTGGGATAAATCCCGTTTGATCCGTATGGATCAGAGATGTGATAACTGTAGCAAGCCTGTTTGCCAGTAATCTGCCAAATAGTTTAAGGTCGTTATTGAGGACTGAAATAGGGCGAAAATTTTGGGGAAGGGAATGGTCTTTTTCAGGTTTAGGGATTAATGATAAGTTGGCCAATAACATATCTTCTGGGAAGTGACCACCTGATAGGATATAATTGAACATTTTTGTAAGGCTGGGGGTCAGTAAAGAGGCAAATTTTTTATAGTATGATGTGGTGAAGCCGTCTGGGCCTGGTGCTGTAGATGTTTTGAGGTTCTTTATAATATTGAGAATTTCGCTGTCCGTACAAGGATCATTCAATGAAGAAGCTTGGAGTTGGGTAAGTTTAGGGAGTTGAAGGGAGTTTAACCAGTCTAATGTGGTGAGAGGAGGGTGTGTTTGGGGGCCAGAAAGGAGGTTTTTATAGAATGAGGTGAAAATGTTTAGGACATCTTGGGGGTGTGTTACGATATTGCCTTTTTGGTTACGCAGTTTATATACGTGTGGGGGTTTAGTGTCTTGATTTAGTTTCCTGGCAAACATTGATGAGGAAGAGTTGCCATGTAGTAGGAATTTGGCTTTGGAAAATCTGAGGGATTTTTCTGTGTCTTCAGAAAGTAAAGTGTTTAGGGATTTACGTTTAATCTGAATAAGATTTACTATATCTGGAGTAGTATTGTGGTTTAGTTTAATATATAAATCATGTAGTTCTTTTGTAAGACATTTAATTTCTGTCAGTTTAGATTTATTTCTGGCTGCGGCAATATTAATCAAATGACCCCGCAAGACTGCTTTGTGGGCTGCCCAGACTGAGGTAGGGAGGACATCTTCTGAAGTGTTTATGTGGAAGTATTCTTCAATGTGGGTATTTATTTGTTGGACTGTAGAAGGGTTAGATAAGAGAGAATCATTAAGGCGCCAATTAAAAGGGGTAGGAGTCATGCCAATATGGGAGGTATCAAATTCTACTATATTGTGATCTGACCATGGGCATGGGTGTATATCAGTATTTGAAGAGTTTGCCAAGAGGATTGGTGTGCAGAAAATATAGTCTAATCTGGCAAAACAATTGTGGGGGTGAGAATAGTGAGTATAAGCTCTGATACCAATATTATGGGCCCTCCAGGAATCAATGAGCTGCAGTTTGCTAAGAGAGCGGTTTATAGTTTTACTGAAAGCTTTGGAGGAGGGGGCCATTTTACTTCTATCAAGAGCAGGGTGTGCAGAGAGGTTGAAGTCGCCTCCAATTATCAAATGAGGTGAAATATATTGCTCTAATATGTTGAAGAATTTGGTGAAGAATGTTGTCTGGGCCTCATTTGGGGCGTATATAGAGGCTATAGTGATATTTTTCCTATTTATACAGCCTTTCAGTATAATAAATCTACTGTCCACATCTCTGTAGATAGAATGGGGTTCAAAAATTATGGAATTTTTAATGAAAATAGCGACACCACGGGATTTGTTGGAGAATGTAGTATAATGGGATTGGTTGAATGATTTATCAAAATATTGTGGGTGATTGGGAGTAGAAAAGTGGGTTTCTTGCATTAGTATTATATCTGCACCCAATCTCTTGTATTGTTTGAATGCTTTTTTACGTTTATTGGGGGAATTAAAGCCTTGGACATTATGGGAGAATACTTTAAGACCCATAGTAGTTGAGGAAAATAATTCTAATTATATAAATAAGGAACGGTATATACCAAAATAGGGGAAGGAATACTAGTTGGATGATAATGAAGTAGTAAGTTGTATGTGGTTTCATAAAACGAAATGAGATCAATAGCTTTGTGTTGAGGTTTGAATTCAGTGTGTTATTACAATGAGTAATGATTGTTATGCAGTTGAAATTACCCAAAATTAAATGAACTGTAATAAAAAGTCTTTCATAAAATATAATATTTGCATAAGTTGCCATAAGGGCAAAAAAAACAACTATTAATATAACAAGAAAAAGGGGACTGAAGGACATAAGGTCGTTCAGCCTTTTAAATTTTTCCAAAGGACGAGAACGTCCAAATTCCACCAGCGGGGGCCGCAGCAACCCACTAGGGGAAGAAAGGGCCGCAGGCCCCTCTGGTAGAATGGGGGACAAACTAGCGACGGCGGATAGGCCAGGCATTAGTAAAGTAAAGTCTAGGTATGAAACCAAGAAAGAGATTGGTGCATGGTAAACATATAATATAAGTAACATTAGTGTATCACAAAAATGGTATAAGTCCTCAAGAAATAAACGTGGAGAACATTTTTATAATATTTTATGTCTCTCTACCATTACCCTGCTATATCTGGGTTAGAGTGACACAGCAATAATATCTAAACTTAGGTAGAGATAATGCATATTAGATTGGGATACCTGAATAAGTGAGAGGAAAAAAAAAGGAAAAAAAAAGCCTGAAAAAACCAGAACATTATATATAGAAAATAATGGAAACATGGGAACATGGGGGTTACCCTTCTTGACCCCACCACCCCCGTTGCGACCCCTTACAAACTTTTCCTCCCAGATACAAAAGGTCCTTGAAAAATTAGGACGAAAAAACAAAAATAGTATTGTTCGTCTGGGTAGGAGATTGAATAGGTGATTTGCTCTAAGTTTTGAGCTAGAGTTGATTGTAGAATCAGGGGCATTTTCAGTAAGCAAGAGGATATTTACTCCACTGGGGAGTTAGGACGAAGCTGGAGATAGAAGGACACCACATGCAGTGGTCATAAAGTCGCAGGCTTGATTGTTGAGTGAACAGATCAGGCGACACGATCTTGGGGGGAGTGTTGTTGCCATCTTCTTTGGTCTCTTGGGATGCGTCTGGTCGAAGGTGTGGACCATATAGGTGAAGATCTGGGAGTGGCGGGCAAACGCTGTGATGGTTGTGGGTCTAGTAGACCTAGTTTAATGAGTAAATCTTTTCCTTCAATGACGTTATAGACCGTATAGGAATTACCATTATGGGTTAATGATAATTTGAATGGGAATCCCCATCTGTACTTGATTCTGGCTGATTGAAGAACATTTGTGACTTCTTTCATTCTGCGTCTTCGGTCCAAAGTCGCAGGGGAGATGTCAGGAAAGATCTGCAGCCTTGTTCCATCTAATTCTATGGATGGGGAATTTCTGGCAGCACGCATTACATCTTCTTTGGTAAGAAAGTCTTTCATGCACATTATAATATCTCTTGGAGGTTTATCTGCTGTAGGTTTTGGGCGCAGTGCCCTGTGCATTCTATCACAAGCAAAAGCAGAGAGGGGTTTGTCTGGTACGAGATCATGGAAAAGCTTTGTAATAACTTTATTTATGTCAGTGACTGACTCTGGGACACCACGCACTCTTATATTGTTCCTCCTGTTTCTATTATCGAGGTCTTCGATATGAGCTTGCATGAAAGAAAAACTGTCTGCCAATGTTTCATAGTCCTTTCTGAGGTCATTATGTGCAATGGCTAGTTCATCATGCTTGGCTTCTAATAGGTCAGTGCGGCCTCCTATGCTAGCAATCTCTTGTGAGAGGGCTGTGGTAGACTTGTGAATCTCTCTTTCTAGTTTGTCCACAAATCTGTCATAGATTGCTGAGAGGCTTGCATCCAGGTCAGCTTTAGAAAGGGGTTGAGGGTACTCACTGTCTTTAGCTGTGTGTTCCGGACCGCTGGAGGCCGCATGATGGCCGGCGCCATTTTGGGTCTTCCTCTCCATAGTAATGAGGTAGTTTGTGAGGGTATGCTGGGAGCGGTTCTGTCGCTCTTTTTTGCTGGATGGCATGCACAAGATGATCCCGCAGGGGTGATCGGTCGGATGGTGCTATTTTTAGCTGGGAATAGCCCCGGGTATCGTGCCTGGCCTGCCTCGTCGGACGGAGCTCAGCTCAGCAGCTTCCGTTCCGCATCGCGCCGCGCATGCGCCCCCTGTGCTCCCTCTTATATGGACTCCTCAAGATCCCAATTTTCTTGTACACCGACTTTTTCCAGCGTTGACTTCCTCTTTATTTTATTTTGACCATGAATAAATGGATCTTTTTTGAGTTTAGCAAAAGACTTTATGTGTTTTCTTTTAAATCATTGATTTTACACACAATGTTAAATTAACAAGGGACAACAATCTCATTGAGTTTTAAAAAAACACACCAAAAATACATTACTAATGTTAATAATGTTCAAGTGGTAAGTCTTGAAAATAAAAAAATCTACATAAACAAAAACGGTGCTTTGGGTTAACTTTATCTAAAAACTAAAAAATAATCACTAGAAAAAAAAAAAAAGAATAATGGGTTCTTTGTGGTAACTTTACAAACCTAAAAAAAAAATAAAATAAGGGAAAAAGTATTATTAGTATGGAAACATTGTTTATAAAAAGCATACTATATCATTCATGAGATCAAAGAGAAAAAGAATTCAGAAATCAGTTTGGGAGAACTCTGATTATGAACAGCAAAACACCTTCGTTCTTTAGAGCATTCGTAAAGAAGAAATAAAATGCGCTGCATTCAACGATCACAGATTTTGCAGCGTGATGAATGTGCTACCTACAATACGAACACTAGTTTTACTAGACCGAGTGCTTCCGTTTAGTTTTTGCTTATGAGCATGCGTCGTTTTTTTGTCCGTAGGACTAGCATACAGACGAGCGGACTTCGGGGTCCGTCGTAGTTACGACGTAAAGATTTGAAGCATGTTTCAAATCTAAAGTACGTCGGATTTGAGGCTAAAAAAGTACGTTGAAAGTCCGAAGAAGCCCACACACGATCGGATTACCAGCCAGCTTTAGTCCGTCAGCGTCCGTTGGACTTTTGTAGACGAAAAGTCCGACCGTGTGTACGCGGCATTAGATATGGACTCCTCAGGCCACCAATTTTGATGTTTAAGAATTGATGTCTGCCGTGGGGGTCCCAGGCTTCACTAATTTCTCATGTTGATCCAGTGTTGCCTTCCTCTTTGTTTGATTCTGATCCCTTAATAAAGGATTTTTGTTTTGAATTATACTCTCCTATGTGTTTTACTTCAAAAATGACAGTTGGTTTGTGAGGATTCAGGTACATTTCAAATATACAATGTGAAATGAACAAGGGACACCAACAACAAACAATCTCCTTGAGATTAAATAATAAAAGATATCAATGGTGTTGGGGTAACTTGACACACAAAACACACCCAAAAATATTCTGGAGTAAAAATAAAAATAACATTGAACAAAGATCAGCCTTGGAAAAAATCCAAACATTAAAGAAAAAAAAAGGCTTAAAATCCAAAAAAAATAAAAAATAAAAAATATAAAACTGTCAGATGTGACAACTAATAACAATATATTGAGGGAATCCCACTAAAAAAACACAAATAAAAGTTTGTGAGAAGTGTGTGTGAATATGAGCAGCAAAACTACTTAATTCTTGTGACATTATAAAGAAGAAGAAAGTGCGCTGTATTAAACCATTTTGAACATTGCAGCGTGACGAAAGTGCTGTATCCATTGCGAACGCTAAGTTTATCAGAACGAGCTGTCCCGTGTCGGAATTTCTTCTGAGCATGCGTGGCACTTTGTGCGTCGGAACAGGCCACACACGGTCGGAATTGACGCGATCGGATTTTGTTGTCGGAAAATTTTATCTCCTGCTCTCCAACTTTGTGTGTCGGAAAATCCAATGGAAAATGTCCGATGGCGCCCACACACGGTCGGAATTTCCGACAACACGCTTCGATCGGACATTGTCCATCGGAAAATCCGACCATGTGTACGGGGCATAATTGTTTACCATTATCATTAAATGTAAAAGAAAATCTCAAATTTTGGGTTGTCCCCAGAAAAGTATCAGAGGGGACATTTTCCAATGGGGATACTAGTTCTGGTGACCTGGGGGATCCAAATGGATTCGCTTAATTTTCAGGAATCTCCCCAATGAGACACAGATGTAAAAAAAAAAACTGTCAGGGGTCATAACCCTCCCTTACTCTATTCAAAATGAAAAAAGAAAGTTTTCCAATAGCTCTACTTTATCTGTCAGGGCCCTAACCAGAACTGTTGGCAACTTGATAAATGATTATTTTATGCAAGGTGCTGCATCACTTATTTTATCACATGCTAGGAAATAATGCAACTGTGTTAAGATTTCTTTTTTGGCTAACAATACTTACCTATAAACATGCATTTTTTCCTTTCCTATATGTGTGCTCATGTGTGCTCATGCCTCATGCCTGTGCATCACTTCTCGGTGACCAAGTTCTCATCTATTTTAGGATCCCTTTATGCAAAGCACAACTTACAATGTAATGCATCCATGTTTGTTGTGTTAGGACAGCCCATTTGTCATGCCTCCACTTTATCACACCTTTTTGTGAAGTCGACCTTTTGTCAAGGAACAGGATGGAGAAATGGCTACCCTGAAAAGACCATTCCGTAAACTCAACAAAATTGGTAGAATAAACTGCAAAAAATAAAGTGACTGGTGCCCAAATGTTTGTTTTACAATACATTAAGCCAAGGACTCACCCTGAGATGTTAAATATTAATCTACCTCATTGCCTTTGGGTCATCCTACACATCCTGGGTGGGGAGGAGTGCTACATACATTTTCAAACAAGGGCAGATTATTTACTATAGGCATCTTCCCCTTGCTAAAACAATGTACTAAAATACAAAAAGAAAAACTGTGGGGGGAAGTTTGTTAATATATCTACCTTTCTCCCAGCTTCCAGACTACAGTATGTAAGATCATCATCCTTGGAATGAGATCTCTAGAAATGCTGAATAGCCCTAATCTCATGAGAAGTTGCTTCAGCACAGTGCAATATAGTCTACTTATAAGTTTAGGTTACTCAACTCTGCCTAGGTCCCTGTGGGTGAAAGCTGGGACAAAGGTAAGCATATTATCAAAATTTTTCGCCTTATAATTTCTTTTTTGGCAGTTTAACCACTTCCCAACCTCCCTCGTTTTACATCCTGACTTTAAAGGAGGATATTGTTGCATCCAGCTGCCATAACCCCAGTATTCTCTTCTTCAGCGAGCGGTCCACTACAAGATAAAAGTGGTCTCTGCAGCGGATTTGCCGCGAGACCACTTTTATTGGCGGCGGGAGAGGGCCCCCCTCCCGCCGTGATCTGGTGCCCTCCGCTGCTTACCGGAGCCGTCGGCAGCGGTGGAGGGGATCGCGTCTGTCCCCTTGCTGAGTATGGAGACGAGTGAGGGGAAGATGGCCCCCACCCATGTCCATAATACTGCAGGGCAGAAGCGATGTCAAAACGTCACTTCCGTCCATAGCTCTTTTTTTTTATTCTTTTAAATAACAATTTTTTTTTTATTGCTTTTTAATGTAAATATGAGATCTGAGGTCTTTTTGACCCCAGATCTCATATTTAAGAGGTCCTGTCATGTTTCTTTCTGTTACAAGGGATGTTTACATTCCTTGTAATAGGAATAAAAGTGACACATTTTTTTTTTTTAAACAGTGTAAAAATGTAAAAAAAAGGTAAAATAAATAAGAAAAAAAATGTTTTAAACACACGCCGTCCCAACGAGCTCATGTGCAGAAGTGAACACATACGTGACTAGCGCCCACATATGAAAACAGTGTTAAAACCACACTAATGAGAGAGAGCCTAGGCTACCTCGATAGAGATGGGATTTTTGAAGGGAAACATCAAATCTGTATAATAAGGTAAGCACAAATTCATTAGAATTGAATTTAAAAATCATTTAATTTAATCAGTAATCAATACAAAAATACTATATCTGGTACATATAAAATCACAGAATACATGAAATCGTTGTTGGTGGTTGATACTGGGATACACTTTTACACACGATGCTTGAATGTGCAGAGAGCCAACATGTTTCGCAGTGTCCTGCTTCTTCGAGGGCATCGCATGCATCTGTGGATTTATCCACTTGGAGGTTATCACTGTTTAACATGGATCATGTATGGCAAGAGCTCACATCCAGGACTCAGTTAGTGGTATCAGCCAGCCAAGATTAATACCCCATGGAGGCCAGATCCATACGGGTTGGATAATGTGCTGTCCGACCATGCAATGGTCACAGTGTCATTCAAGTGTAGACTAAGTTGTTGATCTGCACAGCTCGGTAGCGGGACACCGTCCGCCCGCTAGTCTGGTGTATTTGCTGTGACTCACCAGGGACAGCAAATACACCAGACTAGCGGGCAGACAGTGTCCCGCTAACGAGCCGTGCCAGACTAATACATTGAACAGATCAACAACTTAGTCTACACTTGAATGACACTGTGACCATTGCGTGGTCCGACAGCACATTATCCAACCCGTATGGATCTGGCCTCCATAGGGTATTAATCTTGGCTGGCTGATACCACTAACTGAGTCCTGGATGTGAGCTCTTGCCATACATGATCCATGTTAAACACTGATAACCTCCAAGTGGATGTATCCACAGATGCATGCGACGCCCTCGAAGAAGCAGGACACTGCGAAACATGTTGGCTCTCTGCATATTCAAGCATCTTGTGTAAAAGTATATCCCAGTATCAACCACCAACAATGATTTCATGTATTCTGTGATTTTATATGTAATAGATATTGTATTTTTGTATTGATTACTGATTAAATTAAATGATTTTTTAATTAAATTCTAATGAATTTGTGCTTACCTTATTATACAGATTTGATGTTCCCCTTCAAAAATCCCATCTCTATCGAGATAACCTAGGCTCTCTCTCATTAGTTTGGTTTCTACATATCACTAGGGATTGGGGACAGTCATCTGTATCTGGAAATAACCCAACAATACTTATTTTTCAACAGTGTTAAAACCACACATGTGAGGTTTCGCCGCGATCGGAAGAACGAGGGCAATAATTCTAGCCCTAGACCTCCTCTTTAACTTAAAACATGCAACCTGTAGAATTTTTTTAACGTTGCCTATGGAGATTTTTAAGGGTAAAAGTTTGTTGCCATTCCACGAACGGGCACAATTTTGAAGCGTGACATGTGGGTATAAATTTACTCGGCGTAACATTATCTTTCACAATATAAAAAAATTGGGCTACTGTTGTCTTATTTTTTAATTAAAACAAAGTGTATTTTTTCCAAAAAAAGTGTGCTTGTAAGACCACTGCGCAAATACGGTGTGACAGAAAGTATTGCACCAACCGCCATTTTATTCTCTAGGGTGTTAGACAAAAAATGTATAATGTTTGGGGGTTCTAAGTAATTTTCTAGGAAAAAAAATGTTTTTAACTTGTAAACAACAAATCTCAGAAAGAGGCTTGGTCTTTAAGTGGTTATTGCATCATTTTACCAAGGGAATGGGCTTTACTAAAGTAAGGAATGCATAATCTGAATGGACCCTTGAGCATTTTAAAAATGACCTCCGATTCATAATTACTGAAAATGCCTGATAGTTTCCTTTTATCAAGTCAGTGGAAACATTCGTAAACACAAGGCATACACTATGTAGCCTTTTGTTAAATCCCATAGCATGTACACTCATTGGGGAAATGATGGCACATGGGTAACATTGAGAAAGAACTTCATTAGCTAAGACAATTTGAGTAAAGCTACATTTATAATTGAATATACCACTTGAGCACATCACAGCTCATATAAGGTTACTCCAATTTATTTTCTTCTCCTACTGGGATTTTACTGATGTTTTTAGTCAAGAAAAAAAAAACGGATGTACAATAACAAACAGAAATGCTTTTATGCATGGTGCATAAATAAAAACAAAAGGGGAAAATAAGCATCTGCTTTAGCTCTAACCTCACAGTAAATGTCTGTGATTACAGTTGTATATACCTTGTGGAATATATGAGTAGTGCCAAATAAGTCCCAGTAGCAGCAATTGTTTCCACTCATAGAGTATTCACGTAATAACAACTCTTCCTTCTGCGCTCTTTTAGACTAAGCAAACAATTCTCCACAGACAAGTTTGTCTGACAGTTGGAAACATCATCCTAAAGCAGATGAACAGTAGAGAGACTGCTCCACCTAAACACTAGCAGCTAACTTCTGAACGTCAGTCAGATCAGGTTTTAGGCAGGCAAAAACTTCCATCATAGTTATGTAAATAATGATAGAACAAGAAAGGCTTAAACCTTTCAGGCACCACATAGGGCCATTTTTTTTTTATAAATCCATTAAAATAACTAGCTGACAGTAAAATCTCTGTATAAAATCATATGATGTCTTTGTATTTATGTTTATTATTATGACACTAAACAGCCTTCAGTATTTTACACCTCCCTGATCATCACTGAGTGTCCAGCTATAATACTATATCAGAACCAGCAATATATACCATAGCATGTACTGAAGTTGGTGTTTACAGAGGGCTGTTTGACTTTATGCAATTTACAGTTTAATGTTGCTTCATCAGAAGTGTTATTGGAGGGAAGGTCACAACACGTTTATGTGTACAATGGCAGTCTGTCCCAACAGGCCCAACAGCACTGGCACCAAAAATCAAAAGCAGACACAGGGGTACCCAGGGAGCTAGAGACACCCCAGATCATCAACAGGTAGAATAGGTAGAAACCTAAAAAGGTGATGGTCAGCTGGTATCAGTTTTCTCTGATCCGTGAAAGACCACCACCCCCAAACCTGGGGGAAGACATTTACTATCATGGGACAAAAGCAAAAAATAGTGTTTGAGACTAATATAGGCATCCCATTATCCGTTTTGCCAATAAACCACCTTCTATACCTGTGAATATCCTCAAAACCATTGCAATTGCAAGCGGTATCAAATATGGAGACAATCACTGGAAACAGTTTACTAATAAACCAGTTTATTATTCACACCACCATCTCTAGTGTGCAAGCATTCAGTGATCACAATCTCCTCTGGGATTCCACAAACAGAGTCCCCTTTGCTTTTGCTGTAACTTCCTCCAGCAGATTCACAATTAAAAGTGTTTTGTTTATAACCTACAATTAAAGGTTACACTTTTGTGTACTGAGCACCTAATTGTCCCTCCTCTATCTTCAGATCATGCCAATGTATAACTGCACATACCTCAAATCAGTGGATTCCTGATTACTGAGGCTTGGTTCTACACTATGCTGGGAGCCCCTTGATTCTTCTGGGAGCAGATGTACTGTACGCTTGATATTTTACTATATATATGGACACGGCTGCATCTCCTAATTTACCAGCAATTCAGAGGCAAGTGCCCTAAATGCAGACACTGGGGTTGATTTACTAAAGGCAAATACACTTTGCACTACAAGTGCACTGAAAGTGCACTTGGAAGTTCACTTGTAAGTGCGATCGCTGTAGAACTGAGGGGAATCTCTGAAATGAGGTGAAGCTCTGCTGATTTTATCATCCAATCATGTGCAAGCGAAAATGCTGTTTTTTATTTTCCTTGCATGTCCCCCTCGGATCTACAGCGACTTTACTTCCAAGGGCACTTTCAGTGCACTTTCAAGTGCACTTGCAGTGCACTTGTAGTGCAAAGTGGATTTGCCTTTAGTAAATTCCCCCATTGTGTGTTTGAGGTTGCCCACCCACCCCTGCAAGCCTGTAAAATTAGGACATGTGAGTGTGTCTGTAAAACTGTTGCATCCCCATAAAGTAACATAGGCTGCCTGAATGCAGCTTCAGGCAGCTCCAGCCATATAAACAAACCACTCATTCACACTGTAAAACACTCCTCACCCATATGAATGTCCCTAATATCAGACATTTTTAGAAACCCTAATAGGCTTTTAATGCGGTCTGTGTCCCCACTTGGTGAATTCACTTAATTTGACCAGATGACCATGGTCACCAGAACAAAAAGTGAATTTGTCACATGGACTTGTTGTCCTTCTATGGAGACCCTTGTTTTAATGACTGCCATCTAAGAGGGATTTCCCTTGTGTTTATGGGACAGGAACTAAAGGCAATCACCTTTAGAACACAGAATAAAGATTAAAAACCTGACTGGCTTTTAAACGGTTCAATACTATCTAAAAGAAATAAATGTTTTGGCTATTGATTTACTTTAAATATGTTTTAAAGAACACATAATTTAATTATTTGAAATGTATCTTTACATTCAATTTACAGTATCTTCCCACAATTCCTTACAAAGTAGATATAACAACATGATCTTAATGCCCCGTACACACGATCAGACAATCGGACGACAGATCCTCTGACTTTTTTCGCTTATTAGTAGCAAGTAGAAGTTGAATAGGTTACTAAAGTCACGAAAATTCTTGTACGACAGGAAAAAAAAATTGGAAGTGATGTCATGTGTTGTAGTGTATTTATATTGTATTTTCAGATGACAACTGTACTGACTAAACATAAATCGTACGATCTGGTATCGTACGAGGAAAATTTACGTGCTTGTCCGATCGAATAATATCGGATGAACTGTCCTGATCGGCTCTCGAAAGCACTGTACTAACGATCCGATTATAGTACGATCGCATCGAAAGAGTTATTTTTTGTCTCATTTTCAGATCGTGTGTATGGGCCATTGGGCTTTGTTCACACGTTTTTCTGCTGTAAGCCTCAGCTCTAAAAACACCCAACAAGACAAATCCCATTCATTTCAATAGCCCCTGTTCATATCTGAGTGTTTTGTCATCTGAAGAAAAATGCCTGAAGCTCAAAAAAGTACAGGAGCTTCTTTTTGGCAGATTACAGGTGTATTCTGCTTTTTACATTGGTGACCTTTTGACCTGTACAAGAATGCTGCAAAATTACGGCAAAACATGGCAAAAAAGCACGACTTTCTGCCTGAAAACAACAGAACAGGTGTGAACAGAAGTTCAGCAAGTTGTTTGGAAAAATGTTCTTTTTTTTCCAAAGACAATTCCCTTACATTTCAGGAGTTAGTACTAGTTAGAATTTAATTAAAAAAAAACAACAAAAAAAAAACTTTAACTATAATTCATTTTATAATTTAATGCCTATTGGCTAAAAGCACAAACAGAAAAATCAGCACAAGGGACAAAACTTACAGTTAGACCATTTTCACACTGTAGGCGTTTATCAGGCGCTTTAGAGCTAAAAATAGCGTCTGTAAACCTCCTGAAAAAATGCCTCATCAGCAGTTACAGCTCGGAAGCCTGAGTGCTTTTACACTGGGGCGCTGCGCTGGCAGGACAACAAAAAAAGTCCTGCAAGCAGCTTCTTTGAGGCGCTTTCGGAGCGCTGTATACACCACTCCTAAGGCACCTTCTGCCCATTGAAATTACTGGGCAGCACCACCGAAACGCTTCCAAAGCGCCTCGGCAGCAGCTCTTTGCGGGCCCCTTTAACCCTTTATTCAGCCGCTAGTGGGGGTTATAAGCGCCTCTAAAATGACAGTAAAGCGCCACTAAAACTAGCAGCGCTTTACCGCCAATGCCTGGGCAATGTCAGCGTGAAAGGGCTCTTAGTATTGTGTGCCCCTTGCGTTGATTCTTCTTGTTTTAGGAGAAATCTTCATATTTCCTATTTATTTACCCCTTCTGGTGTGGCAGGTGTTAATATAGCTAAAGGCTGCTAGGACCTCTCATCAAGAGAGCTTAACTATATCCAACCTTTCCTGCCCAATCCACCTTTCATAAAAGCCTTACTACAGCTTCCATGAACAACACAGGAGCTGTGATTGGAGGGGGTGGAGCTATCAATCATTGACCCCCCCACATTCAGAGATCCTGTCTCATTCATAGTAGCTGTAGTATGGTTTCAATAAATGGAGAATTTGGCAGGAAAGGGCAGGCATAGTAAATTTCTCTTAATCAGAGTTCTTGACAGCTTCTTAGCTGTATTAACCCCCACCACACAGAAAGATTGTGGAGGGGGGGAAATATGAAGATTTCACCTAAAACATGAAGAATCAGCACAAGGGGCACCTAATACCAACTGTAAGTTATGTCCGTTGTGCAGATGTTTCTGTTTGCATTTTAGCTAAACTTAGAAGAGAAAACTGCAGATGAACAAGTACAACTTATTTAGAAGGATTTGGTTCATCTCTGTGTATTACCTGAGGCCAGTCACTTCACAGGGTATATGTAAAGGTTTACAAACACTTTAAATGTGACCTTTCTATTTTAATCAGCTGCTATAATTTTTTTTTTTACAAACTTTCAAAAAAGTCAAATGTGGCTTACTTACTACATTAACTACTTCCCACCTGGCCAATGTACATAAATGGCCGGGTGGGCGCTCTCTCTATCTGAGTGGACGTTCACTTGACAAAAATTGAGGAATATGGTGCAACTCATTATTGATATTCATTTTTATAAGGTACAAACAAAGTTGTGCCAGATTATGTATAGGTTATTGGTTTGTAAGTAATTTGTAACACGCTGGTATGCATTTCTGTCCAGTAAGACAATATTTAGCTGAACTTGTAATATTTGGGGAAAAGTGACATCTCATTAAAACAAATCATGGCGGGAGACTGGGTTCAAACTTACAATGGAGCTGTAAGGTATTGGAGGACCATCAAATGGGACCAAGGTGACTAAACATAGTCTGGAAGTAGATGAGGTAAAATATTGATATAATGACTGGTTGTGGACCAGTGGGGCATAGGGAAACTTGTTTATTCCAGGAGGATGAGAGGAGAGAAAAGTGACAGCTTATTATGGAATGTTTATGAGAGATTGAGGAGGTAGATTGGGACCTGACCAGAAAAGAAAAAGAGAAGCAGAATATGGTTCATTCAAACAGAAGAAAGTGAGAGAAGTCAAAAAGTATATGATCATACATGGACAAAAAAAAGAGGATGCGTACTTGAGGTGATCAAAGAGAGGGGCAAGTGAAAGAATGCAGGCGTTGATTTGATGATCATGGACAGGGGATAAAGGGGGATGCACATGTTCTGATTATGGTCCAATAGAAGAGTAGGTAATGTTTGTCTGAGCATGACTGAAAGGCAGAGGGGAAGATTCTTGTGACTGGGGATAGGGAAGTAAAGTGGGAGCTGTTACTGGACAGGAGAGGGAAGAGGCCGACAGAGCTTGACGGAGAATGCAGTGAGGCATTAGGAAACTATTATTATTATTATTATTCACTATTTTGATACCACCAACAGTTTACGCAGCGCTTTACAATGTATAGGGGGGACAACACAATTACAGTACAGTTCAATACAAAAGGTACAGGAGGGCCCTGCTCGTAGAGCTTACATTCTAAGGGAAGGGGTGATGGTACAAAAGGTAATAGCTGCAGAGAATGATTTGATGGGGGTATTAGAGAACATAATGTAGTTGCTGGGTAGGGGAAGACTGCCAAAATATGCAGTGTAATCAATATGGAAGTAACATAGTGTGGAATGGGAAAAGAAAAGCCAAAGGAGTACATAATGTGTTGTGGCAGGGGAGGAGAAGGAGCTGCTAAAGTACACAATGTAAATAAAGAGGATTTGTTAGAGAATGTACTGTGGATAATAGAGGGTTGTGAATGACTATAGCATAAATGATGGGGGGGGGGGGTGATACTGCAAAAGAAAGAAGGCTGGAGCCTGGTGAAGCTGCCAGATAATATAATGCAGACATTAGGAGGGAAGATGAAGTGGGGGAGCAAGTGGTTGAAGAATATAGTATAGAACTTAAAGATTTGCAAAAAAAGCCAGGAAAATGGCAGGTGGAAAATGTTTAGTGTTATGGATATTGCTTGAACAATGTGTTATGAGGACGTGGACACTGATGAAAAAATAATGTCTCAATGAGGGCATGGGTGAGTAAACAGTCTGTGTGCTTGGTTTCTGTCAGTGATACAGTGGGCAACTACAGAAAGGGTAAATCAAGGAGGTGGCTCATGTGCTTTCCTGCTACATTATTTTCTGGTGGCAGAGTCCTCCAGCAATGAAAGGGAAAGTAACATTTTCTATTCACACTACTCAGGGGCACAGAATGAAACCCACATGTCCTGTGAGCAGTTGCAGAGGGCTCAGAAACTTCATATGCTATGAGCAGCAGGCCAGAGCTCTTCACTCAAATCTGAACTTTGTTCTTTGCAGTCAGCAAGGAAATAGTGGTACAACATCTAGTAAAATAAGATGTTTCAATTCCGTAAGTCCTTTCTCAGTTATAAAATATGATAGGATATACACGCCCTGGGGATATTTTGTTCTGGACATATAGATAGGTAGATCTTTTTTTTTCCTAATTTATTTATAATATTTTTTTGTGGAGTGCAAACACATAAAAACAAACATTGCAATAAAAAAATACGTCTTCAGAACAATTCAGAAAATTCATGAAAAGTACAAAGGCTTTTATTGCAGTCTTGCACAATAAAACAATGTAAATTATATATTCAATTTTTCTACTTTGTAGACTCTAGAGAACAATACATTGTCTACTTGTAGTCAATAGAATGTTATGTACTGTATGTAAAAGTAATGTATGCTGCTTTTGTTCAAATATTCTATATTATTATGGTAAGGATTTACAAAATTACTATTATTAATCAGGTAAATATTAAATATTGTACATGCATATTATTTAGTTTTCTATTCAGTTATCAGGTGGAGCCTAATGCCACGTACACACGACTGGTTTTGTCGTCGGAATAAACTCCGAAGGTTTCTCCGACAGAACTCAGACGGAATTCCGCTCAAGCGGTCTTGCATACACATGGTCACATCAAAGTCTGACCATCCAGAATGAGGTGACGTACAACACGTACGACAAGACTAGAAAAGGGAAGTTCAATAGCCAGTAGCCAATAGTTTCCATCTTGTATTTGCTTCAGAACATGCGTAGTTTTTGGTCCATCGGAACAGCATACAGACAAGCGGTTTTCCCGATAGGAATTGGTTCCGTTGGAAATATTCAGAACATGTTCCATTTCTAGGTCCGTCAGAATTTTCGAAAAAAAAGTTAGACGAGGCATACACACGATCGGAATAGACGATTAAAAGCTTCTGTCTGACTTTTTCTGCCGGACATTCCGCTCGTGTGTACGCGGCTTTAGGCTTCTTTACACTTGTTTCTGCTTCCTTTGTAGTAAAAAAAAAAATGATTGTTTACAGAGCTGAATAGCTCAATCTGAAATTTATAGTGGAGTACATAGTGGAGTAGAGTAGATACACATGTCCATCTCCCCTCCTTCCTCTGAAGTTTCAGTGTTTGAAATAAAACTACTAGTGTTGAAAACTCACAGTGCTCTAGGACTCTTCAATCACATTTAAAAGCTTATTTGTAAAATAAGAGGTTGTGTATTTATAATTAAACAGATATGAAACATTAGTTAGAAATAGTCTATTCAGATCTAGGAGTAGCAGTAACACATAGGCATAGAACAGAATTCAAATTTGAGTCATTAGCCTGGCCTGCTAATCACAGCACAGGTTTGTGATGTTGTTGAGCCTTGCTTTGAATGGCACTCCAATGCACTACTATAGTGTCCCTGCAATGCAACTAGACTGTTGTGCATCACAAAACACTTTGTGGTTTATTTACTAAAGGCAAATCCACTTTGCACTACAAGTGCACTTGAAAGTGCAGTCACTGTAGATCCGAGGGGGACATGCAATAATAATAAAAAACAGCATTTTTGCTTGCACATGATTGGATGATATAAATGAGCAGAGCTTTCCCTCATTTCGATCTTCCCCTCAGATCTACAGCGACTGCACTTTCATGTGCACTTGTAGTGCAAAGTGGATTTGCCTTCAGTAAATCAACCCCAGTGTGTTGTGGTAAACTGTCTAAGAAAAAATAGTGCATGTCTGATTTTGGCATTTTAGTGGGTAGCCCATCCAAATTAATACTGTACATGTAAATGCATTAATTGCTCTGCAATGCAACATATAGATCTGAATGGACCCTAATGTAAACAAAATACATTAAAATGGATCCACACCATTATAAATTACACAAATATTTGAACTAATAATATTTAAGGTAAAACATCTTCAGGTATATTTAATTGTGTATTCGGCTGTGTGGAGTTTCGCTATAAATAATTACCACCACAGGAGGATCTAT
Source organism: Lithobates clamitans (assembly GCA_037952925.1). Lineage (NCBI taxonomy): Eukaryota > Metazoa > Chordata > Amphibia > Anura > Ranidae > Lithobates > Lithobates clamitans. The sequence continues at coordinate 2,953,400 of JBBGZY010000284.1, forward strand.
TAAAATGTCTCAGCCTCAAAAGATACATTTATTGTCTTTGAAGGTATCCAGAAAATATTCTCTGTGGGGAAGAATATTGATGACCCATGGACAGGACTTAAAAAAACATTGGCTAAAATCATGCATTGATAAAAAAGAACTCCTCAATCAGGCCCAGTAAGCTGTATCGTTCTTATTATAAGAACTCTCAGCGTGTGTTCTGCCCTACAGTGATTGCATTGTTAAATGTACACCTTCCATAGTCACATACATTTACTTCTCTTGTAAATCCCATTTCTGCAGCCCAGCACGTTACCTCTGTGTTATGTAGGGCTGTTTGTCTTCACTTTTGTTTGTTCAGCCTCTGTATGTTTTTTTATGGTCAGGTAGCTAAACAACAACTTAGATTTATTACAATACAGTGTTATCATCAAAGCAAAATAATTTAATAACTAGCTTTAACTCTAAGTTAGCAACTGGTCAAATATTTGACATTTTTAATATCTTAAAGTAGAATTCCAGGCTAAACCTAACTGGTCTTCAAAATGCTCCCTCCTAACATCTATGCTGACTACCTTGTGTAAGAAAGATGTACCTGTATATACTTACCTAATTTCATCCTGCTCTGGTCTGGTCAAGTGATCCCCTGTGTCAGCTAGTGGTGGCTGCAGGGGGGAGTAGAGAGAGTGCTTGACAAGAGCTGGGAGCAACAACATCACCCATAGGCTCCCATGGCCCATCCTTTGTCAGCGCTCCCTCCTCCTCTTCCCCTGTAGCCACTTCTGACTGAAAAAAAGGGATTACATGACTGGATTGGAAGGGGCTGAAAATAGGTATGTATACACATCTTTTTTACATGGGTAAGTCAGCAAGGGTGTTGGGAGTGAGGGGGGGAGCATTTTAAAGACTAGTTAGGTTTAGCCTGAAATTCTACTTTAACTGCTTCCCGAACAGCGCACTCCGATATACGTCAGCAGAATGGCACTGGTGGGCAAAAGGGCGTACAAGTACGTCCCCCTTAAGAAGCGACGCTGCGGGCGTGCGCACCTGCTGCGTTCTTCGTGACCATGACCGCTGGTCCTGCAGACTCGATGTCCGCCGGATGCCTGTGATTGTGAGAGAGGTAGAATGGGGAGATGCTTTTGTAAACAAAGCATTTCCCCGTTTTGCCTAGTGACAGGACAGAGATCACTGCTCTCTGTCATTGAGAGCAGTGATTGCTGTCATGTGTGTTGTAGCCCCTCCCCCCCACAGTTAGAATCACTCCCTAGGACACACTTAACACCTTCATCGCCCTCTAGTGGTTAAGCCACTTCACTGCCAGTGTCATTTACACAGTAATCAATGCATTTTTATAGCACTGATCGCTGTATAAATGACAGTGGTGCCAAAATAGTGTCAAAAGTGTCCGATCTGTCCGCCATAATGTCGCAGCCGCGATAAAAATCGCAGATCGATGCCATTACTAATAAAAAAAATTAACAATAAAAATGCCATAAATCTATCCGCTATTTTGTAGACGCTATAAATTTTGCACAAACCAATCAATATACGCTTATTGTAATTTTTTTTTTTACCAAAAATATGTATAAGAATACATATCGGGCCTAAACTGAGAATAAAAATGTTTTTTTTATATATTTTTGGGGGATATTTATTATAACAAAAAGTAAAAATATTGCTTTTTTTTCAAAATTGACGCTATTTTTTTGTTTATAGTGCAAAAAATAAAAACTTGAGAGGCAATCAAATGCCACCATAAGAAAGCTCCATTTGTGGGGAAAAAAAGTATGTCAATTTTGTTTGAGTACAACGTTGCATGGCCGCGCAATTGTCAGTCAAAGCAACGCAGTGCCGAATCGCATAAAGTACTCTAGTCAGGAAGGGAGTAAATCCTTCCGGGGCTGAAGTGGGTAATGTCTTTCCAATATTATCTATTACATTGTGGTCTGTACTCTGCACAATTTTAATAAATTGATGTTACAGATTTCAAACCATTTCAGTGTAGCTTTGGCAATTAGTTTAGACTCATTGATGTTAATTTACTAAAGGAATAGAGCATGTTCACTTTACAAAATAAAAGTTCACTTTATATGATTATTTACTTAGTTTATTGAATGAGGTGAAGCTAAATGAAAATTCACTGTGCAAAGAATACTCAAATAAGATGCAAGGAACATTTTACCCCATTGTCCAGCAGGAAAGGTGAACCTGTTCCCCAGTCTCAGGTAACTCATGGACAGATTTTTCACCAAAATTATGCTATATTTGGACGTATCTATCTAGCCCCCCCATCCTGATCAGTTTTCCATGACTTGGGAATGGTTATTTCATAGTGGTAAGGGTTTGCTTTATAGCATTTATAACTAGACCAAACATTGGTAAAATGTTTGATCTAATCAAACCATAGAATTCTTTTCTGTATGTTTAGACCAGTCTTTCTCAACCTTTTCAACACTAAGGAACCCTTGAAATAACTTTCTGGTCTCAGGGAACCCCTGCTAAAAATTACTATATCTACAACTCAGGATACATTTGTGTGACGGTCAGTGGGGAGAATGCTCCTTACACTTGTGGATACTGGGAAGAATTACCCCTTACAGATAGCTAAAAATATCAATGGTGGCAATGGGAAATTATCTGAGAGGCAGAAATTGCTCACTTCTCAAGGAACCCCCAGCAACCACCGGAGGAACCCTGCTTGAGAAACCCTGGTTTAGACTAACTTTTGTATGCTTTTTGCCAAACAGGTTTTAATTTTTCTTTAGCAATTGTTTTTTATTTTCAGGCTTTCATAAAGCCCAGCTCGGGAGAGCGTGGCCTCCTCCTTTCTTCTCTGACTCACCTATTCATTTTAATGATGAATTTTAAAGTGCTTTATTTTTTAATAATTCAACACTTATTTGTTGCTTCTCTATATTCTGGAATTGTTTTATTAGCACCTTGGTCTCCATTATGCTTTTTTGGTACATTCTTTAAAGCTGAACTCCAGGTATAGAAAATAATATTCCCTTGCACTGGGACTGCTCCACACCTCAAGGGTTTAATGCTGGCTTAGGTCTAGGGGACTACAAAAATCACTTTTACTTACCCGTGCACTCATACACTGTGGTACTGTTTTGGTTTTTTTTGGGTCATGCACATTTTTTCATCCATTATGGTGCATTCGCAGTCCTTTTAAAAAGATTGTCTGCCTTAATGCAACACACATTAATATGTGCCCTAGCGCATGTTATCATGCGCATGTTCATTCACCACAAAGGATTGCTTGTGAAGGTAAGTAAAGTCTTGGATTGCCTGGGCTGCCAGATAACATCAAACTCCCAAGAGTAAGTGTATTCCCAATGCATATATGAAAAATTTAAAAGAGGCTCATGTACATTCACTTACCAATGAGACCTATGCAGAAATAGGGGAGATTGAGCAGAGCAGTTATAACCAGTTAACATTAAAAAAAAAAAGACCGACTGTGTCTAGCGGGGCACTGTGTATTGTGGAGTAACTGTTTTTGTTGAGTGAAATTGTTTGGGGGTGGGTGGCGCTACCTTATCAGGGTACCTTGATTTACAATTTAATGAGCCTCAAAGGAATCAGGAAAAATATAATAGTAAATGCACCCCCTTAGTCTCTCTTTAGGTGGTGGATCTAGATGTCCAGCGTTACCTGAGTAGACTGTGCTAGCAGGTCATTCTCATACCTACATGCAGGTGTACACCATGTGGTTAATCAACAAAAATTAATTAGGTGACTATTGATAAAATGTGATAAACCAAACCTACATAAAGTAAATAAGAATAAATAAAATTAAATAAACCACAGTACAAAATTATATTAATCCCCATGTGTCCAAATGTGCTTATAAGCATAAAAGTGAATATGAATAGTCCCAACATTAAACATATAGTGCAGAATTGCACATTAGATAATATAGAACTGGTGGAAAGTTAGTAAAAAATGGTGAACAACTTTGTGGAAAAAATAGATGAAAAATAGTGTAAAAATTGTAACAAAGTCCAATAGCAGCAAGTGAAAAACGTCTGTGATAGGTGACTTTCGTGAACACAGCTGATCAGATCCAGTGACTTGCGGTGCTCCCCCTCAAAGATCCCCACTCACCAGCTCCCTACACCCCTGCAGGGGTAGTAGGCATGTAGTACTAGGCTGCAATAAGATGTGTATGGGTCCTCAGGGTACGCCGCTCCAGCTGTAAGGTATCCTTCAGTATGTCCTCATAGAGAAGAAACAGGGCTCCATAGTGTGATACTTTTAAGGTATTTTATTTATCACAAAGTACAAGAATAAACCAAATAAATAAATAAAAAGTTTAAAAACCAAGCAGACAGTCACACAGCTTGTAAGCTGTTTCGTATGGAGAGTGCAGGGCGTCTAGGACCGTCAGCTGCGCGGCGTGCGCCTCAGCTGCATTCCACACTCTCCTACTTCCGCGTGTGACGTCAGTGCGTAGCTCCGCCTTATGCATTTCGTCATCAACGTTATCAAAGGCGCCTTTGATAACGTCGATGACGAAACGCGTAAGGCGGAGCTACGCACTGACGTCACACGCGGAAGTAGGAGAGTGTGGAACGCAGCTGAGGCACACGCCGCGCAGCTGACGGTCCTAGACGCCCTGCACTCTCCATGCGAAACAGCTTACAAGCTGTGTGACTGTCTGCTTGGTTTTTAAACTTTTTATTTATTTATTTGGTTTATTCTTGTACTTTGTGATAAATAAAATACCTTAAAAGTATCACACTATGGAGCCCTGTTTCTTCTCTATGAGGACATACTGAAGGATACCTTACAGCTGGAGCGGCGTACCCTGAGGACCCATACACATCTTATTGCAGCCTAGTACTACATGCCTACTACCCCTGCAGGGGTGTAGGGAGCTGGTGAGTGGGGATCTTTGAGGGGGAGCACCGCAAGTCACTGGATCTGATCAGCTGTGTTCACGAAAGTCACCTATCACAGACGTTTTTCACTTGCTGCTATTGGACTTTGTTACAATTTTTACACTATTTTTCATCTATTTTTTCCACAAAGTTGTTCACCATTTTTTACTAACTTTCCACCAGTTCTATATTATCTAATGTGCAATTCTGCACTATATGTTTAATGTTGGGACTATTCATATTCACTTTTATGCTTATAAGCACATTTGGACACATGGGGATTAATATAATTTTGTACTGTGGTTTATTTAATTTTATTTAATCTTATTTACTTTATGTAGGTTTGGTTTATCACATTTTATCAATAGTCACCTAATTAATTTTTGTTGATTAACCACATGGTGTACACCTGCATGTAGGTATGAGAATGACCTGCTAGCACAGTCTACTCAGGTAACGCTGGACATCTAGATCCACCACCTAAAGAGAGACTAAGGGGGTGCATTTACTATTATATTTTTCCTGATTCTTTTGAGGCTCATTAAATTGTAAATCAAGGTACCCTGATAAGGTAGCGCCACCCACCCCCAAACAATTTCTCTGTATTATTAACTCACCCCTTCGGGGGTAAGTGCAAGGGGAGGCTGCAAGCCTTCAGGTCCGTGAGCGCGGAAACCCTTTCCTTAGTTTACTTGTTTTTGTTGAGTATTGTGAGTACCTGTGTATTGTGAGTACCTGTGTAGTGTGAGTACCTGTGTAGTGTGAGTACCTGTGTAGTGTGAGTGTGTACCTGTATATTGTAAGTACACCAGTGCTGTGATTGCAGGTGGACTGTGAGTACACGAGTGCTGCGAGTGCACGTGAGCTGTGAGTACACGAGTGCTATGAGTACATGAGTGCTGTGAGTGCACGTGGACTGTGAGTGCACATGGACTGTGAGTACACGAGTGCTGTTAGTGCACATGGGCTGTATTGAGTATTAGTGTCAGGCAGTACCTGAGTATTGTGTGTTGAGAGTACCTGTGTATTGTGAGTACCTGAGTGTTGTCTGAGCAGTGTGTGTGGATCATTAGTACCTGTGTATTGTGTATACTTGTGTATTGTGTGTACCTGTGTATTGTGAGTGCATGTGGGCAGTGAGTACAAGAGTGCTGCGAGTGCACTAGGTCTGCTAGTGCACTAGGTCTGCGAGTGCACGTGGTCTACGAGTGCACGTGGTCTGCGAGTGCACGTAAGCTACGAGTGCACGTAAGCTGTGAGTGCACATGGTCTGCGGGTGCACGTAGGCTGTGAGTGCATGTAGGCTGTGAGTGCACACGGCCTGCGAGTGCATGCGGTCTGCGAGTACACGTAGGCTGCGAGTGCTCGTGGTCTGCGAGTGCACATGGTCTCCGAGTGCACCTAGACTGTGAGTACAAGAGGGTGGCAAGTGCACGTTGTCTGTGAGTGCACGTGGTCTGCGAGTGCACGTGGGCAACGAGTACCTGTGTATTGTCTTGTTGAGTACCTGTGTATTGTATTGTTGATTATTAGTGTCAGGAAGCAAGTTGTTAGGCAATTTGGACAGGGTATAATCCCCAATCCTCAATAAATTAGTAGGTACGATGCCCGGCGGGTGTGGAGATGTGATTGCCCGGCGGGTGTGGAGATGTGAATGCCCGGCGTGTGTGGAGATGTGACTCTGTGTACTCAGTGTACATCTTGTGGGATGTATGCGTTCCTTGATCATCTGATCGAGGGTGAATACTGCTGTGCAAAATGTAAGCACATTGTTTCCGTGGAAGCCCAGGTTCTGAATCTAGGGAAGCAACTGTCAGCACTGAGAAGACGCTCCATACTAAAGGAAAGCCGGGAACGCACCCGACAGGTGCTGGCAGGGGCCAGCACAGAGGTGGGTGGAGACAAAGAGGTGCAGGCACTAGAAAAGAGTGGATGGGTGACAGTCAGGAAGGATAGAGGGGGAAGTGCCAGGGAGGCCGATCCTGGGCTGGAGCATCCCAATAAGTACACTCCATTGAGTGAAACTGGTCAGGGACCAGCACTGCTGGAGCTGAGGGACTCTCCTAGCTGCCAGGGGAATAACTTCTCCAGTGAGAATGGGGGGAAGCAAAGGGAAATGATAGACAGATTCTGGTGGTAGTGGACTTAATTCTTAGAAGGACAGAGAAGGCAATCTGTGACAAAGACCTGAAGCACCGAACTGTGTGCTGTCTACCGGGCGCTTGGGTTCGGCACATCACGGATCCAGTGGACAGATTACTGGGAGATTACTGGGAGGGGCTAGGGAAGACCCGGCTGTCACGGTGCACGTTGGCACCAATGACAAAGTCAGAGGCAGATGTTTTTTGCATTGATACATATCCCCTGGGGCAGGACCCAGGTCCCCAAACACTTTTTTATGACAATAACTTGCATATAAGCCTTTCAAATGAGCACTTTTGATTTTTCATGTTAGTGTCCCATAGACTAACGGTGTTTGTGTGTTCTGCCAAATTTTTTGCCTGTTCGGTATGTTCTGGTGCGAACCGAACTGGGGGGTGTTCGGCTCATCCCTAGTCCTAAAGAACGATTTTAGAGACTTAGGAGCTAAATTGAGGAAAAGGACCTCCAAGGTAGTATTCTCAGGAATACTACCGGTACCTTGAGCCAGACCAGAAAGACAGAGGGAGATTAGGGAAGTAAACAAGGGGCTGAGGAGCTGGTGTCATAAGGAGGGGTTTTGGTTCCTGGAGAACTGGGCTGACTTCTCAGTCAGTCACCAGTTCTATAGAAGGGATGAACTGCACCTAAATGATGAGAGTGCAGAGCTGCTGGGAGTGAAGATGTCCTGAAAAGTTAGAGGGGTTTTTAAACTAGGCGACGGGGGAGGGTCCAGAGGTAGAGATAGTCAGCAATGAACATATTCCAGAGGGTAGTATTGAGGGCATTAGTGGTAGGTTGACTAAAGCATAAACCCGAGGTAAGTATAGTAACAAGTCCTGTTTGCAATTTTGGAACACCCAAAAAGAGGACAGTATGCAGCCATTCTAAACTATGTGGCGTGTTCACCAATGCCAGGAGCCTGGCGGACAAGATGGGTGAACTAGGGATACTGTTGAACGAGGAGGATTTAGATTTTGTGGGAATTTCAAAGATCTGGTTCAACAGCTCTCATGATTGGCTGGCAACCATACAAGGGTATTCCCTTTATTGCAGGGATAGAGAGGTTAAAAAAGGGGAGGGGTATGCTTTTCTATCAAGAATAATGTACAAGTGAATGTGAGAGATGACATCAATAAGGGAGCTAGGGAGGAGGTGGAATCCTAATGCCGCGTACACACGAGCGGACTTTACGGCAGACTTTGCCCGGCGGACTTTTCGTCGGACTTTGTTTGCTCCTCGCGCGGGACTTAAAAACGAACGGACTTGGCCACACACGGTCACTGCAAAAGTCCGCTGGTTTTGAACGCGGTGACGTATAGCACGTACGACGGGACTAGAAAAAGGAAGTCCAAGCCCCACTCCGGCACCCTTTGGGCTCCTTCTGCTAATCTCGTGTTAGTAGAAGTTTGGTTAGAGACGATTCGCGCTTTTCACACTTCAGCTTATTTCGTTCGTTTTCTGCGGTTCAGTTTGTGCTTGTGAGGTTTGTATCTGCTTTTCAGTGCGTGTTGGTCAGTTCGTAACCTGCCTTGCAGGCCGTTCTGCTCCGCTCGTTCCTGATTTTCAGGTCGTTCTTCATAGGCCTTGCTGTTCTTCAGTGCGTTTGTTATAAGTTTGTTTGTTTGAGCAGCCGACCGTTTTGAAGCCATGTCGAGTGGACGTTCTCGTTCTCGAGTTCGTGCTTTGTGGGGACTTGGTGTTGGGGTTAATACTTTGACCCGAGTCCAGTCCATGAACAGGGCGAGGAGGAGTTCATGGACCAAGAATTGGTTGCGCCAGCGTGACCAGTTCTGTCATATGCCTTTGCTCCGTGAGCTCCGTGAGAACAATCCTGATGATTTCAGGAATTTTCTCAGGATGACGGACCCCATCTTTGAGCGTCTGCTGGCTATGCTGACCCCCTATATCAGCAGGCAGGATACCTGCATGAGGCAAGCCATCAGTGCGGAGCAGAGGCTAGTTGCCACGTTACGTTATTTGGCGACAGGGAGAAGTCTTCAGGACTTAAAGTTCTCGACAGGCATCTCCCCCCAGGCTCTGGGGATCATAATCCCAGAGACCTGTTCTGCTATTATTCAGGTCCTGCAGAAGGAATATATGAAGGTAAGTTTTATCCTTTAACATTACATGATATGTATTAACTGTTTTTGGATGTATTGTAGAACTGTCCTCTTTACCTAATTGCCATGCTTTCAATCTGCTGTGAATGTCCCCTTTATCTTTGTGAATGCCTATTTTAATAATTTATTGCCCTATACATGCCTAATTTATTTCATTAACCTCCCCACCATGCAATGCATTTTTATCTCTAGACTATAGTCCATTGAACAATGTATATTGTCTGCTCCATTGTCTTGTTTGTCCCTCCCCCACCCCACTAATGTTTCATCCAGTCAGGTGTGTTTGTTAACCTAATTAGAACCCCTCCCCCACCCCACTAATGTTTCATCCAGTCAGGTGTGTTTGTTAACCTAATTAGAACCCCTCCCCCACCCCACTAATGTTTCATCCAGTCAGGTGTGTTTGTTAACCTAATTAGAACCCCTCCCCCACCCCACTAATGTTTCAGCCAGTCAGGTGTGTTTGTTAACCTAATTAGAACCCCTCCCCCACATTCAAATGTATCAATGGGCCATCATAGGGGGTGATTAATCTTAATAAGTGTGCCTTATGTTTTTCAACATTTCAATTACAAACACACATATTCATAATATTTGACTGCTATTGTTTACTAATGTTTTGGTGTAATCTGAACGAAAATTTTTGTTATTAAAGTCCTTATCTTTTTTTTTTGCACTCCACAGTTTCCTACAAGTCCACAGGAATGGCAGACTGTGGCCTCCCAGTTCGCTGACCGTTGGGACTTTCCCAACTGTGTCGGGGCGATTGACGGGAAACATGTCCGGATTGTGCCACCACCGCATTCGGGGTCTTATTTCTTTAACTACAAGGGGTTCCATAGTGTAGTTTTGATGGCGGTGGTCTCGGCACATTTGGAGTTTATGTTTGTGGATGTGGGGAAGAACGGCCGGATGTCTGATGGAGGAGTCTTTGCACAGACCGAGCTGTGCCATCGTCTCCAGACCGGTGGCCTGGAATTGCCACCTGATGACGATAATGTGGATGGACTCCCCTCAGTTTTTATTGCTGATGAAGCATTTGCTCTCTGTGAGAACTTGATGAGGCCGTTCCCCCAAAGGACACTCACCCCTGAGAGGAGGGTATTTAATTATCGGCTGGCCAGAGCAAGAAGGGTTGTGGAGAATGCCTTTGGTATTCTGGCCAGCCGGTTCCGTATCTTCCTTACGGCTATTAATTTGGCGGACTATAAAATCAACCATGTCATCCTTGCTTGCTGCATCTTGCATAACTTTTTAAGGAGACATTCAGCTACATATCTATCCTGTTGGGCCTGAGCCCAGACTGGAAGAGTCTACTAGCACTTTAACAGGCCTAGAAATTGGGCGTATTGGCTTGGCCCCCCGAACCGCACGTCAAGTGCGTGACCGTTATGTCAATTATTTTAATGGTCAGGGGGCCATTGCTATTCAGCAACAGCTGTAAGTTTAGATCATAAATAAAAACGAAAATTGTTTTATCTAAATATCTTGTTTTTCTTGTTGTTTACCTTTAAGTTATGTCTGTCTCCTAGTGCACTTGTAGTAGTGTCAAGTGCGTTTCGCTTTAGTTAATCAGGCCCACAAAAACAACCCCTAAATTTTGACTTCAAGAAACAGCCACACACATTGTATAGGGTAAAAAATTTTACTTGGTGCACATTGAAAGGTGCATTTTTTACCATATGTTTTTTTTTTTTTTTTTTTTATAATTTTATTTCAAAAATATTTTACGTTGTGTAAAAAAATACTATTTTCTTAAATTATTAAAGCCATTTTTTCTCTAAAATATAGACCTTTATCTAACAAGATTTACATACACAACAGTGTTTTTAGAAACAAAAATTAGAATATAAATGAACTTACAAAGTTCAACAATATTTCGAGAACGGTGCATGTAATGTCACCCTTGGAAATTGTTCATTTATAAGATGCTCAAAATTGAGCTTTAAGAAAGGGTCAAGTCAACATGTGCTATCTCCTATCATGGGAGAGCAATGTACGTGTTTTGTGTGTGCAAACCCATTTTTGGTTCCTCTCACCACCAAAGAATTTTCAGGATGAAGGGTTTGCAAACACAAAACAAGTACATTGCTAACCCATGATGGAAGATAGCACATGATGACACACCGTGTGCATCACACACTTTAAATTTGGGTATACCCCCAAAAACTTCAAAAACTTTGTGTTAACAAAATAACTTCACAAGGAAATGAAGAACATGATTGATGTTTTTAGGCCAAACGTGATTATATTCGGCCCAAAACATCAATCATGTTCTTCATTTCCTGTTGCATGGAGTCCAGGCGAAGTTTCATGCTGTGAATTTGTTCACGCATTTGATCTATGTGGCCATTCCACAGCATAATCTGGCCAATTAATCTTTGCGCACTGTCTGTGGTGAAGTGCTCTGCCGCTTGGCCTTCCACAACCAGAAACTCACCTAAAACGAGTGAATAAAAACAAGGTTTACAATATGCACGCCAAAATACAGTAAAACTGAAGCTGGGGTGTCAGTCACTCACTTGGTGGGCTTGAAACCTCGCACACTTCCTCCACCTCTCCTTCCTCAAGGTCGTCGGGTGGGCGTGGTCTTGGGCTGGGGCTTGGGGTAGGTTCGGCCTCAGGCTGGTGACTTGGGGGGGTCCTGAGATCCTTGGACTGTTGTCTGAGTCTTTTCTCCCCTATGAGATTAGAAAAAAAGGTATATAGTTAAAAAACACTGATCTTTTATGTTTTAATAAATAAAGTAGAACGTTGTTTAATATTTTTTTGAAATTTTCACAGATGCTGACACCTCAATGATCTCCTATGTGTATTACCCCTCAAAAATTTCGTTATGATCACATAGTACACTAGAAAATGCATTTCCTTCGCAAAATGCGTGGGAATGCTGAATAGCTACATGGCTAAAATGACCGCCATCAAAACTGCCCCATCATATTCCTATATTATAAATCAGTACATGGTGTGTCTGTCCCCTCCCCCCGGGCTCTGTAATCAGAGCTGAGATGCTCCAGCCACCTCCCCCCTGTGTATAACAGAAGCTTGGGTAACCATGGCAACAAAACAAACACAGTACACTCTGATTAATGTCTAAAATGTCACGAAATGACCTCTAAACAAAAAGGTTTTTCTCCAAAATTAAAAAAAATATCAAACAGAAAGGATATAGCCAGATAGATGAATATTTAGTGAACATTGTAAAGTTTGTTTGGTGTCTCTAGGTGAAAGTATGAAGGACCGGAAACTTTTGGGAGCGGAAGAAGAATTTGAGGATTTCAAGCATGCTCCCATTGAATTCAATGTTGAAAAAAGTTAATAAAAAATTAATATTTAAGAAAGTATAAATGTTATTAACAAATTTTAAAATGACCACACATCAGCTAAAAGAGACGAACATTTTAATAGTTGAATGGTTTTAATAGCTGAAAGTATGCAGAAGTTACGCAGAGCCAAAAAACGTACGGAAGAAAAGTCTAAAAATTTAGACACAAATAAAATCGAAGAACAATAGTGGGACTGCTAAATCATTCCCAACAACTATAGTGCTCGTGAGTCCAGATGTGGAAACAGCTGCTGTGTCCTGTCCCTACATTACACTGAATCATTTTGGATGAAGCATTATATTTTCAAACACATCTACACCACATCAACTCATTGTGGGAATTCGCAAAATTATCAAGCCATAAATGTATATCCAACCCTGTCCCATCGTATTTGGCGAAAAAATAACGTCACTTTCTAAAGTATACGATCTATTCCAAAGAACGGTATTTACGAACGATGCAGAAAAACCGCCAAAAATAAGGATCAGCATGCAAGTTCTGTATCTCAATAGTAAAACACAAGTACTTACTTTTTTTCAGCAGCTTCTTTATTCGCAAATATTGCTCTAGCTCACGACTTTTTATGTCAGACCACCGCTTCCGCAATTGTTCTTTCGAACGTTTTGTCCCAAATTTCTCTTCCAGAGCGGTGACCACTGAGGACATTATTTTGTCCTTTCTCAGATTGGGTCGTGTGTACGGTCCTTTTTTGCCATCGTAGTCGTCCCTTCTTAATATGGACACCATCTCCACCATCTCTCCAAAAGCCATGTTGGTGGCCTTATATCTCCTCCGGGATGTGGATGTTTGGGGCTCCGGGCTTTCCTCCGCGCTACTCTCACTTAATCGCTCCGCCATCTTTTGCTATCTACTCCCACTGCGCAACGAAGAGTGAAGGGGCGGGGCCAAATCGTACTTACGAACGTCAGGGGCGGGCGACGCAGGCGGAGCATGACACATGCGCAGTGTATATAAAGCTAGTACGATGGCCTATGTATGTCCGTGCGGAAGTAGCGAGCGGAACAAACGAAGGTAAGATTAAAGTGTGTGTGTGTGTGTGTGTGTGTGTTTGTGTGTGTCCCCGTGTGTGTCCCCTAGATTACAACACAAACTAATCCTGAGATTTGGGACTGACATTTAAGTTTTGATCTTGTGTCTTGGCTTGCAGAAATAATGAATCCCTTTAAAGAGGAAGAGTTTTTGACACATTTCATTGATCTCTATGAGCAGAAGAAAAACCTCTGGGAGGTCAAACACCACCAATATTATAATCGTGATGTTAGGAAGGCAACACTGGGCACACTTTTAGAGTTTGTGAAGACTCGACTCCCCCAGGCAGACCTCAAGTTTGTGGACAGGAAAATAGGTATCTTGCGTAATATGTATAAGCGGGAACACAGAAAAATCCAGGAGTCGCTGAGATCCGGGGCAGCAGCTGACCAAGTTTATGTACCCAAGTTGTGGTATTACCACAAACTGCGATTCCTGGATGAGCAGACCGAAGCCAGGCAATCCCTTTCCACCCTTCCCTCCAGCCTTCCCTCCACCCTTCCCTCCAGCCTTCCCTCCAGCCTTCCATCCACCTCCACCCCAGCTGAGGAGTCCCAGGATGAACTGGGCCTTTTCACCATAGATGAAGTGGATGCGCCCAGCTTCAGCCAGGTATACTTTTTTGGAACATTTTGGGATTGTGTAAATGTTATTAATGATGTTAAGGTGTTAATTTTGAAAGTGCTTCATCAAAAATCACTTCTGCACAAAGAGTAATATGTAGACATATCACTAGACAGTAGTGGCCAAATATATACGTAACTTCAGATCTTGTTGATCATCTGAAATAATGGTGTGGTCAAATAGATAGCCTTTACTATTTTGTGTAATTATCTTTGAAAGTTAAGGAGCTGAAAATTGTGTGTAATTGCATAACAGAAAATTACAACTATGTCCCTTTTTTTTACATAGGATGACCTCAGCCAGGAGGAGGCCTTGCCCAGTGGGAGAGAGGAGGAGGCCTTGCCCAGTGGGAGAGAGGAGGAGGCTGTGGCTGGGCCAAGTAGAAGCCGCACAGAGTGTCAGGTGCCTCCCCTCCGCATTCTCCACCAAAGGCCCAGGAGGATGACTGCAACAGAGCAGGAATCCCTAGAGCTCATACGGGAAGCAAGCCGGATCCTGAGTAAACCTCCCAATGTAGAGGAGGCGTATGGCACCTATCTAGCCGGCAGATTACAGGAGTTGGAAAAGGGCCAACGCCTCCTCTGTGAGGGTCTATTTTTCCAGGCTTACCAGAAGGGCTTGAGAGGGGAGCTTACTGCTAACACATATATAGCAGATGAAGCCACTCCTCCTCCTCCTCCTCCTCCTGCCCCAAGTACACCACCAGAGGCACAACCTCCGAGGAAGGCTGCAGAGAAGCGTGGAGGGAAGGCTGCAGAGAAGCGTGGAGGGAAGGCTACACGGAAGAGTCGAAAGTGATTGCCTGGTTTCTGTCTGTTCTGACTGTGCTCCCTGTGCTCCCTATAGTCGCAAGATACCTATTTTCTTGTCCTGAAACTTGATGTGTGTCCTGGGGGACGAAAGGCTTCCCAGATTCTAAAAGTGTGCCCAGTGTTGCCTTCCTATTTTTTGTGTTTATTAAAAAAAAAATTTTGTGTTTACCTTACATTCTTGCCTATGTGTTTGGATTAAAAGACGCCATTTTGTTTGGGAGTAGGCAGGTACAGGTCGAAAAGACTATGGGGTTGATTTTACAAAAGCAAATAGTCTGTGCACTTTGCAGAGGGCAGTTGCCCTCTGCAAGTGCAATTGCTCCAGAGCATCAGAAATTAGTTAAAAGCTTGACTTTGCAAAGAGTACCCAATCCTGTGCAAGTAAAACCAAAAAAAAAACCTTTTTGCTTGCACATGATTGGATGATGGAAGTCAGCAGAGCTGCTTCACATTTAATAAAGCTTGGGAGCAACTGCTCTTGCAGAGGGCAAATGCAATTTCTAAAATGCACAGCCTTTTTACCTTTAGGAAAGCAACCCCTATGTGTGTTTTTGTCAAATAAAAAGAATGTATTTTGATTTTACATGATTTTAGGAATCAATCAGCAGAGCTTCCCCGAATTTAAGCTCTTGCCCTCAGTTTTTATGCGACTGCACTTCCAACAAGTGCACTTGGTGTGCAATTTCTCAAGTGAACGTTTCACTTGATATTCTTAAATGATTTAAGCCTTTTGTCAAAAACAAGCTCGGGGGAAGCTCTGCTGATTTTTTCTGAAAAACATGTAAAAAAAAAATTAATTGTTTTGGTTTGGGCTTCCTTGCATGTGCCCCTCGGATCCACAGCGAACACACTTCAAAATGCTCTTTATGTGGAATTATATGTATAATTAGCAATTGGAGTGAAAAATGATTTTGCATTTGTTAAAAACACCCCCCTATGTCTAATGAACAAGGGACAACAACCTCATTAAGGTTCTTTAAAACAACACAAAATATGAATGTTAATTGTGGTAACTTGAAAATACACACCAAAAATGTGGTTAGCATTTAACACACATTGTAAAATAGCTAAAGTGTTGAAATAAAAAAAAACAAAAAAAAAAAAATTATATTTTACAATTAAAAATTTATGGAGATCTGGCTGTTACAAAATATTATATTAGTCATGGCAGGAGGATAAATCACGAAGAAAGAAGTTTGTGAGAACTCTGTGTGAATATAAAGCAGAAAAACAACTTCATTCCTCTCGCATTATCAATCCTAAAAAAAGGCTGTATTAAAAGACGACAGAAGAGGAATGTGCTAGCTTCAAGACGAAGGCTAGTTTTACCAGACCGAGCGCTTCCGTCTTGTAATTGCTTCAGAGCATGCGTCAGTTTGAGTTCGTCGGACTAGCACACAGACGATCGGTTTGTCCGCTAGAAAGAAGAGTCCGTCGGATAAATTTTAAACAAGTTTCAAATCTAATTCCGTCCAACTTTTTAGAAAACAAAGTCCGCTGGAGCCCACACACATCGAATTGTCCGACGAAATCCAGTCCGCCGGGCAAAGTCCGCCGTAAAGTCCGCTCGTGTGTACGCGGCATAATGGGTAGTGCTCCAAAGGGATAAAGCTAAGGGGAAATAATACTAAGAGTATGCTATAGTCCCCCTAACCTGAGGGAGAAGGGGGAGACGGACCTCATATCAAAATTTGGATTAGCAGCAAGGATGGGAAGTGTTATCATAATGGGGGATTTTATTTATCCAGACATAGACTAGGCGGAGGGAACCACGCATTCGTCTAAGGCTCGCCAGTTCCTAAATGTCTTGCAGGACAATTTCATGGGTCAGATGGTAGATGCACCAACTAGAAACAAGGTGTTACTAGATCTACCGATTACCAACAATACAGACCTGATCATGGATGTGGAAATATGGGGCAATTTAGGAAACAGCGATGACAGGTCAATTCGCTTTAGTATAAATCACACAAATAGGAAACACAAGGGGAACACAAAGACACTGAATTTCAAAAGAGCCAACTTCCCTAAACTACGAACCTTGCTAGAAGATATAAATTGGGATAAAATGTTAGAAACAAAGAACACAGAGGAGAGATGGGTTTACTTTAAAAGCATATTAAATAAGGGTATTAGCCAGTGCATCCCATTCGGAAATTTAAAAGAGCTAACAAAAGTCCTGGATGGCTTAACTCTAATGTAAAAATGCATATTAAAGTAAAGGAGAAGGCCTTCGAAAAATACAAGGCTGAGGGATCATCATCAGCATTCAAACTTTACAAAGAATGCAACAAGATATATAAGGGTGCAATTAGGGCAGCTAAGATAGAACACGAAAGACACATAGCGGAGAAGAGAAAAAAAAATCCCAAGAAATTCTTTACATACTTTACAATGTAATACTGATATAAAATCGCACACATAGGTTGGACTTGATGGACTTGTGTCTTTTTTCAACCTCACCTATTATGTAACTATGTAATAGGCAAAGGCTAGAATTCTGCACTCTTTCTGATATGGCACATAGGAGGTTTCAGGCATTTATGTCCAAATACATGTGCCTCGGCGCATACTGTATGTCACATCAGTATTGTGTCTTCACAATCTTCTTCTATCTCTGCTCCTGTTATTATCCTATTTCTCTTCTTGCCTTCTTAGGATTCCACTGCCCTTTATCATCCCCCACTGTAGCTGGTATGATAATTCCACTCCTGCCACATGTCAACACTCCTCCTCTGCTTTCACCCCTCTTCATCAATTAAACACATTTCTGCTATTTGTTCTCCACCCAACTTGGTACAAATTTCACAATTTGCACTGTTGCATGCAACATTCAAAATATCCTGTTTCTATCCATAAGCCAATCAGTATCCAAGGGATCTGTATCCATAATTGCTCATTTGTTTCCAACATATTGTAAAACCTCCTAAATGTTGCACCTTATTATCATGATTTCCTGTTTGATAGCCTATTGTTTCATGATTACACGTTTTAGCCAATTTATTGTCATTGCCGTATGTTGTTGCTTGTGCTTTGCAAGCATTGCCCATTTTTTGCCTAAAAACTGCCACAACCAGTGCTGGGACAATTTCATCCAGTGCCTAGGGCGAAGATGCCAAACTGTGCCAAGCACTCCTCTCCCCCAAATGCATGCCTGAGTGTCTTCTGCATCAAATATTCAACCTTTAAAAATGCCCAATTGTTAGGTCTCAGGGAAATCCTTCTGAAAATAATTTTATATGTCCAATCCATGATGTGTTAGCATGATCAGGAAGTTGTACAATAACAAATACAAGATAAAAGAATAGACAGTGTAGACCACTAGTGTAATTAATGATCAATGGAGAAATTTATGGTTACACTGGAGGTTTGTGGAAAAGTGTCACTTTATATTGGTGATTGTTGGGATACTCCGTTAACCTATAACAACTAGTCCTGACAATCACCTTATTATTGTCTAATTATACCTAATTGCCGGCATCACATCTTTCGCCACACCCAGAATCTGCGCAGATAACAGTGTATAGAGACGTGACACAACACAGATTGATTACACACTGTTTGTTTATTTTTGGCTTGTACAGCATCTTAAATACACAGGATAAGATGGGGGTTATTAATTATTTCCCACCAACAAAAGGTACATGTTCAAATGACAGGTTTCCTTTACTTATTCGCTTAACCATTTATAATGACACACATATTTAGAATTCTTTACATCTCTGTATCTGAGCAGAACTATTATGTCACTCAGAATTTATGAAAAAAACCCCTATGGTTCCAGACACACACTCATATTCATTCGATTTCAACACAAGCTTAAATTTAAAGGAGCAGTCCAGCCTAAGACTCCTTTCACACTGGGGCGGTTTGCAGGCACTGCAAACCGACCCAAAACAGCCGCTGCTGTGTCTCCAGTGTGAAAGCCCTCGAGCTTTCACACTGGAGTGGTGCGCTAGCAGGACAGGAAAAAAAGTCCTGCTAGCAGCATCTTCGGAGTGGTGAAGGAGCGGTGTATACACCGCTCCTGCCCGTTGAAATCAATGGGGCAGCGCGGCAATACCGCTGGCAAAGCGCCTCAGAAGAGGCATTTTGCGGTGGTTTTTAACCCTTTCTCGGCCGCTAGCAGGGGTAAAACCGCCCGCTGAAAACCGCCACTAAAACAATGGTAAATCGCCGCTAATAATAGCGGCCAAAAACCGCCGGCGCACCTCCCGCCCCAGTGTGAACGGGGCCTAAGGTTCCAATAACCTCACACAATGTAGTATAAACATTAGGGGGGCTTTTTACAAGACCCTCTCAGTGATCTTTGGAAAAGATCCCCTTACAGCCCTCGCATATTAGTGGTCAGTGGAAAGTCCTGTTACATTGGTAGGCAGAGGGAAGAATTCACCTTACACTGGGGGCCAGCATAGTGTACCTTTACATTGGGGGTCAATGGGAAGAATGCTCTATTCCACACATGTTTATTGCAATCAGGAGGAGGGGGATAAATCTCAAGAAATGCCAAGGCACTGGCTATGTGAAGTGAAATTGATACCAGAACAAGGCAAGCACCATCAAACTAGAGAATTAATTGCCACTGCTCACTTCTCAAGGAGTTCCTACCAACTTCTGGAGGAACCCTAGGGTTTCACTGAACTCTGGATAAGAAAGACCAGTCTATATAATGTACAGAGCATATCATATATATATATATATATATATATATATATATATATATATATATATATATATATATATATATATATATATATATATATATAAACATATACTGTATGCTGAATGTAGAAAAATGTCACTTAACTCAAATGTATGGAGTTAGGAAAAAAATGCAATTCAAATAGCAAAGGATGATTATTTTTCATAGTTACTTCTGGCCCTTTGACCATAAATATAATACATTTTATTATAAATGACCTGGACTTCAAGTGCTATGGTGTTGCCACCACTCCCACCTATCAACTCCTCTGGGGTCTTAAGTAGTTTCCTAGCAAAAAAATTAGATTTGAGCGTGCCTGTGAAAAATTTAAAAATTGCTCCAGACATGAAGTGGTTAATCACCATAGCACTTAGCATAAATGAAACATTAAATGAATCACGTGTGCCTACCGCATTTATCAATTAAATAAATACACATTGTATAGGATGCCAGGGATGGATCCTAAATGGTAGATATGTGTTTCCACTATTTGGGTTGTGGTCCCTTTAGGAGGGAGGATGAGAAAACATTTTAGGGGGCGTGGCCAGCAGCCGAAGGAGATGGCCGCATAAGGAGAGAGCTCCATGTTCTCCAGCTCTAACGACCCGCATGAAGCGACCAGGAACGCCAGTAAACATAAGCCACAGGAGCCTGAAAACCCCGCCGATCTTCTAATAGGGATGGGTAAGAGAAAACCCCAAGGGGGTCCCCCGACTTTTTCGGCTCTGCCAGCACGCCGATTACTCAAGATGGTGCCGCCACTCACAGACAACAGTGCGCCAGGCAGAATAACTTACAAGGGGACAAGAGAGACACAAGTATACCCCCTATCTATCTCTCCAAGCCACAGCAGCCGCTCATCCCTATGCAATACACCCACCCAGAGCCCACAAAAGGCAGCTCCCAAGCGCTCCTCCACCCATACATATGCAGGAGAAAGGAAGGAGGACTACATATCCCAGAACAGCACCACAGAGTTCTATGACCAAATCCATGAGTTCCCAACTACTGGGCAACTCCTTAGCAACACCACAATGAAGGAGATGCTGGTGTCCCTGCGGGGATCAATGCACAGAGATCTTATGGACTGTATTTCACAACTGAAATCAGATATAACAGAGGTGGGAGAGAGAGTCAGCCATGTAGAGGACAAAATGGCAGAATTTACGACTGCTCATAATGAATTAGTGGACGCACACAATGAAAAAGATGATGAATTAGAAGCTTTAAAAAACAAAATGGAGGACTTAGAGGATGGATAATATAAAACTGCGTGGGGTGGCGGAATCTGTACCTCCTTCTGACCTCTGACGTTATGTTCAGCAACTAATTCAAGATCTACTCCCCGATACACCTAGCGGGGAAATTATAGTGGATCGGGCTCACAGGCTACCTAAGACATTTACCAGACAAAATCCCACGCGACATCATAGCACGCATACACTTCTTCCACGTAAAAGATGACTTATTGCGGTTTGCAAGGCAAAATTGCCCACTGCCCCATCCTTACTCAAGCATCGCTATTTATGCTGACCTCTCCCAGCACACTATGCTGGCTCGGAAAAAGTTAGTAATGCTTACAAAGTTACTGCGCAATAACCAACTTGCATACTCATGGGGCTTCCCCACTAAGCTCCTTGTTACTAAAGAAGGCCGTACATACGCTATTAGATCTCTAGAGGAAGGTGTCCAACTTACCAAAAAAATGGGGTCTTTTTCCAACTGAGGGAGAAGATACACTTATCACCAAAGCCTCTGGGTGTATATCACCTGAATGGAAATCAAGCAATGAAACTTGACTCTGATCCTCTACTTCCTATTTAAACATCATAAAAGATGTTTGCTGACCTGAAACAAGGGTCGTAGCTGGACACTGAGAGCTTATACCCCCAGTTGCTTTTATGCGATATTATTCGCACATTGAGGATTATTTCCTCGCTTTTTTATGTTACTTTTGTTATTTGATTGTTGACGTTCTTTACTTTTTCTTTTTTATCTTACCACCGACGACCACCCACGTTAAATCGGACAACAACTTCCTGGAATCCACTTCCTTGCTGATGCCACTACAAGCAGATGGATACACCTTATACAAGGGCATTAATTATACCCTCAACTACAGGTACCCTCATGCATAACCATTCACTACGATTTCTAAAACTACCTATACACAGCAATCTTACATTTCAGATCAATGGTTCTTAACTTTGTGACTTTGAATGCACACGGCCTCAACAGCCCCTTTAAAAGGAGGGCCATGTGGCAACAAGCGAAAACCCTAAAGAGTGATGTTTTATGCATTCAGGAGACTCACTTTGTTCAACAGAGACATCCATTATGCATGAACAAAATGTTTCCTCAGGTTTTCACAGCCTCTGGCCCAAAGAAAAAAGGAGGAGTGCTGATCGCTATTAATCAGAATGTAGCATTTCAATTACATGATATGATAAAAGATAAAGCAGTGAGATATATTATACTAGTTTGTGAGTTAAACAACACCATGTACACTATAATTAACCTATATGCTCCGAACTGTAGACAATTACCTTTCCTACACACTCTCAAAAAAAAGGTTGATAATGTCAAGAAAGGTTCAGTATTATATTGTGGTGATTTCAATTGTGTACCTAACAGGCACTTAGATTGCTCCACCCCACAACGCTCCGCACGTAGAGATATTCAATCTTTCTTACACTCATGTGACTTATATGACATATGGCGTTGCGTCAACTCAGGTGAAAGAGACTTTACTTTTTACTCAGCTCCCCACAAGTCATATTCAAGAATCGACTTATTTGCATCTGACTTGTCTATTCTTAATAATGTAATATCAGCTAAAATCCACTCAATTATTGGTCTGATCACGCCCCTGTCTCGCTTTCACTTAGGGCCCCTGTTGAAGGCCCTCTTGGTTGAAACGCGTCAGGTGATCTCCCCTTCCTTGCGCTGCTTAGATTTTATTTCAATTGTGATCACTTTTATTCATTTTCTGTATGGTGTTTTTAGAAATAAAAATCCCTGGTTTACCTGCACTATGCAGAAGCTTTTTATTTTTTATTTGCATATTATCCCGATGCAAGAAACTGCCTTCCAGTAGCCCTACTACCATCACGGGGTCTGGATCAAATCTGTCCCTGGCTTCTCCTTGGAACACATCCTTGAGGTCTATTGGCTGATATCCAGTTGGCGGCCCTTCCTGATGTTTCTTCACCCCACCAGAGAAGTCGAGAAGTGAGACAGAGGTTCCACCGTTCCGGATATCGTTTTCCAGCCTAGGTTTGGCTCCATGCACCATTGACTCCATGTCATACGACAGTGGAGTCCACGTCATCTGGTAAGAGTACCCATCTTATCTTACTTCCTGATGTTTTCATTCTGATGCCCCATATCGAGATGTTGGTTTACAGCTACGGAAGTTCTGTACCCCGTTGTTGACTCATAGTCACAGATCCACATCGTGCACTATTGACTTTAATTTCCAGTCTCACATCATTTTTATTGGTTCATACCAGTTCCTCTTATTAATTTGAGTTTGGAATCATCCATTTACCATATGTGGACACTTTATACTGTGTTTGTTTATTTTACTTCACTTACGTTTTTTGCACATATGCTTTACTGTTCAGTACAGCATCTCTTACTTAATTGTTTCATTACACCCTAACTTCCCAATATTTC
Organism: Lithobates clamitans; assembly: GCA_037952925.1. Lineage (NCBI taxonomy): Eukaryota > Metazoa > Chordata > Amphibia > Anura > Ranidae > Lithobates > Lithobates clamitans. The sequence goes on from JBBGZY010000284.1 coordinate 2,976,725, forward strand.
TTAGCACTGCATTTTTTTCCTAGTTACCAGTTATTGTTTGTCACAATGTATGCAGCTGCTGGCTCACATATATTTTATTTTTGCTATTAGAGCACAGTGTTTTCATATTCTCCTATAAGCAACTTTATAATTTAAAGACAGATCCCTCAACACCTCAACCTACTGACATAGCGATCAACGATTTTCTTCAATCTGTCGACCTCCCTTCCCTAGATAATGAAAAGTTACACTACCTAAACTCTGCCATAACAGATAAAGAGATCTCTCAAGCCATACAATCTCTACCCTACAATAAATTACCAGGTGCTGACGGCTTCTCAGTAGAGTACTACAAAGCTTTCTCAAACATTCTAGTGCCATACATGAACAAGCTTTTCCACAAAGCTACTACTTCCACCTCATTCCTGGAAGAAATGCTGCAAGCAGTTATAGTGTCCCTCCCAAAACCAGAGAAAAACCAGATACCCCTCAAAATTTTCTGCCTATATCACTTCTTAACACAGACTTAAAAGTACACTCAAAAATTTTAGCTAACCGTCTAGCAGAAGTAACCCTCATCTAATTAAAGCAGATCAAGTGGGATTTAAGAAAGGAAGGCAAGCCCCAGATGGAACTCGAAGAATGTACAATCTCCTCAAAATTGCAGAAGTTCGTAAGGTGCCCACAGTGTTCCTGACACTTGGTGCTGAAAAAGCATTCGATCGGGTTCACTGGGGGTATCTATCTGCAACACTCAGCAAATTTGGCCTTAAGGGCCCTATTTACTCAGCCATCTCAGCATTATATACCGTCCCAACTGCACAAGTATACACTTCAAATGCCATGTCTGATAAATTTTATATAACAAATGGGACCCATCAGGGTTGTCCCCAATCGCCACAGATTTTTTCACTGGTGATGGAACCCCTGGCGGAGGCTATTAGACAAGACACCCTCATTACTGGCATTAAAGTATCAGATATAGACCATAAAGTAGGATTATTCGTGGACGATGTGATTACTTAGCGAAGTTGGAAATATTTCATATTACAAACTTAACATCAATAAATCCTCTATTCTTCCTATACACATACGCAACAATAATCTTAATATTTTAAAATCTAAATTTCCTTTTCAATGGGCCACAAAATACTTGAAGTACCTAGGGATAAACCTCTCCTATCCTTCCAGCTCTGTATACGCCCATAACTATCCTGCCCTAATAAATACAATAAAGAATGATCTTGTACATATCTCGTCACACAAACTCACCTGGCTAGGGAGAATAGCCGCTTTCAAAATGAATGTACTGCCAAAAATAATATATTATTTTCAAACTATTCCTATCATTTTGCCTAAACACTTCTTTACTACGGTTAACAAACTTTTAAGACAATTTGTATGGGCTGGTAAATTAGCGAGACTCTCATACTCTATATTACAAAAACAAAGACAGAGAGGAGGAACGGGATTTCCTAATCTACGCAATTATTACACGGCAGCACTATTGGACCAAGCTAAGTCATGGTTCAATCAGACAACAGATAAACTATGGGTACAAATAGAAAGAGCAATAGTCACACAAAGAGATCTACCATCACTTTTATTAGCTACATAAACACTCAGACCACTACACTATCCCAAATTCCCTTCTACTGACGCAACAGTGATCGCGTGGAGGGCGTTAAATGTACAAACTGACAGCAGCAAAGTCTTACAAAAGAAAGTCATCACCCTAGGTATGTACGAATACCTCATCCCCTCATTAAAAATAGATGAGGACAGTTTCCTTAAGAATATTACATATACACAATTTAGAACTAAAAGTCCACTAACACTATCATACGCAAATATCCAACTACACCACTACCACATCAAAAACCCAGATACCTTCTTTACCTTAAGACCTAACTTATTGGACTACCTAAACACTTCCTTTACCAAACCTAAAGGACTCTCATGTTTCTACAAAAAATTGCAATATACACATATTCAAACTAAAACTTTGAGCATGTTAAACTGGGAGGAAGATTTTAAAACTAAATTTGCTCTAACAGACTGGCTCAAAGCTACTCAATCTAACTATAATTATTCCCATTGCACTAACCACTGGTACTCGTCCCTCAAAATATTATATAGAAGTTACCTAACACCGATGAGATTATCACATATCTTCAAAGGTACCAATAACTCTTGTTGGAGACAATGTGTCACTAAAGGAACGATATTTCACATATTATGGGAAAGTAATTCAGTGAGAAGTTTCTGGAACTCAATATTCTTTTTACTGGCAAAAATCACAGGAATCATTCTTACTCCTACACCCCCTCTGGTCCTTCTCCAATTAGGGATTGATAATATACCCACGAAATATAGATGCATAACCATCCATATCTTGATAGCAGCACGCCTATCCATTACTTCGCAATGGAAGACAGACATTACACCTAGTATAAATGATGTAATACACAGAGTAAATACTCAATACCTTTTTGAAAATTTTTTTGCATACTCATCTAATTCAATGAAAAATTTCCAGCCTAACTGGATACCATGGTCCTCAAGATTTCCAGAGACTTCTCATTGATACATTGGTATAGATACATTTCTTAAATGGTGGTAAATTTACACTCTATGTTTGGTTTCATTTATTTTTTTATATTTTTTTTTTTTTGTTTGTAACTAAGTTTACGCTTGACTACTTATCCGTCTACTTTATTATCCTGACCTACACCATCTTCTTTAATCCTATTTTGAATTACACTCATATGCACCTACACTGTAGACTAACTGTAATAAAGTTTTACTGACAACAGGCAATTGTTCTGTCACCATAGGTGCGTAGGTGAAGGGGGGGTGGATGGGAGGCCCTCTCCCTAGACACAGTTTGTTCCCAGATGGGGTGTCTGGGGGAGGGGGGGTTCCACCATCCCCCCAATGTTCGACACTTTAGAGCAGTTTGTAATCATCTATTCACCTAAATGTAACTGTAAAATGTAAACTATGTCATGCAGCTCTTTTCATTAGAAACCTTCAAGAGTAATATAATGTATAACAGCTGTATTGGTATATGGATGCAGTCATTCTTTGTTTTTGTGAAAACTTTAATAAAAAAATAAATGAAACGAGAACACATTTTAAATACTCACGTGTTCTAACTCTTGCAGGGTGTGGGGTTCCAGGGTAGTTCAGTCAGAGAGGAGAGTACTGATTTACAGTGCACTTTGGATTGGTAAGTCCTCATTTAGGACCCGGAAATTTGGAGGCTCTGAGAGATTTAGGATGGAAAAGAGCCTCCAAACCCTGATTATAGGGACTTTGATCCCAAAAGGGTTAATCTACTTGCAGTGAAGGCCTGAAAAGGAGCGGGAAGGAGTTGGTATTTGTTGGTGAGGTGTAGTAGTTCACAATTGTGAGCCAGTGTGGACTGTCTGGTGACTGAGACACTTTTTTCTGAGCTCCTGCAGATTTGGTGGTGCCCTCAAAGCAGACAGAATACCAAAGACCAAGTGTGGGACAGGTATATTGACGGTGAGCCACTATGTGCTCCTAATATACCGAAATTGTGGACGTTTTGCCTTCACTTTTGCTGAAGAAAACAATTTGTTTGTTTGCTTGTTTTGGAAAACCTATAAGGACTGTTTATTTTTACAGGCGGCTGGCTGTTGATCCCAAGCTCTCCATATTACAATTAGGGATAAATTGAACACCCCTAGTTCGGTTCGCACCAGAACTTGTGAACAGGCAAAAAATTTGGACGAACGCGCGAACAACGTTAAAGTCTATGGGACACGAACATTAAAAACATTAAAAAGTGTTTTGGGACCCAGGTCCTGCCCAAGGTAAACATGTATCAATGCAAAAAAAGTTTTAAAAACGGCCGTTTTTTCGGGAGCGGTGATTTTAATAATGCTTAAAGTGAAACAATAAAAATGAAATATTCCTTTAAATATCCTGTCTGGGGGGTGTCTATAGTATGTCTGTAAAGTGGCGCAGTTTTCCCATGTTTAGAACAGTACCACAGCAAAATGACATTTCTAAAGGAAAAAAAGTCATTTAAAATTGATTGTGGCTGTAATGAATTGTCAGGTCTCAGGAATATAGATAAAACTCATTGAAAAAAACGGCATTGGGTCCCCCCCAGTCCATTACCAGGCCCTTTGGGTCTGGTAAGAATATTAAGGGGAACCTTGAACCAAAAAAAAAAATTGCGTGGGGGTCCCCCCAAAATCCATACCAGGCCCTCCAGGTCTGGTATGGATTTTAAGGGGAACCCTGCGCCAAAATTTTAAAAAATGGCATAGGGTCCCCCCAAAATCCATACCAGACCCTTATCTGAGCATGCAACCTGGCAGGCCGCAGGAAAAGAGGGGGCCCCCCCTCCTGAAACCGTACCAGGCCACATGCCCTCAACATGGGGAGGATGCTTTGGAGTCACCCCCAAAGTACCTTGTCCCCATGTTGATGAGGACAAGGGCCTCATCCCCACAACCCTTGCCTGGTGGTTGTGGGGGTCTGCGGGCGGGGGGCTTATCTGAATCTGGAAGCCCCGTTTAACAAGGGGACCGCAGATCCTGGCCCCCCTATGTGAATTGGTAACGGGTACATTGTACCCCTACCAATTCACAAAAAAAGTGCCAAAAATAGTAAAAATGACAGGAGACATTTTGGGACAAATCCTTTATTAAAAAATAAAAAACAATGTCCCACAATGTAAATCCATCTCACGCCTCCCGATGAACCGAAAAAAAAAAACCCGCAACAGCTCCGCCGCATGGGAGGCTCCCGCACACTGCAAGTCTCTCGCTTTGACAGCTGTTATTCAGCTGAGGACGGGGCCACTCGGTGGTGTTAACGGGTGACCCCGCCTTCCTCTGACATCACATGGTGTCAGCAGGGGGTGGGTAACCTGTTTACAATGCCGGGAAAACTGTGCCACTTTACAGGCATACTATAGACACCCCCCCAGGCACGATATTTAAAGGAATATTACACTTTTATTGTTTAAGCATTATTTAAGCATTATTAAAATCACTGCTCCTGAAAAAATGGCCATTTTTAAAACTATTTTTTGCATTGATATATGTCCCCTGGGGCAGGACCCGGGTCCCCAAACACTTTTTATGGCAATAACTTGCATATAAGCCTTTAAAATTAGCACTTTTGGTTTTTCATGTTAGTGTCTCGTAGACTTTAACGTGGTTCCGCGGCTTTCAAATTTGCCAAGAACACCGCACAATGTTCGTTGTTCGCCGAACGTCCATACAACTAAAGTTTGGCCCGAGCATATGTTTGGGCCGAACCGTTCGCCCATCCCTAATTACAATATATAAAAATATGTGTCCAAAAATATGTAATCCAAATGAAGTATTTTCAACAAATCTTTTGTGCCTTCTTTCATTAATTCCACTACTTGTGATACACACATGGACAGATGTGAACAGTCAATATGTGATCAACATAAAGTCCTTTCAACTACTCTTTGTTTTCTTTCATTACTTTCACTCCATGTGCAACTCCTCACACACAAAATTAAAAACACACTCACCATTTAATTTGCCCTTTGAACATGGAAAGGCACATGCACTTGTGTATATATCATTACATATCAATACCTGTATAGCTCTGTATAGCTCTCTCTCCCTGCAGCTGGTCCACACACTGATCTCCCACTGCACCCTTGACAAAGTCCATTGAAATGAAATGTGTTAGAAAGGGCTTGGTGATGTAATTGGTGGAGCTTTTGTTGTCCTTGGGCAGCATTGCAGTGTAAGCTTACATTAATAAAACTGCCTTTAATAATGTTAGTCAGGCATGTCACATAAGAAATGCAACATTTTGTGGGGCTGCACTTTTCCAGAAATATATGCTTATGTAGGCAGCTGATAAGACTTTGTAGGTGCAATCAACTCAGTAGCTTTCACAATGTATGCTTCTGTAACAAGCATTACATATCTCTATGATTTTTCATCTATCCTGCAACTGTTTTTTCATATAGAGAACAGGTTTGCTCAGACTTAGCATATTTTCTAATTCTTATTGTGAATATCAGTAATCTATAGTCAATTATAGATTGTTAAGATGGTTCACAAAGTCATATATTTTTTGTTCGATTAATTGAATAATTTTTCCTTGTGTTGATTTCCTCACTGCATCGTTAATTTTCAATTTAGTTGAATGATTTATAATCTATCAAGCTAAATCTAAATGAGGTTTACCTAGTGGATGGTCAGTCAAGTGCATAATGGTATTTCTGATCTTTACAAGAAAAAGATATCTCTTCGACAAACAAAAGTGATAGCTGGTCTATAGAAGCTGCTTCAAACTATATGAGATGATGAACTAGGTCAAGTCATTGTGGTAGGAAATTGCTATATTTTATATCTTTCTGTAGAAGATCTGGTTGATTTTATTGCTACACATTTGTTTGTTCTTTATTTCATAATTGATTGTTGAAGTACAACTCCAGGCACATTTTTTTAAAAATAAAAAATATGTTTACTTACATTACTTTATATCTGCTATTTGTAATCTTCAATTTGTTCACCAAGTTTGTACCACTGATCATGCCAGTGCTGCTGCTGTGGCTTTAAATGTTTTTGATTTTTATAAATATATCATGGATGATTGAGTAGTAGTAATAATGAAGCCAAAAAACCCAAGGACCTCCTATTGAGGCATTTATGACCAGAGCTTGAATATTTAGGTGATGGCTCAACCACCTTATCCACCTCTTGGTCCTTACCTTTCATATAACTAATGAGGCATCTCATCACATTTAATGAACAATAGTAAGTTGCAGAGCATTAGAGGGAGTGGGCCAGAGAATGACTGTGCAATTTCTTCTATGACTTTACATAACAAATAGGTTGGATGTGTGTGAACCCGTGAAATCTGTTGGATCCTGTACCCAGGCAATACATGGAGCCTCTGCTTTTCCTCAAATCAAAATTAAATCCAAGAAAGCAGCTACAAAGCATAAACACAGACATGTTGTGGTGCCTAATATTTGTTACCAGTGTTAGACTAATATTCCCAATACAGTGTCGAGTTTCCTTAAAGCTTCTCAGACATTAGATGACCTTCAGCTGATTCTTGTTTTTCCTGAAATGCATGACAGCTATGCTGTCTATCAGTCCTAGTTTACTGAATACAAAAGACAACTTTACTGCCTCTGCCTTGAAACCATCAGTACATCCCACGTCATCATGTTTATGTCCTTAGAAAACTCATAAATCTCCTTTTTAAGGAGATCATCTTTTCAGATATGCCACAGCAATTGTAGATGGATGGCCCTATGCACCATACATGTTTTGCAGGCATAAGAAGTTGCATTCCTACTGGAACACGTGTCCCAATTAGAAGTTTATAGTCTGAGAGAGCTTTAGTTCAGAACCTTTGCTGCCCTGGAAAAAGTTTTTTTTTTGGTCATGCTATACTGATACGTACGCTGGAAGATCTTAAAATATGACTAAAGGCAAAGCTTTTTTTTTTGTTCTGGATAGATGGAGAGGGATTAGAATGCTTGTCAGTTTTTTTTTTTTTTATTGCTGTTTGTGCCCCCCCCCAATTAAGGAGATTCACCCTCTCTATTTGTCCTTATCACCATTATCATAGAAGGTGAAAGTAAGAGAAACTTCCAAATTTTCGGTGGCCCCCATAAAAGTAATAGCAAGGAAAACTTACAATGGGGACATTAGTTCTGGTGACCTAGGAATTCCCCTGGGAATTAGCAGGTATTTCCTCTCACTTCCTGTTTGGCTGTGGGACAGCAAGTGAAGGGAAATCTACGCAATAGTTCACAAATGGCAAAAAAAAAAAATCTATCCAAAATGGAAAAAAATAATAGTTCTACTTGAAGTTTATTTTCAGGGGGGACAGCGACTTGAGAGGTCTTAATAGGAATGACCCAAGAACACTAGATATTTGGAAATATTCTCATGCCTCGTACACACAATTAGACTTTCCGAAACAAAACCGTGGATTTTTGTTCGAAGGTTGTTGGCTCCAACTTCTCTTGCATACAACAATTATGAATGTAGTGATGTACAACATGTACGACGGCTGATTAAAAGGAAGTTCAATAGCCACTGCGCCACCCTTTGGGCTCCTTCAGCTAATATCCTGTTTATCTCGTGTTAGTAGAAGTTTGGTGAGAGACGATTCACGCTTTTCAGCCTTGTGCTTTTCAGTTTGTTTCTGCTTTTCAGGTTGTGCTTGTCCATTCATATCTTTTCTTCAGTGCGTGCTTGTCAGTTCGTTCCTGTCTTTCAGTGCGTTATATTTATAGTTCGCTTCTGATTTTCAGTGCGTTCTTGTCCGCTCTTTTCTGATTTTCAGCTCGTTCTTGTCAGGTTCTTTCTGATTTTCAATGTGTTCTGTCAGTTTGTTCTGAGCAGCCGTTAGTTTATTAGCCATGTTGCGGTTACGTACTCATCGTAGAGTTCGAGCTGTTGTCGGGCTTGGTGTTGGAGTTATTGCTTTGACCCAAGTCCAGTTCATAAACAGGGGGAGGAGGAGTTCTTGGACCAAGAATTGGTTGCTTAATCGTGACCAATTCTGTCATATGCCTTTGTTGCGGGAGCTCCAGGATAATAATCCTGATGATTTCAGGAATTATCTCCGGATGACGGACCCTGTCTTTCACTGTCTCTTGGCTTTGCTGACCCCTTATATTACGAAGCAGGACACCTGCATGTGGCAGGTCATCACTCCACAGCAAAGGCTCGTCATCACCTTGCGATATGTCAGCGGGGAGAAGTCTCCAGGACCTGAAGTTTAGGACTGGGATCTCCCCCCAGGCTCTGGGAATCATTATTCCAGAGACCTGTTCTGCCATCATTCAGGTCCCGCAGAAGGACTATATTAAGGTAAGTTTTATCCTTTAACATCACATTCTATGTATTTAATGTTTGCTAATGTATTGTATTTATTTCATCATTCCATAATTACCATGATAGTAATATGCTGTGAATGTCCTCTTTGTCCTCATGCATGTTGTATGCTTTTACTGCTCCTTTTTTGTCTTTCATGCATATTTGCCTTCACTAACCTCCCCAGCATGCTATCCTTGGCTCATACACACCTAGTCACTTAACAATGTATTTTGTCAGCTCCATTTTTAGTGCTTACCCTAAACACCCCCAAAAATGTATCCAAATGTTATCGTTGTCCTTAAACTCAGGCAGAGTGCAAGAGGCTTATTTTTTGGGGGCCCTCATTTGGAACCCTCCAACCGCTAAGTCAACCGATACCAATACTCTATCTGCTGATTTTGCCAAACCCACACAGACTATACCTACCTCTTTTGTGTTCATATTTATGGATGAATTCACCAAAGCATGTAGTGCAAGTGCCTGCCTGAATACTTTCAAATGGTACTGTTTAAAGTTTTGTCCTCATATTATCTTGATAGGTAATTGCAGAATGTAAAAATGTGCTTCAATTTGTACAGTGTGTATTCATATTTTTGGATTATGACACTTCTTACCTGTCCAGTGGGCTGCCAATAGTGTAAGTAAGGAGGGGCTGGCCAAAGTAACACACATTATTTATGCATTCAGCTCTCAATGAAGTGGAGAGGGTTACCTGTCCAAAACATCCCCCCCACCCTAAATTTTTTACAATGGGCCATCAGAGGAGGTGAGGAATCTGATAAGTGTACCTTATACTTTTGTCTTTAAATACTAATTTCAATACATTTTATACTTATGTTGGCCAAGAATGTTTGTGTCTAATCTGCTTGCAATATTATGTGCAAAAGTAGTAATTTTTTTCTTGTTTGACTCCACAGTTTCCTTCCAATCCACAGGAATGGCAGACTGTGGCCTCCCAATTCCACCAGCAGTGGGACTTTCCCAATTGCGGTGGTGTGATAGATGGGAAGCACATCCGGATCATCCCACCACCCAACTCGGGGTCATACTACTTTAATTATAAGGGGTACAGTATTATTGTGATGTTGTCAGTGGTGTTGGCGGTGGTGACGGCGAATTATGAGTTCCTATATCTGGATGTAGGGAAGAATGGCCGTATGTCTGATGGAGGAGTGATCGCCCAGATGGAATTTTACTGGCATCTCCAGAATGGCATCTTGGGGTTGCCACATCCAGCAGATAACGTGGCGGGTCTCCAGTTCATTTTTGTGGCGTATGAGGCCTTTGTGCTGGGGGACCATCTGATGAGGCTGTTCTCCATGAGGACCCTGACCCCGGAGCAGAGGATTTTTAATTACCGGCCTTTGGCATAATGGCCAGCCAGTTCCGGCTTTTCCAAACGGCCATCAACATGGCCGAATACAAACTCAATCACATCATATTGAGCTGCTGTATTCTTCATAATTTCCTACGGAAGAATGCAGCCAACTATCTGGCCTCAGTTTCGACTGAGGCCGACTTTTCACTGGCACAAACAATGACGGTGCTTGAAAGTGGTTGTCCTGGCTTGCCCCCCAAAAGCGCCCGCTAAGTACATCAAAACTATATGGCGTACTTTGTGGGTAGGGGGCAATTGATTTACCAGAAAATCTGGAAGCTGTTTAAAATATTTTTTTTTTTTAAAACAAAACTCATATTTCATTTGATTTACTGTTTGTGTTTCTTATCTGTCTCCTAGGTTTTCCAATGGCCTTTTATTTTTGGCCATTTTCTTCAATAGTGCAAGCGTAACTTGTTTGATACATGAGGTGACAATCTCTTCTTCAACTATTATGTTGTGCTGTGGGTCTGCTACACACACAATGTTTTTGTTGTTAATGTATGTAATGCATTAATGATAAAAAATAATCATCCTTTTCAACTCCATGAATTAATTGCTTATAGTCCTTAAAATGGCCTGATTTGGGCAAATTTTACAGCACAGTGGGGGTTATTTACTAAAGGCAAATCCACTTTGCACTACAAGTGCACTGCAAGCACACTTGAAAGTGCACTTGTAGTGCAAAGTGGATTTGCCTTTAGTAAATAACCCCCATTGTCACTGTAACTACACGAACTTAAAAAAACTGGTATTGAGCATTGAAAGAAGAAGCCACACATTGTTGAACATAAAACATTTTACTCCAAGCACATTCACGTGTGCGTTATAAAAGGGTTTTTGAACAAACCAACATCTTTGTGTATAACATGTATGTTTGACAGTATATAGCCTTTTTTTGTGACTAAACAGGCATGTTTAAAACCATAACATACACATCTCCAACTCAGGAACTTACAAAGTTCAACTTTGCTAAAGTGAAGGCCATATGAGACATTAGTATGTCAAAACTGTGTTGATTTTGCCTTAATCAGATGGGGTGATCACACCCCTGTAAAAGCCAAATTTTGAAGATGCACACAAATTGGGACTCAAAATTTGCATTTCCTTCATGATCCCATGCCTAAAATGTGTGTATTTTCCCTACATCTATTTTGCTAAAGCCACAAAACACACAGTGTGTCAACATGTGCTATCTGCCATTATGGGATATCAATGTACACATTTTTGTCCATTGATTCCCCATGATGGGAGCTAGCACATGTTGACACACTGGGCCTTATTTCAGAAAGGACAATCCAATTTGCAGTGCAAAGTGGTTTTGCTTTTTTTAAATAAGCCACAGTGTGTCAACATGTGCTAGATCCCATCATGGGGGATCAATGGATGTGATTCAGGGGTGCAACCCCTTCCTCTCACCTACTTTAGTTTGGAGGAAGGGGTTGCACCCACAAAACGTGTACATTGATATCCCATGATGGCAGATAGCACATGTTGACACACCGTGTGCATCTCCAAAATTTGTCTTTGCAATTACTTTAAAACTTTTAAAACACGTACAACAATAACAAAAAAAAAATATTTTTTTTTGGTTTAGATTTTGCCTAAAACATCAATGTTGGTCAGTCTTTTTTGAATATCATTGATTCTTTGCTTCAGCTTTAATAAATAACGATTGCACCCTATGATCTCATTCTTCATCCACAATATTCACATCACCTAAAAATAAAAAAACATGTATTATAAATATGCAGGCATTCATCTATTACCTGAAGCTGTGGTCTCAGACAATGACCTGTTGTCGACACCATTCACCCACCACTTCCTGGACCTCTGCATCCATATCCTCAGGTTCTGCATCCACATCCTCAGGTTGTGTGCTGAGTTCCCTTTCTTCAGGAGGTGTAGGGTTACTGGTATTCTCATATGTCCCGATTCTTTTCTCCCCTATGTGAATACAAAATAAGTATACTTAGCAGACAGATATTTTAAGCTAGAAACGGTAATATGAAACATTGCTTGGAAATGTCGTCCAATTGTCTGTTTTGGCAGAGTTCCAAGCTGAAGACATGATTTTTTCCCTTTCAAAAGCTGGAATACTTACCTGTTTTGTGCAAGTTTCACACATGGAGAGACCCCTAGTATCCACTGGAGCACCTGCATGGAACACCATAAAAAGGTTGTTATGTATCCCACACTAGTGCTCCTGCGTCCAGATGTGTAAACAGCTGCTGAGTGTCCTCTGCTTACACTGAATAAAGTTGTCATTTCATTATAGTTTCATCTAGTTACATCTAGACAACAATGTAATAAACTTCTTTTAATCAAAATAGGCATGAACAAATAAAGTTAACTTTCATTTGCCAAAAACGTTGTATTAGTGGTCGAATGAACGATGTTTAATACGAACAATTACTGTGCCCACAAACATAAAACTTGGCATTTTAAACTGTACAGCAGTAAAGAAAAGCACATGGACCAGCATAAAAGTAATAATAATAATAGGAACACATGACAAATACTTACTTTTTTGCAGCACTTTCCTGATCCTTCTATACTGATCCTGCTCCCTCAATTTCAGGTCTGACCAGCGTTTCCCCAATTGCTCCTTGGATCGTCGTATCCTGTGCAGACTTCTCACAACTTTAGTCATGATCTTGGCCTTTCTCACATTAAGGTTTCTGTATGGTCCATGATTCCAATCATAGTCTGGGCAGAGTTTGACGCATGCGCAGTGTATATAAAACATAACACGCAGGCGATGTACTACGATCTCTGAGTGGAGGAAGAAGGATCGTTAGCACCGATCGTTCAAACCAAGGTACAATTGTAACTTGGGGCATCAGAAGTTAGTGGCCTATACAGCTTATAGTTTGAGGCCTATATAGGGACAAGATTAGGAGAGTTTAGCCTGACGTTAGGGTTTGTCTTGTGTTGTGTCTTGCAGATAAAATGGTGGATAAATTCACAGCCCCTGACTTCCTGCTCAGCTTCATAGACAAGTACAGGGAGCTGCCATGTCTCTGGCAAGTCCAATGCAGGGACTATTCCAACAAGCAAAAGAGGAAGGCAGTGCTGGATAAACTGTTGGAAATGGTGAAGCCTGTTTATCCCACGACAGACATTACCTATTTGAAGGCCAAAATTGGTAGCCTGAGGAGCACATATAATAGGGAGTGCAAGAAGGTCCAAGATTCCCTGAGATCTGGAGCAGCAGCAGATGACATATATGTCCCCAGGCTGTGGTACTACGACAGCCTGCGTTTTTTGTCCGACCAGATGGAACCCAGGCCATCGCTATCAATACTTCCTTTCACATCAGCTGAGGCTCCTGAAGTCCAACCTGGGCCTTCCACCCAGGAAGAATATGTGGAGGAGCCCAGCTTGACCCAGGTATAGCATTGTTGAAGATATTTCTTGTCAAAAATTTAATGATGTTAACAAGATGTTATTGATCACTAATTTCTGATTTAACAAAGTGATTTACATATCAATAGACAGTAGTAGCCAAAAATGATTGGGACAAGAATGAAAAATGCTTCAGAATGATAGTCTGTTCTATTTGTTAACATTCAATTTGCAACAGTCATGAGCTCAAAATTGTGTGATTAATGACCAAAAACCTAAAACTATGTACCATTTTCATACACAGGAAAGTCTCAGCCAGGAGGAGGCCATGGCAAGCAGACTTATGGAATCCCAGGTTCCTCCCCTCCGCCCTCCAACCAAAAGGACCAGGAAGGCAAGGAACCTGGATGCTTTCATAAAACAGGCTACTGCAGCATTTACCACGACCCCTGGTGTACACGAGGCATTTGGATGTATCACTGCCAGCAAACTAGAAAAGATGGAGGAGGGCCAATGGATGATATGTAAAGAAATCATTCTGAAGGCCCTAAACAAGGGGACAAGGGGCAAACTCACACCTCAAACACACCTGTGTGAGTTTGACCATGCTCCTCCACCACCTCCAGCAACAGCACCAACACCGCAGCCCCCCCCCACCCACCACAGCAGCATGGAAGGAAGTGTTGAGAGTGATGGCCTGGGTTTGGTGTGGTCTGGCAAAAAATGCAGGCTGTTGTAAGACCACAGGCTCAGGACATATATGTCATCTGCTGCTGCTTCCGATCTCTCTGTATCCTGGACCGTATTGTGCTCCCTATTAAATGGACTCCTCATTTTGCACATTTTGACAGTCAAATAATTGATGTCTGCCCTGGGGTAAAAAGGCTTCACCAATTCCAACTGTTTCTCCAGCGTTGCTTTCCTCTTTATTTTGTTATGACCTTGTGCTCCCTATTAAATTTAAATTTTTGGTTTTGCCAAATACTTGGCTATGTGTTTTTCTTAAAAAAGGACAGTTTGTTTGTGAGTAGGCAGGTACCTTTCAAAAATACAATCTCAAATTAACATGGGACACCAACATAGTTGTATCTTTGAGGTTAAAAAATACAAGATAATAATGGTAAAAGTCCGTCAGACTTGTGTACACACGATCAGAAATTCCGACAACAAAGTTTTGTTGGAGGAAAATTTGAGAACCTGCTGTCAAACATTTGTTGGTGGAAAGTCTGACAGCAAATGTTCAATAGGGCATACACACAGTCAAACTTTCTGACAACAAGCTCACAACAAGCTCACATCGAACATTTCCCGTCGGAAAATCCGATCGTGTGTACAGGGCATTAGTGATAAGTCATTAAGTGGACCATTTTCTCTGTGTTCCCTTCCTGTGTCTTGTCCTTCTGTAAAATATGCCTTAAGAATACACTTTCTTAGTAAAAATACCACACTATGCTTGGTAACTCTGATCATTCAGGAGTTAATTAGGTATTAATCCAGAGAAAACAAACATTGTGAAATACAAGCAATCAAGGAATAACTGCATTCATATTAATAAGGCTAGTTTACTCCCAGCTCTGAATAATAAACAGTTTTACTCATCAGACCACTAAAATCAACAAGACCACAAATGCATCTGCAGTCTTCTAGCTGCTTACTTCTGTATAACGATCCCTAAATGTTGACATTAATATGCATTACCAAAGTGGACTGGTTGACTCCTCACCACTAAAAAGCATCTGCCAGACAATTTCAAATACCACAGAATGACGCAGAAATAATAACTTTCTTTCCCGGCAGTTTTAATGAGTAAACATTTTAAAGAGGATCTGGACTCAAAATGAGAAGATTTGCTATTTTGTCTAGAATATTCAGACATGGTATTTATTTTTTAATACAAACGATTTTATTGAAAAATAAAGAGCAGTAACAATGAGCGTCAGTTACAGAGAATAATAATTAACATATGTAACAGGGTATATATACAGAAATATTGAAAAGCTTATAGCAGGGTTATATGGTGAGAGGACCTTAAAGGGCCATTGTGATTCACTTTCAGCTGAATTATCACATACATTGGTCTACAGGGGGAGACTGCCCAATGAGAAGAGCCTAGAAGCCCACTAGGGGTCTAGTGGGCGTCTCCTTGTTTCCGTGACACTTCTACTGCGAAAATATCAGGTGAAATAATAATAAACCATATATAAAACATATAAACCAATAAACAGAATAGAAAAGGAGGTTACATGAAACCAATCTGGTAACAGTTGTCTATAATGCAGTATAATTTGGGGATTCTGCCGCATGCCTAGCAAAGTGTGAGATCAGGGGGACCAAGACCTCCACTTCAACTCATATACAGGCATGGTGTCCATGATAGTGTGGAAAATTTTCTCCATGGGCTGTATGGCCGCCATAGGTTTAAGAACCTGATCCCATGGGACCCCTGGTTTTTGCCAAAACAAAGCAATAGTCCAGTGGACCGCACTAAAGAGCGAATGATCTCGTTTTTTTTCAGGGTGGGAGGATCCAGCAATTTCTGCAAAAAATAAGCACATTTGATGTGTCAGAGTCGTCAGTACACCTGTGATCTCTGTCACTTTGGAGGCCACTTTTTGCCATATGTCTCTCAGTGCTATACAACTCTAAAAAATATGTAGGTGTGTCCCTTTTTTGGGGCAACCTCTGAAGCAGTTTTTGGAAACAGTGGGGAAAAAATTGTGTAGCTTAGAAGGTGTCTAGTACCATCTTGTATGTAATTTCACCACTGTTTCCTTTACCGCCACAGACTTTGAGCATTTATGCATATTAGTGGTCCTGTGACCACTCCTCCGGGAGAGATACAAGACCAGTCTCTGCCTCCTAACCGAGCATGGCTGCGGATTTTTCTGGAAGGCCGAGGCCGCCCAGGTAATTGTACAATAGTGAACACTGCCCTTAAAAATGTGGTTGAAGAGGGATTTTAGGTAGGGGATTAAGGTACCTTGAAATTTTTTATAACATGGGGCTGAGTATCCATCAGGGCCAGGGGTTTGATGTTCCAATCTATTGGTGTTAATCTTCTGTAGTAGGTCGGGGGCGTGACTTTGGGTGTGTAAGTGGTATAACCTATCAAGGTCTGCGGTAAGTCTGGTGATGTCTGCCAATCTCTGCTTTTTTCTTTCCCATACCACTGTATGGGCAGCCCATGTGGGGGAGATATCATTTGTATTGTTAGTGGCAAAATATTCCTCCATGTGTTTTGAAATTTGGGATATCAGAATTGGGTCCGTGAGGAGGGACTCATTTAGTCTCCAACCTGCCACAGAAGGCTTAAGGCCTATGTGGGAGATGTTCAAGGAGACTACCTGGTGGTCTGGCCAAGGGCAGGAATGAATAGCTCAGTGCGCTACTCAAATTAAAACCAAATAATAATGTGAATATAAAGAAATGAAAAAATTATAGTTCATATGAAAAATGATGGTATCATAAACCGGAGGTGTGATTCCTTCAGTAAATCTTCTATGGATCTTCTAAGACAGTGCAGAAATAGGAAAAGGGGGCTGCTTACCAGATTTGATGGATCCCCACCACTGTGATCATGCGAGCCTGAACAAACTCTTCTCGGGGTCAGGAACAGCTGGTCTTTGAGTAGAGACAGACTTCCCTCCACACCTGGTAGTTGAAGAAGTCAAGAAATCTTAGAAGATCCATAGAAGATTTACTGAAGACTTAAAGAGGAATCACACCTCCGGTTTATGATACCATCATTTTCCATATGAACTATAATTTTTTCATTTCTTTATATTCACATTATTATTTGGTTTTAATTTGAGTAGCGCACTGAACTTTTTTCTTCATACTCTACAAAACCTCATGTTCAAGGTTTTTTAGTTGCAGCACTCAGGATTATTTATGTTTCATATATTGGCAATTTTGTTTGTTTTTTCACTAACATTGGTTTATCACAGTTGGGGGTAGTGCAAAACGTTTACCATATATTGTCCCATAGTTTTGAATATATCTTTCTCGCTGCTTCCCCCATCCGATACAGGTTAATATGTTTATTTATATAATTGTATCCGTTTGCAGAAAAATTAACTTTATTTTATTTTATTTTTTGACACACTCTTAGGTGGTCACATTGTAGCAATATGGATGTGTTTGACTTTTGTATTAGGAAAATTAACCCTTAAGAGGTGTTTGATCAAACCAATTCACCCACAGAAGGGATACGGGGCATTTTTATGCGACTTAAAAATGTGCTAATATCAGAGTTACATGCCATTTGGGATATTGTTTTCCTTGAGAAATATCTCAAGGAGAAAATGATCCCGAGGAGCCTCAGCTGGCATGTGTACCCAGACAAAGGTGACACCGAGCTTCAAGAATGGTTTTTATTCTTTAATGATGCTGGTATAGCTTTTCTTGAATTTTTGGTCGCAAGAAAGAGAGCTAAAGTAGCTAAATTACAACAGGAAATAGGTACCATCAAAGAGAAATTAGCCCCCTTGAATAAAGATGGATTATACCAAATTTATATGAAAGAAATTATGATAGAAGAAGAGGAAGAGCAGAAAATTAAAAAATGAAAGAAATACCTCAGGGACATGGAGGATTATAAATCCCATAATGTATTTAAATGGCAGGAGAGCTGTCGTGACAGCTTTGTTAATGCATCTGATGTGTGCAATTCCAGTGAGGAGACAATGACTGTCAGTGAACCAGCACCCTCCTCTATAGACTCATTAAGATCCTTGCCAGGCCCACCTACCCCCCGCCCTAGAGACCCAGGACCAGGCCCAATGAGGGCTAATGCAACACCTAACCCTACCAAGAGTGGAAACTATAACACTAATAAACCTTCCAATAACGGATCACACAATTCCTATCCACCATATACCCACCAGTATACTAAAAATCTGGGGAGAGGTCACAATTCAGGTAGGAGGGGCAATAGACATCTACCCTCAACTAACCCACACTACTCTGGCCCATACACACATCCCCGCGCTAGACAATCAGATATGGATCATTGGGGATACTATGATGACCGATCACAGCGGAATCCCCCCAGGGACCCATATAGAGATGACCCCCCATATTCCCCACAAGCCCCTTGGGGGTATGACATACCCATTAGGAACCAATATGGCCCATTACAGGGATATGGGGTAAACACAGAGGAGACAGGACAATATTCCAATACTGAACACAGACCATTGGGGAATTCACAGACACGTATTCAAGATATTCCCCCAGGGGCGGCCCCCCTGCAAAATAAGACGGACAATTTTTTAGGAAGGGGCCATAATAGAAAAGGAAGACTAAGAGAGAATGCCGAGGAGGGAAGCGCAACTACCCCCAAAAAAAGGAGGAGATAAAATGTGAGGGTGTCTTCAATCTCAGTGGGGAAGAATTAACTAGATCTGAGAAATTAACATTAAATCAAGGTTTAAAATATGCCCCCAAGAAGTCATTAAATAAATTCCAGATGTTTTTAGACATTCAAAAATACACCAGAAAACTAAACATAAAACGGTATTTTCTCTCTAACCCTATTATGAGAAATTATACTTCAAAAGATGGATCCCAAGTAAGAGGAACAGGACTAAGAAATGCATCCCTGTTCAACCCTCCTGGTAAACCAGCTCCCAGTGTTACTGTATTTAAGGAACTGGTTTTACAGGACTTGCAACGGGTGGATTTTAAGAAGGAATGTGTAAAAAAGAATGAAGAAGGGATTGCTTCCCTGTGTAAGAGGAAAGAGCTCATTATACGACCATCGGACAAGGGGGGGGATTGTTGTCCTCAAAAAGGATAATTACCTGAAGGAGATGGAGCTCCTATTATCGGATAGGAATACATACACTATCCTAAACAAAGATCCAGTAGACAAATACAAAAAATTCCTTAAAAATATAGTCCAGGATGGTCATAGGAAGGGGATTATTAATGATAAGGAATGTGAATTTTTAATTCCATTGGCACCGAGAACACCCATAATATATTATATTCCCAAAATTCATAAAAACCCTATACAACCCCCAGGGCACCCCATATTAAGCGGCATAGACTCCCTGACATCAAGGGTAGGAAAATTTGTAGATCATTTTTGCAGTCAGTTGTGAACAAAACCACAGCCTTTTTGAGGGACTCTATGCAGATCATAAAGGAAGTGTCTGAATACACAGTGGAGGATGACGTTTTGCTGGTCACCGCAGACGTGGCCTCCCTGTACACTATTATACCCCATGAAGTTGGCTATAAAGCCGCTGAATTTTTTCTTAAAAAAGAAAGGTTTTGAAACCCAGACAGAAATTCCTAAAAACCGTTTTGTAGAAAAAGGATACGAACCCCTCCAATTGGATAAAGATTTACAAGAGGTCGCGTGTAGGGATAGATCCAACTTGCTGGTGTCTAAAATTAAAAATAGTGACCAAACCAAAAAGGATTTGGAATGGTCCTTTTTAACCACTTTCTCTTCCCATTATTGGTGGGTAAATAAAATAATTCAAAAACACTGGCAGGTTCTAAAGTGCGATAAGGTTCTGGGCCCGGAGCTCCCTGATCATCCCAAAGTTCTGTACAGAAAAAATCAAAATCTGAAGGACCTTTTGGCACCCAGTGTTTTTGACCCTCCCCCGAAGGTACAAATGTTTGGCCATTTGAAAGGCTTTTTTCCTTGCAAAGGCTGTGCGGTCTGTAGATCATCACAAACCTTGAAAAGTTTTACTTTTACATCATTTGTTACTTCTAAGACCTACCATATCAAGGACTTCATCACATGTGGAACTATAGGGGTAATATACCTCCTTAGTTGTCTATGTGGGTTCCAGTACATCGGTAGGACCACCCGTGCCCTTAGAATCAGAATAGACGAACACTTGTCCAACATCAGGAGAGGATTTATTGGACATAGTGTTTCGTGGCATTTTTGCCAAGTTCATAATCGAGATCCATCCCTCCTAAAAGTAATTGCCATTGAGAAATATACCCCTCACTGGAGGGGAAATAATTTAAAATGCCATATCTCGCGTAGAGAAACTCGATGAATATTTGACATGCAGTGCTACAGCCCCTGGGGCCTCAACATTGAGTCGGACATAAACTGCTATATAAATAATAGTTAAGGGGGGAAGCAGATATCCCCTTGTTTTGGGGCATTTTTGAGGTACGATTTCACATAGATCCGAATGGGGCTGCTAACACTGCCACTATCCTCCAGTACAATATTTTTAATTGAAGTTTCAGCATCCCACCTTCCTTGCACGGAATTGGTAGGACATATGTCTGTGTGCTGCACCTGCCTATAACATGCTCTTGTGAGTGGCTATACCACATAATCATGTGTCAGGGGATCATTGCCTCCTTCCTTTCCTGTAATAAAGGAATTATATTAGTAGTTTTTGGTTGCATGGGGATTGTTGGATTTTTGGGACAATCCGAATGGGGCTGTTAACACTGCCACCATCCTCCAGTACAATATTTTCAAACGAAGTTTCGGCATCCCATCTTCCTTGCACGGAATTGGTTGGACATATGTCTGTGTGCTGCACCTGCCTATAACATGTTCCTGTGAGCGGCTATAGCACATAACCATGTGTCAGGGAACCATTGTCTCCTTCCTTTCCTGTAACAAAGGAATTATATTAGTAATTTTTGGTTGCATGGGGATTGTTGGATTTTTGGGACAATTCATTTTAATACATATTCAGATGCCCCTATTTCATAGTAAATTCCTTTGGATGACTTTGGCTCATAGACATGGGTTAAGGAATTTATAAATAATTTTCCTGTTTTGTTGTTTTTTGAATAAAGTAAATGATAATTTTTATATTTTTATATTTTTACCTATATATTTTTATCAGCTTGTTTCCATGATAAATGTCAGATTTATATATGGTGATATATTTTCCAGTGAGGCGAATTCTATAGTGAATGCTTCACTGGAAAATGCTATATTCGCTATGTTTTAGCAATAGGACTCTGAATATATTGCTTTGGTTGTAATATATTATGGTTTATGAAATTATATACATTATTTGTGATGTGCTTTAGCTAGTACATACTAATTTTTTGGCTGACAAGGAGGATGGTTGGTTTCATGTCCATGCACATAGTGGGCTGTGCAGGATGGTAAGGATGCACTGAGGTATTTAAAGGTGTGGTGGGTGACGTCTGGCCATAGCCTCCTCTCCCTGTAGATGCCTGTTTAGGAGAAACGTAGCATTGGGTGGAGCCAGAGGACCTGACGTCACCACACTCTCAGCTGATCGGCTTTGGCGTCGGCTGTGTTTTTTAATTGCTACAGTGTTTTACCCTGCCAATGCTTTGATGTCAGTTGTCCATTCATGGATTAAAGCATTTTAAACTACTGCACAATGAAGCGTCTCTTTTTCTTTTAAAATATACTATTTCCTGCTACGAGTGGTCTTGCTGGAGCAGCTAATGGAGGAGAGTGTTCCTGATTGCTGCCTCTGAAATTTCAACTACCAGGCGTGGAGGGAAGTCTGTCTCTACTCAAAGACCAGCTGTTCCTGACCCTGAGAGGAGTTTGTTCAGGCTCGCATGATCTCTGTGGTGGGGATCCATCAAATCTGGTAAGCAGCCCCCTTTTCCAATTTCTGCACTTAGAAGATCCATAGAAGAATTACTGAAGACTTAAAGAGGAATCACATCTTTTAGTTTTTTAGTTGCAGCACTCAGGATTATTTATGTTTCATATATTGGCGATTTTGTGTGTTTTTTATGCACTTTTAAAATAGATTTTAACTAATTTAAATTTCACATTGGTTTATCACAGTTGGGGGTAGCACGGAACGATTACCATATATTGTCCCATAGGAATGAATAGCTGCATTTGTAGAGTTTGCTAGGAGTATAGGGGTACAGAACAGGTAGTCCAATCTGGAGTAGATGTCATTGGGGTGGGAATAAAATGTATACTCTCGGGCCCTCACATTTTGCGCTCTCTAAGTGTCAACCAGATTGTGTGAGTGCAGCAGCATTTTCAGGGTTTTGGGCAAGACGTTAGTGGCATTGCCAGTTCTGCTTCTATCCAGGGCTGAGTGTGCGACCAAGTTAAAGTCACCTCCAAGCAGTAAATGTGGGGAGGAATATTTGTCCAGGATCTGAAAAAAAGCTTTAAAAAATGTTGCTTGAGAATTGTTAGGGGCATACACATCAGCTAGACATATCTGCAATACAGAAAGACCTCACCACCTCACAAACATCCAAAGGTTTTGCTGAACTTGATGAAAAGCTAAATAGAAAACTGGACCGAATGGAAAAAGCAGTAATTGACACCAAGAAGGGCAAAATGGCCCGAGATAAAGATGACTACCAAGGCAACTGCGTTTATACCTGGAATAGGTCATTTCATAATTCCAGCAAATTCCGTAAAAATCGAGGCAAACAAGTGAGTTTTTCCGATCATGAAGGAGAGTCGGCCGACAACACTCTAGCACGTACCGCATCCAACTCGTCACTGGACAGATCTTTAACCCCATCGCAGCCCATCAGATCTACCAAAAGCCAAGCCTCTGGAAACCCTCACAGGTCCAGACCAACAAAGAAAAAGAAGTCATCTTCAAGAAGACAAGAAGAGGCGGTAGGAAATATAGGCGCCACAAGCAACTCACGTTACACACTGCGAGAGAAAACGCAGAGGAAGTAAAACATAGCGTGATCAACTTGTCAAAGAGACCACTGAACACAGAAGAAATTGACCTCCTAGCAAAAGGTCTGAATTTTTGTCTGACCAGACACTTCAATCTTTTTGAAACAATCTTGGACATTAACAGATTTGCAAGGACACTTACTCTTAGGAAACATTTTTTTGATTGCACAGTAGATGAGTTCAATGGGTCCATAGACAGCTGTGACACAGGTGAGTCCTTGTCTTCACCTATTTTATTTGTAGACAATTGTGCTTTACAAGATTTGACTGATTTGGCGCATGAGTCAGATTTTTTCCCCCTGGACCCCACGGATGTTCACATTGATATCTCTAGGGGCAGATCAGATTTTTATCCGGTGGCAGCCAGGGGCAAAGATCTTGACACATTCCGAAAAATGGTAGAGGGAGACCTGGTACACCTGGCTCACAGTTGTAATAAAAACAAGTTTGCACAGGACAATCTGACCAGCAGGGAGAGACAGGCGCTCAACCGACTCTCCATGGATGACCAGATAGTCATCAGGAACGCAGACAAGGAGGGTATGGTAGCAGTCTTAGATGTAGAAGCTTACAAAAGTGAAGCCTTACGCCAATTGACTGATGAACATACATACCAGAGACTGTCTTCCAACCCCACCACTTCTTTCAAAAACAAACTCTCTACACTCATAGATAGAGCTATACAGGTCAGTATATTTACCCCTAGGGAGAAAGAATTTCTCATTCCAGAAAACCCCATAACACCAGTGTTCCATCATTTACCAAAGATTCACAAGGGGTTAAATCCCTTTACAGGACGACCTATAGTGGCAAGTATAGGCTCTTTAAATGAATGCTTGGGGGAGTGGGTTGACTCTCATCTACAACCAATAGCCACTAGTCTCCCTGGTTACATAAAAGACACAAACGATTTGCTGAATAAACTCCAAAACATCAAATGGGAAAACAACTTCAGATGGATCAGCTGTGATGTGATAAGTTTATACTCTAGCATCCCACACCACCTGGGGATTCAGGCAGTCATTTACTTTCTTAGAAAAACAGGTAAAGCTTCCCTGATACTTCAGGAGTTTATTGTGCAAGCTCTAGAGTACCTTTTAACACACAATTTTTTTATGTTCGACGGGGACTATTTTCTCCAGAAATGCGGGGCCTCCACGGGAGCCAAGTTTTCCCCCTCACTGGCCAATATTTATATGGGCTGGTGGGAGAGGTCCCGCATCTTTGGACCAGATAGTCCCCGCCGTAAAGACACTATCTTTTTCTGTCGCTTTATAGACGACTTATTGTTCATTACATCAGATGGAGAGGCAGATTTGGACAGATGGCTTACATACTTTAATGACAATCCACTTAATTTGAAGTTCACTAGAAACCTGCAGGTCAACTCCATAGACTTTCTGGATGTGAAACTGACAGACTCTGGAGACACCATCCAATCCAGTTTGTACAGAAAACCTCTCAGTGGCAACACTTTACTCAGAGCTGATTCAGCACACCCTAAACACACTATCACAGGAATACCATATAGCCAGTTCTTGAGGTTAAAGCGTCTATGTAGTTCCCCTGAAGTCTTTGAAGCAGAGGCCGAACAAATGGCACATAGGTTTAAAACTCGAGGTTACAAAGATGCATCTATATTAAAAGCACTCAATACAGTAAAATCTATTCCAAGGTCCACGCTTCTAAACAAGAAACCACATAGAAAAACACAACATAAAAGAGAAACATCCCCTAGGACTCCAGTCTTTTCCACCTCATACAGTACAGAATTTAACATAATAAAGAAAATCATTGTGAAACATCTCCCAGTACTGTACAATGACCCAATATACAATAACATCCTCTCCAAAGGGATCAAGGTTGTTTCTCGCAAAGCACCCACGCTGGGACGCTCACTGTCTCCCAGCCTATTTACAACCAAACGTACTAAAACAAATTGGCTTAATTTCACAGGCAATTTCAAATGTGGGATAAAAACCTGCAATTATTGCGGGTACCTCAAAACCGGCCAATACATAAGTTCATGCAGCAGCCAAAAAGAGTTTTTGATCCCCGCTTTTATAAACTGCAACACCAAATTTGTGGTGTATGTCATTACATGCACCAGCTGCCAGGTACAATATGTTGGACGCACAACACGACGTCTCAGGGATAGGCTACATGATCACCTGTATAATATTGAGAAAGAGATTTTAACAAATGTATAAAAAAACACTGGATTTTCACACACCACAAAAACACCTCCAGTTTAGTTATCCAAGGGATTGAGAAAATCAGGACACCAGTGAGGGGAGGAGACAGATTCCAGATTTTGTGTAAACGAGAAGTCCTTTGGATATTCTCATTAGACACTAGAATCCCACGGGGGTTAACTTTGAGTGGGACGTTTCACATTTTTACGAATAATATTTCTGAAAGACATGTCCAGCAATATATCTATACCCCTGTCCTCTCACCTCTCCCTCTAGCCATCCATTTATCCACCAACCTCTATCAAAAAAATTGCATAAGAGCTTAAATTGCAACTATCCAAGAGCTTGGCTACATATAGTCTGGCTGAAATATTCCTTCTTTTCCTCTCTTCAAAACAGAACCTTGATGAGGTTCTTGTATTTATTTCTTTACATGGATGAACGATTGGGGATATATCTATACATTCATACCAAAAGGACATTATGGGTTATATTTACTAACTTTTGGTTGCCTGTTTAGTTAGTTATTTATCCTTCATCTCCAATCAGACACCACTGTCCAACGGTTGCTGTAAGCAAGCTACAACACCTAATTTATAGGAATAGCCCTCACGATTTTGAACGCATAAGTCAATTTTTCACCTTCAGGGGGCCTATATACACACCATCCTATACCAGGGGTTGCAGCGAGCAAGGAGATACACCATCCACATGTCTGTCTTGTCACTCATCCACTTGCATTGGTATTTACTTATATGTGTATTTTAAGTGCCATACTCCGGATGGATGAGGGGGACGATAACACATTTAGACGTAACATTTATCTTCTTTATCTCATATAGTTCTGCCCATACACATGAAGACGGTACACCAAGAGATGAGATTGCTTTAAAACAACACGCTTAGTAAACGCCCATTTTTTCGTTTAACCACAGTGAATGTTATCAGGTGGAAAAGCATATGCTTTCAAAGACATATATTTTTGAGAGTTTGAGCCACAGAATTATTGGTGCATGATATGTTTTATTACCATTTATTTCCTGTATGCGTAACACAAGCTCGACAGGTATATGTGTAGGAGATTGCATGGGAAACATACACTTAGACATAGACCATTTATTGATCATGTTTTTTAGTCAAGCCACAAACACATGGTTTAGTTTCCACTTTGTTTCATTTTATATACATTCTATATATACTTTCACGATGATAGATATATATATATATATATATATATATATATATATATATATATATATATATATATATATATATATATACATGCTCCCTTCACGTTTTATGTTGATCTTCACTTTATTTTTAATTTTCACCTTTTATATTTATGATGCACATAAATGCACATATACATGCATTTATAAAATACTTTTTTTTTTTTCTCCTTGTGGAGTTCAGTTTACTAAAAAAGCACCCACACACCATATATGCATACACTTTGTTTGCATCTCAAATCTGGTAGAGTTCACATAAAGTTATGAAATTTGAAAGTCATGCAAACACTTTCACAGATCCTCACATGTAAGACTTTATCGTTTACAAAACACAGTGGTTTTTCATAGTGTCTCCTCATAATAACCTTTACAATATTCTCATTTATATATAAAAAATTTTTTGTAAACTGAGCAGACATATGATATCTTTCACACTATGCCGTGGCTGCTGGGCCATATGGCTCATATATACCTGCATTCATTTATATAATGGTTTACATGTTTATACGTCTAAGCGCTAGTTTTAGCACCTATCTCAGTCCCGTGGAAAGAAAGGAAACTTTATATCTTCCTAACTTTCCTTCTTCAAAAGACTTTTAAAAGCAATATAAACTTTTTATTTATGGATATTTTTGTATTGTCTATAGAAACATCTTGTCTGCACATTCACGTCTTCAATAAACACTCCACCATAAAACACACACCCAATTAACTCCATGTCAAGAGGCCATACAATCTAACGATCAGCTGTTTAGAGTTATACAATCAGTATGGGGTCATGTGTGAGACGTATAATGTGTATATAAGTGACTTTCATTGTTGTACAAACCAGCTATGAGTAAGCGCTCTATGGGAGCGTGAAACGCGTCAGGGTTATGCTGTATCACTTCAACAGAGCAATGTACGCATTTTATACCATGTCATTTTTTCAATAAAGAAGATTTTACCTTTATTATTCCAATCCGGAGTGCGGCAGTCCAGATTTTTCATTGCACCCATACACATAAGCTATCGTGACCTTCTTCCCTTGCAATGAGCCCTGAAGAATGATAAACCTACTCACTGGATCTTTGTATATGCTCTCAACATCAAACATTATGTACTTTTGAACAAATATCGCCACTCCTCGGAACCTGGACCCAAACATAGTATAATGTCCTATGCCATATGATCTGTCAAAGAATGTGGGGTGATTGGCCTCTGAGAAATAGGTCTCCTGTAGGAGCATAATGTCTGCATTTAGGTGTTATAAGTTTTAAAGGCTTTTTTCCTTTTTGAGGGGAGTTAAAACCCCTGACATTGTGGGAAATTACTTGAATACCCATTTTGAATAAGAGTGGATATATAGACATGGATGATTGGGGGAAGGTCCCAAGGAGCAGTCTTCCAGTAACTTCCACCTGGGTGGGTTGAGAGTACCCGGATTATGAAGTGAGTTTGCTATTCCCATAAGAGGGCTGTATCTAAATTGAGCCATAAGGGCAATAATACCCAATTCTGAATAGTTAGTGCAATCAGATAAAAAAAGACAGAAACAGAATGCAAAATGAGAACAAAATAAACCATTGGGGTCAGGTGGGGATAGACCATCCCGAATATAGGATAAAGTAATAACTTGTCAGATATAAAACTTCCTGAACAGTAGGACAATAGTGTCCAACTCTCTTGGCGACCTGCTGGGAAAGAAACCCAAAAGTTATACCCTAGAAAAAAGAATGAATATGCCTTCAACCCTTTTTTCCTTTTCCTGTGGGTTTTAGCAAGAGTGGGGGGAAAACCAAATGAGCACTGCTGTGCACCGACACAGCGGGAAGCAGTCAGGTTGAAAAATGGTGCAGTGAGGAGTAAACGATCTGCGGGGGGGGGGTGAGGCTCAGATAATGGAAGGAGCCAGTCAGTTGTCTCCTCTCCTGTATGTATTGGTGGTACTCCTCAACCGTCAGGTGTAGTCCCATGTCCTGAAGAAAGAAAAAAGGTGATGGGTCCGGAACAAGTGGAAAGTGGTGTTAGGTCAGTTCATGCCTCTTTAGCCAATAGACCTAGCTTGACCAGGAGCTCCTTCCCTTCTTGGATGGTGACCACTGTGTATGTAGTCCCATTGTGTGGAACTTGGAGTTTAAAAGGGAATCCCCATTTATACCAGGTTCTAGCCTCTTGAAGAGGTGTGGTGATCTCCTTTAACTTGCGGCGTTTGTCCAGAATGGCTGGGGATATGTCAGGGAAAATTTGAATCCTTTTACCGTCCAGCAAAATGTTGGGGGTATTGCGGGAAGCTCCAAGGATCTCCTCTTTCACTAGGTAGTCCTTAAGGCATAGGATAATATCCCTGGGTGGTTTGTCTTCCGTTGGTTTGGGGCAAAGGGCTCTATGAATCCTATCACAGGCAAAAGCAGCCACTGGGGAAGCAGGTAGCAGGGACTGGAACAATTTGTGGATGGCCGGGATTAACTCCGTGACCACCTCAGGGACCCCTCTAATCCTCAGATTGTTCCGTCTATTTCTGTTTCCAGGTCCTCCAAGTGGGACTGGAGCTGGGACACAGATTCAGTGAGGGATTCATGGTCTCTGCGTAGGTCAGTGTATGCAAGTTGCAGCTCATTGTGCTTTGTCTCTAAGAGATTAGTTCTGCCTCCCAATACTGCTATCTCCTGCTGCAGAGTGTTAGTAGATTTATGGAGTTCAGTCTGAAATTTCTCTGCTATTTTGGTGTACATGGCAGCTAGGCTATCATCAAGATCAGCCTTGGTGAGCTGCAGAGTGTACTCACTGTCTCCTGACAATTGTGCAGAGGAGACCGCTGGGCTATGTGCTGTGGCTGGAGCACGTTGTGGCTCGGCACCATCTTGAGGCTTCCCTGCCATCTCCCAGACCCTGAGGAGATAGTTTGTGAGGGACTTTTGCACTGGTTTCCCGCATCGAGACTTGGAGGACGGCATGCACCGCTCGTTCCCCCGGGGTGCAGGTAGTTTTAAAGTCAGTTCAAGTGATTTTTCGGCCCTGGGGAAGGTGCTGAAGTCCCCGCTGTGCTCGAAGCTCCGCACAGTTGCGACTGTCCAGCTTCGCGCCTCGCATGCGCCTCCCCAAACATGGTATTTATGACTAAGCAGTACCCTAAAAATGTACTTTTTGTCCTGAATTTCTCCTAAAAAATAACAGATAATTTCCTGTGTCCATATGTTTATGCTGTGTAGCCTCATATCTGTATATCAACAATTTGTCACAATATAAGGCAGGCAACACATTATGCAAATTTTGATCTATGTATGGTTGGCTTAGGCTGCTGTTTCTAATTGCTAGTCTCATATGATTTGGAGTGAGATTTCGTGAAATCACTACTATGCTCCTCACCATTCTCCTTGCTGGAGAGGAAGCTGTACCTGGAGACTTGCAGTGTAAAGATCTCTCTGCTTCTGCTTAATTTATTCTGTGATTCTGTGCCTCCCCTACCTCTAGATCATTACTCCATCAGTTATCTGATCATCAGTCTTCAAGTGAAAGCTCTGACATACTTTAAGCAAAGCCCTAGTTCTCTACCAAGAAGGCCACTTCCAAAGAGAGACACAGTGGAAAACTAGGATGATCAAATCAGTAATAGGGAATTGATCAGCTACAGGGAGACCACAGGTGATACAGGTAACTAGTTATTTGTCCTCTGCTTGTCTTATTGAGTGCAGTCCAGGTCATCTTTAAAGTATAACCTAAAGCAAAACTTTTTTAAGGTTTGGATAGTGTGGTGAAGGGTTAGAACCACTGTCAGGCTTTTTTTGCTCTAACCCAGGAAGGAAGCTGCACCAGCCCACTTGAGAAAGTTGCCATATGGGCAACGAAATGCATGACGACTACTGGCATTTCTTTCTTAGCCTCATTCTTTGAGACATACTCTGTGGATTTTCTTTCTAGGTAATTATGATTTTCCTTACTGGACTTTTTTGTCACTAGATGAGTGAATAGTCCAAATTTAGCCTTTACCTTAAATGGGGTGAAGTACTGTATAACCAACTGACTGGCTATATGGCTTTAACTTGTTGAATAACTTACTATTATATGCTTGAGGGATAACAATTTCTGTATAACTGTGTGACATACTTTATGTTTATGCTTTGCATTGTGATGCCTCTCCTAGATGTATGGTCTGCTTACCATTTCAATATTGAGTTAGCAGAACACATATTTTCTCCACTACTGCTGTAACAAGCTGACTGTTGCCTATACACATACAGGTTCAATCCCACAGTTCTAACCCTTTGGCAAGGTCTGTCTGCTAACTATGTGGGTTGATCAGGCTCAACATGTATTCACAGCATATGGAGTTATATCTTATGAGGTCTGCTATCAAATGCTCTATTGAAAGTTTAAGGATAACAACTCCTAAATATTTGTAAGGCATACTCTGTGTTTATCCTCTGCATCATGAGGTTTT
Organism: Lithobates clamitans; assembly: GCA_037952925.1. Lineage (NCBI taxonomy): Eukaryota > Metazoa > Chordata > Amphibia > Anura > Ranidae > Lithobates > Lithobates clamitans. Next base: position 3,007,808 of record JBBGZY010000284.1, read on the forward strand.
TCCTAGATATATAAAAAAATCCAATGCTCAATCAGCGCAATCCGAAAACAATCCTTATGTGCACAAGATATAAAACTAAAACAAAAAACCCAGTCGCTGCTAACACTAAACAAGCGTGTTCACTCCACTTATATAAATTTAAATAAAAAAAACAGTGCTCTGCTACAAGTGAATAATTAAATCATCCTAATATTACAGTGACAGTAATCATATAACAGAAAAAAAGGGGCATAATATAAAGTGACTAATATTCTTGTGATACAGTGATCATAAATAACCCATATAAAAGTGAAATTAAAAATTATCCCAAATATCGAGTAAAGAATCCAAACATCAAAATGTGTTGTTCCACCACAATGTGCCAAAAAACATCAATACATATGCAGGTGCTCACCTCCACCAGTGTGCTCTGGCCGCTCACCTCATTTTTTGAACCCTGTTTTACCAGCGGGTCAAAAATAGCAGGTTCCCGCTGGGCATAATCAGAGGATCTATCTGGCGTGCTGCTGGTATATTGCTCATATGTGTCTCTAACTCCTCCCTGTCAGCTCTCTGATCCTCGGATCACTCTCAAGGGTATCGAGTGTAAAGAGGAACAAAATAACAGAATCTAGTGCTCTCCATTTAAAATCACTTTAATGAATCAAAAAAACAAAACAAAGACAGTGTACTCACAAGCATAGCACTTGAGCAGCGCAAGCTACGCAAATATTGGATAATTCCTACGAATAGCCACATGGCTGAGGGGTGACATTTGCAGGCAAGGCTCCGCCCCTATATGCATTGTGTCAATAGGCATGAAGATGTCACGCCTATTGACGTCTATTCACTAGTAGCACAGCACTGTTTTTTTATTTACATTTTCCTAGAGATATGATTTGCATTAGGTTTCATTATTAAGTTATCAGGACATTTCTTTCCCATGGTACTGTGGTAACAAGCTGACTGATATTCAAACAGCTTTAATTACAAAATTCGAACTGTTCAGAGAGGTCTATTTGCTAACTAAGTGGGTATTTCTGGCCCAACATGTATTCACAGCATATGGAACGATACCTGACTGTGATGTCTGCTATTGAATGCCCTTTTGGAGTATACCTCTATGAGTGCATTTTCCATACTTCATGCACATTTTTATGTGCATAAGCATGCAGGTGGTTTATAGTGTGCTATCTATGGTAAGGTAATCAGAGGAAGTACCATCCTTATTGTTTTCTATGCATTTGTTTGTTGTTCAGTTCCTGTACCATGAAAAAGATATCCTCCTTAAAAGTAAAGCTATCTTCTGAATACAACAAGCTTCCTGCACATGATTTCAATCAAAAAGCCAATAACCATAAGGCCTCATTCATATGTGCTGTGTGCTCCGATCCATGTTTAGATTGCTGTTCAGAGAGGATTGGACAGGCAGTGAGATGGAATTGTATCACCTCCTTACTTGCTTCTTTAACCTCTTTAACACTACACAAGTGACCCCTTCACTTGAATGGGTCATAACTGGCAAGGTCTATTGCTGCCAAGGCTGTGAAGCAAAGCATCTCAGTCACAGCATGTGTCCACAGCTGGCCACTGATTTTGCAGCTAAAGGGAGTAGCAATCGGGGGGCAGTAAAACTGTAGCCTAACCATGATCCCTAATAATGATCCCTAATAATGCAGCCAGTCACAGTGTCCATAAATGTGATAGATAGTCAGGAAATTTGATGCATATAATATGCCCCTAGAATGCCTGAAGGTGCGCCTTAGTTTTTGGGCATTTCTATGTGGCTGTGAAAAATTGTCACACATGTGGTATTCCCATGCTTGGGAAAAGTAGCAGAATGTGTTTTGGGTTGTAATTCTAAGTATGCCTATGCTGTGTGTTAGAAATATGCTACACATTTTAATTTTCTTTCCTGCATTTTCTAAAAACGTGTGGCAAACAAATAACGTTTTCAAAAGTCTCACTATACCTTTCAAAAAATACCTTGAGATGTTTTCTTTTCACAATTAGGGTCCTTTTGTGGGTTTTTCTTCTGTCCTGGGCCTCAAGAGATGTTATATTTAGTCAGGAAATTAGATGTTTCTGGAAGAACACATAAATACCGTCTGTTAGATAAAAATTGTGCAAAGAGCTGATGGCAAGATACATTTCGGAGCCCAATTACACCAGAGACTAAGTAACCAGTAAAAAAGTCAAAGTTTATTCTAGATTAAATAAAAACATTGGGAACATCACCGGGTGTTTGTGCAGTATTACCAGCAGTTGACCAGACACAGGCTCTTGGCAGATGAAATGTGTCGGGGGACCCAAATCTAGAAGAGATCCATGATAGGAGTCCTCCTGCCAAGGCCGAACAGCTTCAGGGACTCTCATCCTCGGACGTGACATCACTGGAACCCAAAAGTCAATGGATATGACCACGAACTACTGGGGAACACCAGGAAGTTGAGCCGGTTGCCAGGACTACATGTTTCGGGGCACGCCCCTTTGTCAAATCCTGAGAGGCAAACTGGCAAAGGTTGCTTTATACCCAGATTAATCAACAGAGCACCACCTCTCACCAAAGGACAGGCTGGTCAACCACTAGTGGATAGCATGATTCATCATGATAGCATGATTCATCAATTACCAAACAAACCATTAAACTGAAAAGTTTAAAACATGGCAACCTCTTATGCTTGGTATAGCTCCAATTACACAGAAAATAAAAAAATAATAAAAACTAAAGACATTTGTGTATATTTCTAAAAAAAATTAATTAAGATAATAACTTCTAATACTGATGTAATTAATTCACATCAAAAAGTTAATAAAATTCATAAAAGGGAAAAAGGAAAGGGAAACCAGAACAAAAAAGGAGGGGGGAGGCCCACGGCATCAATTGTAAAGGTAATATCATCATCACATAAGCCTATAGGATTCATAAAAATGTATTGGACCACCATTATATTACACTCTGGATTTTTGGATCCTCACTGGGGCCATTTGCAGATAAAGTATTTCACTCGTGGATCCAAAAGGTCTCACTTTTACATAACACTGAAAATCTTTTATTAGTGGTAAGTGACCTATCAGATATACATTCAATGGCAAAGACCATCAGAGCACTAGTGTCACCAGCATGGCAAGACACAAAGTGGTTTGACACACTGTGCTTATCTGACCATTCCTCCCCATGGGTTTGATGCATTGCTGATGTGTTTTGCGGCTCACGTCTTTGACCATGCTTGACAACAAACACCTCCCATTGACAACAGACTTGCCATGCTGCCCTGCAAAGCAGGAAGTCAGATCCAATATAGCTTTCCAGATGGTGAAATCCATCTGGTGAGGCCCCTTGTTTATCTGTACAAACCAACCCACCCAGATCACAAGAGCAAGGCAAATCAGCAGCAGGGTTGGCAGGACATTTCTAAAGAAATGTATGGGATTAATGGGATTCCTTCACCAGGAGACAAGAAGATAACAAGTAAGTGAGTACTATAAACTTATCTGTGACAAAACTATTTTTTTATATATTTTTTTCCCTTTTATTGGTTGAACTAGACCAGACTAACTATGTATTCTGTTGATTGATGGTGTTCTATAGATATATTTGTTAGAAATCAACACTTATCTCAAACCACAAAATAGAACAAGAACAATGTAGTAGATAATGCAAAAAAAGAAGTGTGGATGTCAAAATTTTAAATAGCCTCAAGTTGCCATGGCACCTGACTATTGGGAGATATAAAGTAGGAACAAAATTCATCCCGAATAACTTCCCCACTCCTGCTGCCATGAGCTGCTGTTTTATCTGCACTAGTTAGGTTAAGGGAGTTGGTGTCCTCTAACTGAAATCCATCCCTTTCGCAAACAAAATTATGGAGGGCACATGCTGCCTTGACAGCTCGGATAGCATTCCGCATATTTAGATGGATGGGAGTGTGCAGTAGTGCTGTTATTTTCCAGAATGCCAAAAGCACACTCCATAATGCGTCATGCTCTAGTAAGGCTGTAATTGAACACCCTCCTTTCAACATCCAAGGATAAACTTGAATAGGGCCTCAGTAGATGTTCACTTAAGGCGAAAGCCTCATCAACAAAAAAAATCTATGGAAGATTCAAGCCCCCTGTTCCTTATAACGGAATATTTGGTGGCAGGCTCAGTTTGTTGTTTTGTAGCATCTGGCCAAACGTGTAGTGGGCAAAAATACTTAAATTAGAGCTGCTTCCATAACTCCCAATATCGATGTAAGTAAATCTATAATTAACATTTGCCACGGCAAAGAGAACAAAGGAAAAATATTGGCTGTAGTTATAAAAACTACTGTCACTTGCTACGGGCTTTACGATGTGAATATGTTTCCATCTATTGCACCAAGACAATTTGGGAAATTGCAGCATTTACTAAACACAGCAGTTATGCCACACCAGTCTTCTACCATGAGTTTCCTGATTTCAACATCCTTGAGTACCTCCCATATTATGGAGCACATCTCACGTTAAATGTAACTAACAGTCAATTTCCCCACCATGAACTGGAAATGTAGACTGGATAGAAAATTTCCTGTTGCCAGGCACCTGAAATAATACAAAAAGTTGTGTACAAGATGAAGGAGCGCCAAGGACTTCTACAACAAGCAGCTGCAGGAAGAACGGAAAGCAAGGAGTGGGTCTGGTGTCAAACCTGTTACCCCGTACACATTCACAAAGGACCTTGAATTCCTCAGACCAGTGCTAGAGATGAGAAGGTAAGCTAGGATCAAAGCATAATTTTATACTGTTGCGTTTCAAATACAAATTATTTTTTTAAAATTTTCTAACATTGCTTCTTTCTCTGTTTACAGCACTGAAAGCAGCTGAGATTCTTAGGCAGCATGTGTAGAGGAACCTGGGGAGGGACTATCAACACCGCAGGACACTCCAAATAGTGGCTTGCCAGTATCCAGGGTGACAGAGGAGATGAGAGTGGATGAGTTGGAGAAAGAGTTCCAGAGGCCTTTGGCACCACCAAGTGATACATGTAGTAGTGGAGGAGGAGCATCAAAGAGGATGGCTGGGTGTCAAAGTGAGAAGATGATGGAGACATTAAATCACAGCAGTATATGAACACACTGGTCCCCTTTGTAGACCAAGTGCCTCTGGAAAAACAGGGGGAGATGAGGATTGCTATGAAGCAGTGCCTGACCTCCTTCATTCCCTCTGCCAAAAATTGTTGGATTTTTAAAAAAAATGTTTACAAATAAAAAATAATACTGTTAAATTATACAGTTTTGTATACACTTACTGTAATGTGATCATTAGACATTCCACGGGTGCTATGGACTCCTGGAAGAATATGCTTTAGTGCTCCAGCTTGCTGCTCACAAGACCCAGCAATTCGTCAAAACTTTAAAAAAAAAGACGGGGCTAGTGATTCAAAACCATATAAAATATGATGAACATTAGACAAAAGAAAATAAACACAAAAAAAGAAAGAAGATAAAGAAAAAAAACAATGAAGGCTGGAAGGGGGAGGTTACAACAAACATACATAACTACAGGACAGGTTCCAGACTTTTGCTCACCATTTTGTAGACATCCGAGTATATCTAAAGAATTTCTCCTCATGGCCACGGAGATCATTATAGATGACCCAAATTGGCCCTTCTGCTGCCTATTAGGGATGAGCTCAATGTTTCCTAAGTTCGACTCGAAAATCGGGTGTTCGCCCGTTCGCTGAACAGAGAACATTATGGGGCATTTGCGGTAAATTCAAGCGCCGTGGTACGCCCCATAATGCACTGCGAGGTCGCAGTGCATTGCTGTATGACGATTGGCCAAAGCATGCACCTGACCTGAATGCTTTGGGCAATCACAGCGCACTCTGCTGAGAGAGCCATAATTGGCCAAAGGCAGGGTGCCTTTAGTCAGTCATGGCTCAGGGGGATTAAGTCCACTCCCCACACTATATAAGGCTGCATACATGGTGGCCATGTGTAGTGTTGTTGGCCTGGAGATAGCTTGAGTTAAGCAGACAGGTTATAGGTTATTCAGTTTGGCAGTGTATTTGATATATATATATATATATATATATATATATATATATATATATATATATATATATATATATAATGAAGAAACAATAGGATCGATGCTTGATGCAAATATTTCTTTTACTTGAATATTCCAAGAAACATACAAACTTGAAAGTGCAGACGTGCAAGCAACTGTACAGTATCGAGCATAAATCGCTCTTCATCAGGCTTCTCTGGCTGTGTGTGGGGAACCCGACATCATCTCCCTCTCTTATCCACACTCAACACATTACCACACATGTATAGAATCTAATCATTACCGTTACTGATTAGCAAATCCTAAGAGTTTAACCCTCTCTATGTGAAACAAAATTACAAGTGACATTGTAAATCCATAAACCAAAATATTTACAAAAAACAGACCCATATATCATAAAAAGTATCATCTCAATTTTGAGCGTTAACCAGAAGTCAACGACATCTACTGCCATCAGAAATTTACACTTATCAATCAGTAATCAATCTGATTCGTAACAATATAGTTTCAGATTTCTTAACCCATTTCAACCAGTAATTTGATTGACCAATTTCTCAAATGGGAATTCATTCCATTGGATCTAGAGAAGATATAAAGTATATATATCACATATCAGATCATTGAACTTCCCTGCATCCACAATCTATAGGAATAGATATAGATCATAGTCTCTATTCATACCATCCGGGTGTAGAGACTGTAATCTATTGATCCACCAAACTTCACGCTTCCTCAATTTCAAAATCCTGTCTCCCCCTCTTTTATCACAAGATATTTCCTCCAGAACCATAAACCGTAAATCGGTATCCCTGTGTCCCATCTCAGAAAAATGATGTGACACGGAGACCTGACTGTGGGTGTCGGATCGTACTACGATGTTGCGCTATACGATCCTACCTAGACGAGCAGCAACATCCCTCCATGCGATGCTGGTGTACGAGCGAAAGCTTCTTAAGGTAAGTTACTACTTTGTGAACGCTATTGGCTTACGGTATTGGCTTACCCTTTCTCTTTCTTTCCTCCCCTCCCTCCCTTACTTCCCTACCTCTCCGTGTCTCCCCCCCCTTCCCCCATCCCGCCCCCTCCCCCTCCCTCTTTTCCTCCCCTCCTCATCCCCCCTTCTAGCCTCCTCTCCTTCTCCCACCCTTGTTCCCTATGCCATTCACTCTTCCCTTCCCCCCCATCCTCCCTCGTCCTGGTCCATTTGGGTGAGCAAATCTTCTCGCACTTATACTTATTGTCATGCCTTGCAATTGTTTGTTTTTCCCTGCATTGTTCTTCCTTTAATATATTGTTCTCCCATAGATCTCCCATCCTCCTAAAGAAGCGGTTACACCGCAAAACTGGTAGAGGAATATCTATACCCCATCTTAACAGAAACTGTACCAGGGAAACCTGTTATTAGTTAGTTTTGTGTGGTGTATATCATATTTTATAGTTTGCTTTGTATACATTCCCCTTCTTTTAATATACTGTTTGTACATTGTTACAGAATAAAATTTGTATTTTATCAAATTAATCTTGTTGTTATATCAGTATCGAGAAAGTCCATTCAATTGTTTTGGGTGTCTATGTGTATGGGTCAGCCTTGGCAACTACCCCCATATCTCCACCCTCCCCAACTACATATGTTAATCTGGATGATGGTACTTCTTTACTGTAGTTAATTGAATGATATGTGAGGCTATACTCAACGTTTGACCATATGAAGCGTTCAGGTCGTAAGATGCACCACTTGGTGCACAAATCAAAGTACCTGGCTGCTGTTATACCCTGTTAAGAGTTGTCTGAAGGTATATGCTGTTATGTCCTTCACTGCTAGGAGCAGGCACACATTTGAATTCTTGCTAGCTTGTTATTGTTGTCCACAGTTCTGTCTGTTTTGTGAATGCCTCAAAGGAAAAAGATTGTGGCTAGTGTCTGCAATACTGCTAAAGCATGAACTGATATTGCAGTTGTGTGTTGTTTATTGCAGTTCTGGAAATACTAAGTTCACCTTTAGGAGCATGTTACATGTTACACCCATATTTAGGGATTAACATGTAACATGCTCCTATGCAGCAACCTCCCGCTGCCAGTGCTCCCCGCTTTGCAACAGTTAGCGGGGGATCTGCTCCCCGCACCTGCTGTCTCAATTTGAAAACAGCACAGCTGTTCAGGGCTCCACCCACATGGCCACATTATTCTTTCACAGTTTCCTGTGAATGAATTGGACTACAAGTACAGTCAGCCATTGCATCACCAGCACCAAGGGTGCTGGTGCATTTAATATTTACTTATTTATTTATTTATTTTTTTACAAAAGGTGAACGTATCCTTTAAAACTGCCATTGCTAAATGTCTGGTGTCTAAAAACCCTACAGTGCTGTGCCTGTGGTATATGAACTCTTCAGAGCTATTGACTTCCGTGAGTTAATGATTGCTGTGCATTAACATGTCAGTTCTCATGTCTGGGGTGAATTTCAGTGCTTATCTATTTGCCCTGTTGGGCATCAACCTGTAATTACTTCTGTCTGTTGTGCCTTGCCTCACACTTGGGAGGGGGTCAGTTTGCTACTGGTCACAGAGGGGCCTTTTGTCTCCACAGTTGGTTGTGGAGGGCACCTTTTCGGTGTTGTAAGTTGGGCCTTAACCCTTTAGTGCTCTGCAGATTGTGCATTAACCCTTCAAAGTTCTGCAGATGAGTGTGTGGATTGCCACTTGTATTGTATTGGTCCTAGCCAGTACATAAAGGTATTTATTATGCTCATAGTTCTTCAGCTCATTTTTTGAGCCAGTAACCATAAGCTTACCTAGAGACCAGCCTTGTTTATTAAGGTTAGGTAGGTAAGTGCATATCTAAATAAGAGAGCAAGTCATGAGCACCAGCACCACTTCCCAAGAGGAAGCGAGGCAGCTCATAACCACCACAATGACAAGTCCTTTTTAGCCCTCAAGAAACCACTATGCATTCAAGACCCGCTTAGGAGCTGCAAATAACCTGGGATCCCCCACCCTGCAGAGCCAGGCTCACCAAATTCCCACAGTCACTCCAGAGTCAGAGAACAGTCCATGACTTTTTTTGTTTATTGAGGGATAATAACTTGGATAGGGATGGGAGATTATGGGATTCCCACTTGGCTTCACAATAAACTTCAGGGACAACTCTTCCTATATACAGTCTCTATATACAGCTCCTCTTCTTCCTCCAGCATGCACTTGCTTGAAGAACACAGCTATGCTACCCTGTACTAATTTTGTAATGAAGGCCCATTACAGGCAGGGACTTGCAGCCCCTATACTTGAAGAACAGGTAGGGTGACAGTTCACACTTTCCCAGCACTTCCTCTCTGTGGTCACTGATCCCAGCAGCACCTCTTCAAGCCCTGCCAGTCCACCTGGCTGCAGCTGCCCCTCTCTCTAGCCCTCCAGGCTAATTCTTCACAGTTCTCCAGACTGACAATCACCAGCCCACCCGGGTGACTCTCAGGAGAGCTCCCGAGTGTGCTGACCTGCTCCCGATGTCCTCTCTCCTTGGTTCCATGCCTATAGGAAGGGTTTACGCTATGCATTGTAGGGGGAATCTTCCAGCATCTGAGCCCCAGACCAAGGTCACACCTTGCCAGACTAGGGAGCACCCTTAAGGGCCACTGACAGCCTCCTTAGCACTCCATCCGTATCTTGCACCCAATTTCCTCTGCTGGCATGACTCATGCCTATTTATGAGGTGGCCTGCCCCCTTCCAGCCCCTTTTTGCTTGGGTTGGGTCGAGAACCTTATAAATATGCATGGCAGCCCCTCCTTATTCCTACCCTCCAGCCCTGGAAGTTTCTACCAACTTCCAGACCAGGGGGAAGTGATAGAGAGATGAGTCATCCAGCCCCTGAGTCACTCAATCCTGGCACGGATTCAGAACTCAATCTGGCCCTTAGCCAAGCTGAAATTTTTCTACACTAACAACTAAGCCTATTTTCACCTAGCACGCTAGCTAGAGGGTGCTACATGGGCTAAAAGAAGCCTCACAGTACTGGGCTTGTGGTTAGGTGTATTTCCTGCCAAGTTTGCATGTCAAAGGCAGAAGTGGATAAAGGGGCAAAGAAAGTAAATGCTTTGATTCTGAACAAACTGACTGTGAAGATCTCTAGTTGATAATCATCAGAACAAGCCTATTCAAACAGTAAATCTGTTTAAAGGCTACCTATGCCTCTGAAGCAGTTGACCAAGGAGTCTTCATCAGACTAGACAGATGTGTCATTCTGTCAAGGGATGACACAATATCCTTTGAAAATGGCTTGGAACAGCAGAATGGATTTGGAAATGAAAAAGGTCCATTTAGGTAGCGTTTTGTGGCCTGTATTGGACCCCCCTTCAATATCCAAGGTTATTTGTACCTTGGCAGAAAAGGTAGAAGGAGAACGTTGGCCAGTACCAAACTCTCTGTGGTGTTTGGTCCCTGGGTGAAAATAAGATGGTTGGTGACACAGGACGGCAGCTGTACATGCTGTTCCTCCAGAGCCATATTTGGTGGGCAAAGGAGAGGAAGCAAAAGATTTGAAGACATTATAGACCTGGAAGGACTATAGAGGAGGATAGAAAAATCCATAATTCTTTTACTTTGTTTTGACTAAATCCATTTCTGCTCTTCCCTAGGAGCAGCAAAGTTCTTTCAAAGGCCTCTGCACCCTTGCACAGTAGGTGCCAATTTGCATGAGTTTTTGCAGAGTATGTTCAGGATCCATGGGTCCTGTTTTAAGGCAATATAGACATTGTTTTGATTCCCCCCCCCCCCAATCCACTTCATTCTAATTAAGGTTCTTTGGAGGTTCTTTGGAGCAATCAGCGCTCCAGGCTCTACACACGTTATCAAATGTTGTTACAACAGAGGGCTATCCAACCAGAAAAGATTTCAAGGTTTCTATTCCTTGTTCCTAATCAAAGAAAAAAAAGAGCTGGGTCCAGGACTGGGTCTAAAGGTGTGAAGCAGAAGGAAGGATCAAGATCAAAAATTTCATATGAAGTCATTGTGGTTAATCACTTAAGCCTTCAAATCAGGCAGCTGGATGTTGTCTCTAGCAAATGTTTATTTACACATTTCTGTATGTCCATGGTTCTGCAAATATGTTCGCTTGGCCATTTGAGAGATTCATTCGGCAGTCTTTAGAATTTCTATATACCTAGGACACTTTTCGGAACATTACTTCCAGTAGTTCCAATGTATGAGCCGGGGTTACAGGTGTTACATTAACTTGACAACATCCTGCTGGGGGCTTCATATCCTCAGAACCTGATTCGCATTCTGATAAAAGTTGGATAGGTCCTCAGCTGGGGAAGGTCAACACATTTCATTACAATAATGACATTCCTGGAAGTAGTTCTGGACACTCAGAACACTACTGTAGAGTTTTTCCCCAGCAAAGGTAACAGTATTAGTATCCCACTTGGAACAGGTCATGTCCCGTCTGCCTGCATCTCATGGCCTCATGGTGATAAAGAAGTTGTTTGCAAAAATTCATGTAGTCGGATGTGCTCACTGCAGACTGAGCGCTTTATAAACATGATTTCTAAATCCTGGGCCAGATAATTAGGTTGACCCCACATATGAGACAGAAGTCTCTTTGATGGTGGTTAAAATCAATGATCCTTTTCAGTTGTTCGCAGCTTCCTGACCTACTAATCATCACATCTGCAATTTCTTCACTTTTGTTGGAGAACTCACCTCAATGACCTCCTAGTCCAATGTCAGTGTTGAGTACCACTGGAGGACAAATTGTTCCAACATCTTAAAGGGTTGAAAGTGGCTTTCAGACATTGAAGACATTTTAGCAACATGGCCTGGGAGCTTTAGTTATACTCAGAAAAGACAACGAGATTGTGATGCCCTGTCTTCGATGTCAAAAACAGATGCAAGGTTGTTTACCTATGTCGAAGGTATCTTCCATTCAGGTTTGACAACAGTAGAACCTTTCTCATCTTATTGTTCCCAAAATTCTCTGGCTTCCCAGAAACTTTAAGATGTAAAGCCTTGAATGTCAAGGAATGGTCTTTAAACCAACAAACCATTCAGTGGATCTACAACAGATAATGTTATCAGGATCTCAACCTGACACTGAGAGCAAACATTATGAACATGAATTGCTGTCAATTCCTGGTGAGATTGAGCTTCCCAGAGGTGAAAGCAGTGGATGTGCTGACATCCAGCTAGGTCTCCAACTTAGTGTCATGTTTACCAACTACTGTCATGTTTACCAAATCTAAATGCTTCATACATAAAGAGCAAATTGCTTAACACAACTGTTTCATTAGATCTTAAAAGGTTGTATTCATGGCATCCCTAAAATTTCTTACGTGCAATGTGAGGGGCATGCGCGAGAAATTTAAGCGTGCAGCAGTCTTCACATTCCTCAAGAAACAACGTGCCAATGTGATAGCTTTTGTGGAGACGCATGTGGAGGGGAGCATCCAGATGGCACTTCTCAGACCATGGGTTGGGTGGGCGAAACATTCTACCCGCACATCCCATTCCAGGGGAGTCTCAGTCCTGATAGCTAAATCGGTACACTTTGAGTTATGCGAATTATCCACTGATCCACAGGGACGATATGTATTTATAGTAGCTAAGTTATATGGCGAACCCCTATTGATATTGGCCTTTTATGTACCACCCCCATTTAACATTTTTATAATTAAAGAAGGACTTTCATTCATGGCCTGCCACTCTACTATATCCGCAGTTTGGCTAGGCGACTTTAATACCACACTAAACCCGATCTTGCTACAGCCTACTCCGCCTTCCCTTAATACTCCCCACAAAACTAGGTTCTCTAAGCTCATTTTCACCTTCCACTTAACAGACACGTGGTGCCACAAGTTCCCACAGACTAAATCATACTCGTGTTTCTCATCTTCTCACAATTCTATGTCCCGCATAGACTTCATACTTATTTCCCACAGTTTAATACCAACACGGTCTTGGCTTTTGAACCCATTTTGGCTCTCTCTTCTACCTGAGGATGATGAGCTAGTGGATAAGTGGAGATTATATTTTGCGGAGAATGACAGACGGATTCCTCCAGTGCCCTCAGTAAGGCGTTGGAGGACCTGTCTTCTGCTGAAAGAGACTTTGCTGCCACCCCGACCCCCGTAAATGCGGACCTGCTAAAATTACAAACCAGAGTTTTTTTTTTCTCCAAACAAAAAATGTTTGAATATGGGGAAAAAGCAGGCAAGTTATTGGCATACTTAGTGCACAGTGAAGATAGGCCCCCTGTGGAGATTACACGATATGGTCCTGGAGGACGACAAATAACAGACCCACCTAGTGTAACCGCTATCTTCAGAGATTTCTTTACTGACTTATATAAAATGACAGCTCCCACTGAGACACAATTGACACAATTGTCCCCATCAACATGGGGACAAGGTGCTTTGGGGGGCAACTCTAAATCACCCTCCCTATCTTGAGGGCATGTGGCCTGGTACGGTTCAGGAGGGGGGGCACTCTCTCGTCCCCCCCTCTTTTCCTGCGGCCTGCCAGGTTGCATGCTCCAATAAGGGTCTGGTATGGATTTTGGGGGAGACCCTTACACCATTTTTAAAAAAAAATTTGGTGCAGGGTTCCCCTTAAAATCCATACCTGACCTAAAGGTTCTAGTATGGATTTTGGGGGGCCCCTATTCCATTTTTTTTTATTTGTCACAGGGTTCCCCTTTATATCCATACCAGAACTGAAGGGCCTGGTATGGATTTTGGGGGAACCCCCACACTATTTTTTTTTTAAATTTTGGTTCGGGGTTCCCCTTAATATTCATACCAGACCCAAACGGCCTGATAATGGACTGGGGGGGAACCCATGCTGTTTTTTTCAATGAGTTTTATCTATATTGCTGAGACCCAACAATGCATTACAGCCGTGATCAGTTTTAAATGAGTTTTTTCCTTTAGAAATGTCATTTTGCTGTGGTACTGTTCTAAACACGGAAAAACTGCGCCATTTTACAGGCATACTATAGACACCCCCCAGGCACGATATTTAAAGGAATATTTCATTTTTATTGTTTTTACTTTAAGCATTATTAAAATTACTGCTCCCGAAAAAACAGCCCTTTTTAAATTTTTTTTTTTGCATTGATACAAGTCCCCTGTGGCAGGACACTTTTTATGACAATAACTTGCATATAAGCCTTTAAAATGAGCACTTTTGAGTTTTCATGTTCGTGTCCCATAGACTTTAACGTCCATGTGTTCGTCCAAATTTTTGGCCTGTTCGCAAGTTCTGGTGTGAACCAAACTGGGGGGTGTTCGGCTCATCCTTTTTTTCAACTATAGCAGCCCCCTTTCCCATAAGGCAAGCAGGCCTACCCATACTCAGTTACCCCCAGGACTTTTTTTTATCATTCCGAGTTTATTAAAGTCTTATTTGAAGTGAAATAAAACAGATCATTTGCAGATACAACTGCTCACAATACAAAATTGTGATGCATGTATATCCCCTTCCCGCCGACAGGTACTCGGCTTTCGGGGGTTTTAACGAGATGATGCCTGCAGCTGCAGGCATCATCCCGGTACCGTTGTTTAGAACCGGCGATCGGCTATCCGAGTATAACAACTGATATGGCTAAAAGCCGCTCGGCTGTTATACCGGAGGAGCAGGAGGGGACATCCCCCCCCTCCCGCCACCTCCCGCCGCTCTTACCGGGCCTCCTGTGCGATCTGGAGGTCCGGTGTCCAATCGGCTGCCTTCGCAGCTGGGTGCGGGCTGGAATGAAGCTGTGGGTGGCTTTGTTCCAGCCTTCTCATTGTAAACGCGGAAGCGACGCTCGCACAGCAAGAAAACGCATAGGAGGTCGCGCCCGCATATGTAAACGGTGTTCAAATTACACATGTGAGATATTGCCGCGATCGTCAGAGCGAGAGCAATGATTCTAGCCCTAGACCTCCTCTGTAACTCAAACCTGGTAACCGTAAAAAAAATTTTTTTTTTTTTTTGTTTATTCTTTTTAGCTACTTCAGTTTTTGTCATTTTGAGGTACTTTAATCAACTTTTCCATTCAATTACTTCCCTCACAATTACATCATAGTAGCTTTTTTTTTTTTTTTTT
Organism: Lithobates clamitans; assembly: GCA_037952925.1. NCBI lineage: Eukaryota > Metazoa > Chordata > Amphibia > Anura > Ranidae > Lithobates > Lithobates clamitans. The sequence continues at coordinate 3,022,903 of JBBGZY010000284.1, forward strand.
CTTTGTTGCAGTCTTCCCTTTCCCCCTTCTATATGCCTTTCAATGGTTTATATCATGAATAAGCACCTTTATTTTCCCCACCCCCCCTTATCACATATCCCTCCCCCCCCCCGTCCCCCCTATCTACCAGTCACTTTTCCGGGCCTTTCTCTCGGTTACTCTTCTGTATTCCTATTAGGTTGTCAACAACCTCTGTTTTTCTCTTCTTCCCTTGGTGCATTCGTTCTATTACTCCCTAAGCTCCCATAGCTTCGACATATCTCATCGTTTGTTTAAAATTATCCCATTCTTGCCATTTTTCCTCGTAGGCGTCCAAGCCTTCCCCATCACTATACCTCAAGTACTCTAAGTTTTGGATCTCATTAACTTTATTGCACCAACTCCTCATTGCGGGTCTCATTGGTTCCTTCCAGTGTCTAGGGATAAGACTTTTGGCTGTATTTAGGAGTGGCGGCAATAGACTTTTCAGATATTGTTTGTTCGGGATATTTATCCCGTGAAATAGGCAACTCCATGGATCGTCTAGAAGCATTATGTTAGTTATTTCTCCTATTATTTGCCTAATTTCTTCCCAGTATTTTTTAATTTCCGGGCATTGCCACCATATATGGGCCGTCGTCCCAATCTCTTTGCACCCTCGCCAACAGTATTGTGATTTTTCTTTTTGACTTTTATGCGCTTTATCGGGGGTGATATGCCATCTCACCAGGCATTTGTAATTCGTTTCCCTCATGTTACTATTTACTGTAGTGGTATGTACCCTACGCATTATTTGGCTAAACTCTTCCTTCTTCAGGCTAGTTCCTAGCTCGTTTTCCCACTTAATAATATACGGTGGAATATCCGGGCCAGTCCTTTCTATGAGTGTTCTATATATTTTTGAGATCACCCTCTTTTTCCCCTTGTCCACGCAAATTTTTTCTAAGGGAAGCAAGTTTGCTTCCGATCTTATTGGCTGGGGCAAGTACTCTGTAAAGTGTTTTAATTGGTTGTATTGCCATTCATCTATCGATCTCCACTCCCTTTTGCTCTTTAGTTCGTGATACGTGCAGATTTTACCTTGGTCCATAATATCTTTCAGTTGTGCATTTTCTTTTATTATCCATTTCCCAAACCAGGCTTCAATTCCCGGTATAAAATATTCCGTGTTTGTTAGGGGTATTAATGGTGATTTTTCCTGTTTGTGAATGTGATCCCAAATTTTTAGTGCATGTCTAGTGATGTAGTTTGTGCCTTTATCTAATTTTCTATATTGTGGGGGTATCCAAATTATTTTACCTAAATTGACTGTGCTTATTGTGCCCTCCATCTTCACCCATCTCTGTTCTCTATTTTCTTTAGCCCATTCTACTACCCGTGACAATATTACTGCGTTATAGTATTTTCTAATATCTGGTGCACCCCAGCCCCCTCTTACTCTATCTTTGGTTAACTGTGCCATGCTTATTCTTGCTTTTTTCCTTTTCCAGATAAAACTTGTGAAAAGCTTTTGTATTGTTTTAAAAAAGGCATCCGGGAGTGGGATCGGTAGCATCTGCATTTTATAAATGATTTTGGGTAGGGTGACCATTTTGATAATATTTATTCTACCCCCCCACGAGATGTTTCCTGTTGTTATTCTATTTAATTCATTTTTAATCTCATCTAGTAGTGGGAGGAAGTTTATTTGATAAAGACTTTCGTTAGTTTTGGTCATCGTAACCCCTAAGTAGTTTATTTCTTTTTTACCCCAAAGAAATGCGAAACTCTTTTGAAATAAGAAATAAGATACCCCTTCTGTGTTGTTTTCTTTAAAATAGGTCTCTAGTTCTTTTTTCATTCGTTCTTCTATTGCTTTATCGTGTAAGAGTTCCTCATTTAATCTCCAGCCCTTGTTCCTTATATTAGCCTCGCCTATCTTTAATTGTAACATTACCGGCGCATGGTCAGAAAACGTTATTATACCAATGTTTGTACGAATAGCCGCCTCTAGCCATCTATGCTCTATTAAAAAATAGTCCAGTCTAGAGTATGATGAGTGGACAGGGGAGTGGAACGTGAAGTCTCTTGTTTTGGAGTGTTGTAACCTCCATACGTCCACTAGTTGATATTGGTGCAGTTTCTGTTTTAGTTTGTTTCTCCATCTCATCCCATTCCCCTGTGCACTTGACGTACTATCCTCCTTTGGTACCGGGCAGAAATTGAAGTCGCCCCCTATTATGAGGCCCCCCTTCTTAAATTCCACTAGTTCAGCTATCCGCTTGAGAAGGTAACCAATGGGGTTCTTATTGGGGCCATATATGTTTGCCAGAGTGCACTCTACTCCATTTAATTTTCCTTTTAAGAACAAGGATCGCCCATCGGGGTCCACTAGTCTCTCGTCTAGCTCAAATTTTAAACCTCTGGCAAACCCTATGGCTACTCCTTTTGCTCGACTAAGTGGGGAATCGCCATAATACCATATGGGGTAATCTTTTGAGCTTATCTTATTGTTATTTGTTAGTGCGAAATGGGTTTCCTGGAGTAGGACCACGTCCGCCTCCAGGAATCTCAGCTCGCCCATGATATTCGCTCATTTCCTGGGAGCATTTATGCCACGTACATTATAGGAAATAATCTTTAGAGCCTCTGTTGTTATGATTGATCGCACCACTTTGTGGGAGCCAGGGCCGCGTCCTTGATCTTTCCTATTTTTATTGGTAGATTCCCTATCCCTCCCACTTCCCTACACCCCCCGTCACCTCCCTCTCTCCCCGTCTCCCCCCAACCCACCCCCACCTACCCCCCAAATCCACCCTCTTTCCCCGCCCACCCCTCCCACCACCACCCTGCTGTTGGGGTAATCTGGTCTCCCGGTGACCTGAAAAACCATGAGCCATACCTGCCCTCCTGGCCCACTGGTTATCCCCCTTGAGGTGAAGCTCGGCTTAGACGTCCCCAGATCCTATGCTCCCCCCTTGTTTGGGGGTTGCCCGGGTCCGCCCTCTCCCCCATCCCCTCTGCACCCCCCCCAGCCCCCCCCCACGTGACCACATGGTACTTTCCTGTTGCCTTACAGGTATAGCTCTGGTTATCCCATTTTATCTCAATTTTATCTTGAGAACTGGTTGCCAGGCCTGCTGTTCTTTAGTGGGGTCCCGATTTCCTGTTCTTTCCCACCATCCTGGGACTTCGACTAAAGGGATCCCCAGGCGGTCACAAAATTTCTGAGTTTCTTCGGGAAATCTCAAAGTTGCCGAACGGCCTTCTTTGAACCCATTCAAGCAGGCAGGAAAACCCCAAGAATATTTAACTTCATGTGCTTGAAGCTGGGCCAGCAGCGGTTTCAACACTCTTCTCCTGGTCAGAGTCTCCGTCGCCAGGTCCGCAAAGATTTGTAAGTTCGTCTCTCCGTATCGCACAGCTTGGTTCTTTTTTATACACATCTTCACCAGTTCTTTATCCTGAGAGTTGTGAAATCTTGCGATCACATCTCTTGGGGCATCCCCCTTGATCTCTGGGGGCTTGCGGATCCGGTGCACTCTGTCAAATTTTATTTTACCATTTATACTGGGTGGGGTGATCATTCCCCCGAAGATTGCGTCCATTTTTCCTTGAAGATCCTCTTTTTCTCCCTGAACCTCTGGGAGACCTCTTATTCGCAGGTTCCTTCTTCTGCTCCTGTTCTCCTGATCTTCCAATCTGTACAGGATATTTCTCTGTGCTTTTATAACCTCCTCTATCTGTTTTTTAACATCATCCAGCGCTTCTCCATGTTGATCCAGCCTTGTTTCTACCTCTTCCACCCTTTTTAGTGTTTGATTCATGTCTTCTCCTAAAGAGTCGATTTTTCCATTTATGGAGATTTCCAGCTTTGCGAACATCTCCACCATCTCGCTTTTGGTTGGTAGTTGTTTTTCTCTGGAGTCTTCTATTGCTGTCTCCTGAATCTCGTCACTTGCTGCGTGGATCTCTATCTCTGCTATTTGTCTTCTTGTGCTCATCTTTGGCAAGCTCTCCGGAGCTTTACTTTTAGCTCCTGTTTGTTTACCTGGGCTTTCTCTGTTACTTTCTCTATTACTGTCCTGTACCATGTACTTCCTAATAGTTCCCGGGCTTGCGCTTGTTCTAGGTGGATTCGCTGTCATCCCTTTTGTTGATTTACCTCTCATTTCTAGCTTTTGTCCCCTGATATTCGTGGGGGGGTGGTACTGCCAGGTGTATTTATGGGTATAGGTTTGCACGTGTGCGTTTTTCTATATAGTTGCTATTGTATGCCGAGTGCATTCGTTTTCTCCAAACCCCTTTCGTTCCTAGTACCCAATGAGTTATCTTTTTTTTTTTCTTTTTTTTTGAGTGTTCGGATATGCTGATTCAATTTCAAGAGCGCAGTTTAAAGCAAAACAGTACGAGAGTTCAACAAAGCAGCAACCTAGACCGTTGCATATAACTATATGATAAGCAAGGAAAGAACTTATATGGTATGGTTATAGGCAGAGAGAAAAAAAAAAGGAAAAGTCTTGTGAGCAGCCTCTGCTTTGATCCCTTTTAGGCCTTTCCTTCCCCCTTTCCTTTCCCCTCCTTCTCCTCTCCTTTCCCTCTTCCTTTCCCCCTTTTCCTTTCTCTTCTTTCCTTATGTTATATGTTATAGGTCCGTATATGTTGTTATGTAGAGATGCTGCTCCTCTATGGATAGTCTGGATAATGTATAACTGTGTATTGCTATGAATAGCGCTGGGTGGGTACTTGCGAAACTTTTACAGGGGAAGAAGCAAAGAAGAAAAAAAAAAAAAAGCCAAGGGTTTGTGGCTATACCTCAGTCGTTCCAATAACAAAGTCCCGGTCACTCCTCCTCCACCAACGCCAGCCCGGTACCATTAAATAGTACTAGGTATGCATTCATTTGCTTACATATGCTTACAGTTGCTATTGCATATTACTATTGCATAGATGCAGGTTTCACAGCCTTGAATTACAACGCACCGCAACAGACATCACTTCAGGCAACATTATTGGGATTTGAATATATATTTCTTTTTCGGCTCACCCCAATGACTGTTCTTGACGGCTCTCGTCTCTTCCTTGTATATTTTTCTTTTTCCTTTTCCTTTTTCCTTCCCCTCCCTCCCTTTACCTCTGGTCTTTCAATGTCCTCCCGTCTCTCTGTATCTCCGTGTCCTTCTGATCTGCTCACAGCCGCTCACAAGATCTCCTAGGTCTCTTCCACCACAGTGACCGACTGTCACTCTGCTCTTCTAGGGGGCCGAGAACCTCCACTGTCCGCTGTGTGTACTATTGGACGGAGACTGGTGGCAGTCTCCAGAACTCCACGGCTCCTCCTCCCCCCCTAACCACGCTCCACGCTCCAGCTCCCGGTCCTGACCCCACTCACAGACCTCGCAAACCTCTGCGAGGAGCAGCGGGAGAAACAGAGACCCGGATGGAGCGGTGGAGGTTTTCGCCAGCCGAGGTAGGTTATGGATTGGATTACGGGGTTACGGGTTTACCCGCCGCTATGGGGCTTGCGGAGGCACTCACACTGCAGGCACTCGCACTGAAACCCGCCGCTGCTGTCCGTGCGTAGCACACACTGGATGCTGGATACTGGATGCAGGAGAACTCCAGGAGCACCGCCGGGAACACTGCCAAGCTGATCCTGTGTTGTTCCGTGGGGGGGGACGCTGGGGGGTAGGGGACCGAGGGGATGACGCCTACTCTCGCATCACAGGGGGAGATACGGCCGACCTCAAGGGCTTAGCCTCGGCATCTGTCTAACGCCCACATCCGGCTCCTCCCTCATTCGAGCGTATGGAATTTAAAGCGTCGCCTATGGAAATTCATAGGTACCGTAGTTTGTCGCCATTCCACGAGTGCGTGCAATTATAAAGGGTGACATGTTTGGTATCTATTTACTCAGCGTAACATCATCTTTCACATTATACAAAAAAATTGGGGTAACTTTACTGTCCCTTTTCCAAAAATTTGCGTTTAAAACACCGCTGCACAAATACCGTGTGATATAAAATATTGCAACAATCTCAATTTATTCTCTAGATTCTCTGCTAAAAAAAATATATAATGTTTGGGAACCCTAAGTAATTTTCTAGCAAAAAATATGGATTTTAACTTGTAAACACCAAATTTCAAAAAAAGGCTTAGTCATGAATGGGATAATTATCACATAATATATAGAACTAGTAACTGTAAAATAATGAAATCAAACTGTCAGTATATTATTACTAGGAGTCAGCCTAATCAACTGATAATCCCCAGCTATTCTGTTGGTTTATTGAGTAGTTTGAATCTCATCGTGATCATGTATTTCCCATAGGGGCAAGACTGTAAAGTGATAGTATGCTAACGAATATGACATGCAGCTTACATTGCTATTGATATCCTGTAACAAAAGTAGAAGAAAGGTAGAAAGAGCAGAAAAGTCAGATCACTTGGCAGAAAAAGAAAGGCTTGGCAATAGTTATATTTCTGTGGACATGTCCAGTACCAATGAGGTAAAAGAGATCTAGGAAGAAAAGCCTTCCAAGTCGATCTGAGGTAAGTTTTCTAGGTGGGAAGTTGCGTTAAGTTATCTACATATGTTGTTGAGTATTTGAAGATCAGCCATGGTTGCCACATTTTATGAAATCTATCAACCTTATCATTTGTCTGGGTCAAAGTCTCTTCTATTTCATAAATTATTATTATTATTATTATTATTATATAGGATTTATATAGCGCCAACAGTTTACGCAGCACTTTACAATATAAAAGGAGACAATACAGTTACAATACAATAAAATACAAGAGGATTAAGAGGGCCCTGCTCAGAAGAGCTTACAATCTAATAGGGTGGGGCAGGTGGTACAAAAGGTTGTAAATGTCAGATACACTTCGCAGCCATTCAGCAATGGAGGGAACCTTCTTAGATTTCCAGTATAGCGGGATTAGGGACTTCACTGTGTTTAATAGGTGTCTTGATAAGGAGTTTTTGTACCTCCTCAATTAGACATTTGTGATGTGCAGCAGGCATGAATCCGCATTCAGAGTGATTTTGGTTTCTGTTATTTGCTGTGCTTTTAGCGGACATTGCCACCATATGTGGTATAGTGTTCCCCTCTCCTGTTGGCACCTCCAACAGGTGTCTGGAATCTGTAGGTTCCATCCATGCATCTTGGCCGGAGTGTTGTACCAGTGTGTCATGAGTTTGTAAGCAGTCTCCTTCATCTTATAGAGCATTTGTGTGTTAGAATGCAAGCGTACCTGTATTGTTTGGCAGTGATCTCCATCTGAAGCTCTTTTGACCATCTCCCCCTGAGTCCGTCTGTGTCAGTATGCTTTGAGTTTCGTAGCCAGGAATAAGCCTTGGACGTGGTTTTGATACATTGAGCACCATTATGACAGATCGACTCCAGAGGGGTCTGTGAAAGTGACTTTTATCTGCTTTCCTCCCCCGGGTAGCTGCGCAACTGCAGGTACACCCAAAAAGGCATATGCGTAAAGCTTACCACCTCTTTGAGTGAGGACCACTCTTTTACTACTTCATTAGTAAAGCAATCCTTGGCTAAAAGGGGTTCTGGTTTCTCCCTTGATTGGAAGTCGGGGTTATTTATGCCTGGTTTGAAGTTGGGGTTATCTTTTAATGGCATCAAGGGGCTAGGTTGGGAGGAAATATCTAGAGTTCTGGCTAGTTTATGGAAGATTTCCAGTGTAGTTCCAGTTAGGGGATGTTGTCTTAGGATTGGTGGGCAGCTTCCCCAAGGAACCCATGGGGAATATTTCAGTGGGATTGGGCTCAAAGCTGCTTCTAGGGATACCCAGTCTTTTCCTGCACTATGTCAGTGCCAATCAATTATTCTGTTCAGGTGAGTAGCTTGGTAATAGTATTTGAAATCCAGGATACCTATACCACCTTGTTCTTTAGGTTTAGTCAGTAGTGAATACTTGATTCTTGGCCTCTGTGAGTTCCAAAGAAACTTTAATAGGATCGTTCTTAGAGGAGAAGAAGGACGTGGGGATTCTGCGCGGGAGCACGTGTAGGAGGTAGAGCAGTCTGGGGAGAACAGTCATCTTGATTATGGCCGCGCGGCCAAACCAAGAAAAGTATCCGGACTGCCACCGGTTTAAGTCCTCCCCCACATTTTAATGAACATGGGGAAGTTTTGTCCGTATGTGTCTGTTGGGTGTTAGCCAGATTCCCAGATATTTTAAAGCTCTAGATTCCCATCTGAAGGGAGAGGCAGCTTTCACTTCATGGCTTCCGACTTGGAATAATTGTTCTTAAGATTAGAGATATAGCCGTAATGGGCAAACTCTTTCATAATGTTGGGCAAGGAGGTTATTGGGTTGGTTAGAAAGAAAAGCAAGTTGTCTGCATAGGAGGCTATCTTATATTCCTTGTTTTTTCCCACGAAGCCCTGAATGTCGGTATTTGCTTTAGCTATTCTGATAAATGGTTCTAGGGACCTGTCTGGTGCCGTTAGTTATTAGGACTTTGTCCGACAGGGTGCTGTTTATCTTGAGTTTTGCTGTCGGAGCAGGATATAACGCAGAGATCCTGGCTATCATGCGGGGTCCCAGTCCCACCTTTGCACAGACGGCCAGCATGTAATCCCATGTTATGCGGTCGAAGGCCTTCTTCACGTACGTAGACAGGAGAAGGCCCTCGATGTTCCCCGCGTGTGCCGCGTGAGTCAGTAGTATAGCCTTTATAACATTATCTTTGGCTTCTCGACCAGACATGAAGCCCACCTGTTCTGGACCAATCAGGTCCCGCATTAGGGGGCTCAATCTGGAGGCCAGAAGCTTTGCGTAAATCTTAGCGTCTAGATTTAGTAAGGAGATAGGGCGGAAGCTAGCACATTCCGCTGGGTCTTTACCAGCCTTGAGAAGTACAGTAATGTGGGCCGTAAGAAAGTCTGGGGTGACCTTTCTAGGTTCAGACATAGAGTCCAGCACCACTCTGAGTGGGTTCACAAGGATATGTGCCAAAGTCTTGTAATAGATGGATGTGTATCCATCCGGTCCTGCACTCTTACCAGATTTTAGGTGCTTAATGGAAAGTTTGATCTCAGAGGCCGTTATTGGATCCTCTAAAAGAGACATGTCTGAGTCTGACAGGACAGGCATTCCTTTTTTCTCTAGGTAAACCCGGATGATCTGTGTCCTCTCCCCCTCCATACCCTCCTGCCTGTGCTGGGGTGGAAAGTTGTATAGCTTTGTGTAAAAGTTATGGAAATGTTTCACTATAGCCTCAGTGGTCACATCTAGTTTGCCATCTCCCCTCCTAATGCCATGTATGAAATTATTAGCAGCCTGTTCCTTTAATGCCCTGGCTAGTAGTTTACCAGTCTTATTGCCCGATTCATAGTAAATCCGCTTTTTAAAGAACAAGCATCTCTTTGATCTATCATCAAAAAGCTGCTGGAGGGCCTTTCTGTTTTCCAGTAGTTCAGTAGCTGTGTGGATAGTGAGGGATTGTTTATGGAGATTCTCTAATTGTTTTATTCGATCCGTCAAAGTCTTAATATTTTTGTCATTGTCCCTCTTGCGATGTGAGCCCATTCTGATGAGTTCCACATTTGTGGTCTTCCCACATCATAAGTGGGTCTACATCTGAGTAGGAGTCACACTGGAAAAATTCAGTGATCGAGGTAGTCAGTTTTACCAAAAGGTCAGGGTTAGGTCAGTAATGACGCATTCAGCCTCCACGTCTGAGGTCGTGATGAGGGTCAGAGGGACAGTGAGATCGGATCTTGATCCAAAAAAGATTGGATGTCTATATGGGCCCTCGTAAACAGTGTTAGGTCCCGTTGGGAGATGAAAATGTAGTCTATATGGGAATGTCTGTTATGTGGAGGTGAGAAGAAGGTGAAGTCACGCCCTTTGGGATGCTTGAACCGCCAAGTGTCAATAAATTGTAGGGATTGGAGCAGGGTCTTAATTTGTTTGAGGATTTTGTATATGATGCAAGTCTTCCCATTGGAGGTGTCAGCCAACGGGTTAAGGGGCACACTGAAGTGCCCTCCTAGGATTAGACATTCCGTTGAAAACCCCAAAAGCTCCTTCACTATTTGCTGGCAAAAGGACACATGTGACCTATTTGGGAAGTAGACATTGGCCAATGTCATAGGTGTGTTGTTGACCAGTCCCTTTAGAAACACAAATCTACCTTTGGGGTCTAGCATTTTTTCTTGTAGGATAAAGGGAGAGTCTTTACTTATTAGGGTGGAGACCCCCTTGGCTCTGGAGTCGTCATTTGTGGCGTGGTACGCTTCTTTAAAGAAGGCGTCTGTCAATTTGGGGACATGGTGCATTTTAAAATGGGTTTCCTGCAGAAACACGAAATGTGGCCTACCTTTTTTGAGTTCTCTCAATAATTTAAAGCATCTCACAGGTATGTTCAGGCCTCTGACGTTATGGGAGACCACAGATGGACCTTTGCCAAGATCCGAGTAGGCCATGTTGAGGGCTCAGGTGGACATGGTCTGGAGTAGGTCTAGAAAACAAAACTGTTGGTGGTAGATTAGTGTCAATACAAATTCGTTCTCAGAGAGATATCAAGGTCTACTATGCCAGCAGATAGAGGACAGAGGTGAAAAATTTGAAAGGAAAGTATATAGAAAGTGATGGAAGAAGCTGAAGATATCCCTTTTCAGGCAGAACATGCTGTCCTGAAAAAGATGTAAGTTAGTGTGTCCAGGACCCACCAATTAGTTATTGAGACACTTGTTGGGGGAAGAGGGAGGCGACTGACAACCGGGTGAATGGTCAGTCACTGGCCTCTCTTAACCATAAACGCCAATAAAGATTTAACCAAATAACAGTAAGTAGATTGCAACATAACACACACAGCCTACACATGAAAACTTGCTTAATCAAATCTATTTCTAGATCTAAATCTACCCTAACAGGTAAAAAAAAACAGCAAATTATCTAGTGGGCAACAGGCTGGACATAGTAGTTAAGTACACAAGACTCTCAACTGAGATCTCATGTGTGCCTTAATCCCAGGATTTAGCAGCGGCAATCAGTGCATGCAAAGATATGTAGATAGGGGGTGCAAATAGCTCCAAGGGTGGATCAATTCTGGTTGGTGATAAGGGGGGGGAATAGAGCACTGAGGAACTAGAAAACTTTTGCCTTCCAAATTACATCCTAAAAGCGATCAATACTGGAACAGTGTGTAACATATGCTGAGTGGGCATTTAGGGACAATGGGTAAACAAAAGGGCAACTTAACAGGATGGTCCTCTCAGGCCATGATCAGTCTTTTTGTTCTCTGCGGTCATCCCTTCAAGGTCTGGGCATTCCAGCTTTTGAGCCTCCAGAGTGGTGGGACTTCTGTTTTTTGTAGAGCCTCTTGTCTAGGGTGGAGAAGGGAGATATCACTGGGGATCTTTCCAGAGGAGCCTCTTGGAATTCTGCATACCAATCGGGTAGCGAGATTAGGCCAAGGTCCAGTGCTGCACAGAAATCCTGCAGTTCATCTGGTTCATGCAGGATATGCTGATTCCTGTTTAAATTCACCGTCAGTGCAAATGGAAATTTCCAGGTGTACTTTATCTCTCATTCCCCTAATTTTTCCAGCAGGGGTCGCAGAGCTCTGCGGTTTCTAAGAGTAATTTGGGAGAGATCCTGGAACAGCATGATGTTTGCCCCATTAAAGATAATCTGCTCATTTCTCCTTGCCTTACGCATGATTTCTTCGTTGGCTGTGAAATTCTGCAGGCAGCAGATGATATCCCATGGGGGTGCATTGTCAGGTCCCTTCGGTCTGAGTACTCTATGTGCTCTAAGGAAGTCAATCCCCATGTCTTCCTGTCTCTCTAGCAGGCTGTTAAACATCCTTTGTAAGGCCGGAATGATCTAAGCTGATTCCACAGTCTCTGGGATTCCTCTCACACGAATATTGTTTCTTCTGCCCCTGTTGTCTAAGTCTTTTAAGTGTCTATTCATTTCAATAAAATGGTGATTTTGTGTAGCAGACACCCTCTCAAGCCTGTGGATGGCCTTATTTCTGTGTTTCCCTGCCATCTCAGCTGCCGCCATTTTCTCATTAAAGGCCAGCAGATTAGATTTCAAATCGGTAATGGCGGCAGAGAATGTGGATTTGATGTCTGCAGCTATCACTGACTTGTCAGCGAGGGTGAGGGGATGGACGGGCGAGCTTCCCCCCTACCTGAGTCCTCGGGTACAGACTGGGAATTCTTGCTATATTCCTCCTCCTGGCGTTCCGGCGCCATCTCGGATTTCCCCAGGCTGCTACGGCTTACTGTTTTGTCCTTGAACAGGTCTGTGATGTTTCTCGTCAGTGGAGCAGACAATCCTCTCCTCGGGCATGAGTCGGGGTGCTTTAGAGCCGTTTGCCCTGCATCTGAGAGCGGTGGGTTGGGTAGTTAGGCAGGTGTAGGCTGTGTGTGTGCTGGAGCTCTCTCAGTGTGCGTCCATGCCCATTGCGCCCCAAGCCACGCCCCCCCAAGACTTATACACAATGCTATAATGCCTGGCTACTATGCTGGGCATGCAAGAACTGGGCAAAGCAAATAAGTACTTGCGGTTGACAGACAGGCAGAGTGGTTCAATGATAGTCCAGGTACAAGGCAGGCAAGGTTCAGCATAGTCTGTTTCAATCCATAGCCAAAAGGCAGGCAGAGTTTAGAGAATAGTTGATATCAGATCCAAAGTTGTCAACAAGGGAATCTAATCTAGCAGAACAGGGCAAACAGGGAGCTTTGGAACACGTATTACACACGCTATCACAGGCATGAGGCTGCAGGCTTGGCTGGCTTAAATCAGGTTTGGTATCCACCCAGAAAGCAATCACCTTGCAAGTTGACAGGCAGACAGGGAAAATGCATCAAAGCCAAAACCAGGATGCTGAAACCAGTAGTTATGATGGAGCAGAAGCGCACGCGCACCTGACACTTAGCTTATGTATATCGAACAGTCCCAGTGACCTTCGGGTTTCCCAACAGGATCCAGAGCCATCCAGGTGTGGTTATTATAGTCATTTCCCTATGGCCTTGCAGGCAGTGGTATCCTCAATTGCATTCTCTGGCCCTGAAAACTCCTATTTTCCTGATATTTCAGATCTTCTACAGCATGGCCAAGTACTTTATCCAAATCCAGCCAATTATATTTCAGTGTCTAGAGGCCAAGAGGCAGAAACTGACTCATTGGGGGTTCTAAACCCTGTTAAAGCCAGGGCACCTACTGCAAACCTAATGCATACGTGAATGTGGGAAAATTTGTTTTAAAGGGTTTAATCCTCTGTTACCTGCTGTAAAAGATATTATGAATTATCTGCAAGTAGGAATAGATATGGATTAAGTGTTAGTGGAGTCTCAGTCATTGTCACTGATAGTACTCACCGAGGCCGAAATGCCGAGAGCAGTTCACCCTTGCGACTAAGCGCAGTCCGCCCCTGGAGGTGATACAGGGAGGGAATGACACGAAGAGGCACAGGCTACCCCAAAGGACTGTAGGTGACTTGCTTGAGGGGTCTTGGTAGAGAAGAGCCGCTGTGCAGGTACTGGTAGGCAGAGGTGCAAACTGGAAACAACAGGTAGAAAGTCCAGAACCAGGCTGAGGGTCAAACACCGTAAAGGTTATATTGAGCTGCAGGGTTTGCAGAGTGGTATTTCAAGATACGGGTAGTCCAGGTGCAGGCAGAAAGTCAGGCTAGGAGACAGGAGATAGCCCAGGTAACAGGCCGCGGGTCAAACACAGGAGACTGGTGGGAATCCGATAAACAAGCCGAGGTCAGGTCCAGGAGAGAAGCAGAGGAATCCAATGGCAAATCCGGGTCACAACAGGTAATCAGGCAAAGGTACAGGAGACAGGTTCAGGTAACACAGGAAGCTGAGACAAACCAGCAACTTGTTTGATTCTCTGAGCGCCTTTTATAGGCCACCCAGAGGATCACGTTGGGTATGCGCTAGTGCGTATGTGCGAGCGCCGTAGCGCCGGACCGCAAATGCCATTCCGCCACGAATGCGCGAAAATACACGGCCAGAATAGAACGAAAGCTTCTTCTGACAGTTCCCACCCCGAGGGGTGGCCTCTGGACACCCAAAGTAGACATCAGTTGCTTTCTGTGAAATGCCTGGAGTAGATGTGGGGCATGTAGATTTCTGGATGGTTCCCAAGAGTTATCTTCAGAAGGATACCCCTTCCATTTGATTAGGTACTGAAGCTGTCTACCCTTTTTCCTGCAATTTAGAATTTTTTCCACCTCAAATTCGTTTTCTCCATCAATCATGACCGGTGGAGGTGGAGGTTTCTCTCTGTTCGAAAAAGGACTGGGAACAACAGGTTTTAAGAGGGATGCATGGAAGACCGGATGCACTTTGTAAGAGTCAGGTAGAGCTAATTCAAAGGCCACTGGGTTGATTACCCTTTTGATTTTGAAAGGACCTATAAATTTTGGCCCTAGTTTCCAGGAGGGAATTGGCAGTCTGAGATTGATAGCTGATAGCCACACTTCCTCACCTACTTTAAAAGCTGGATTCTCCTTCCTTCCCTTATTGTAGTATTTTTGATAGTCCTCCTGGGCTTTTTGCATAGCTACTTTGATCTTTTGGAAATTTAACTGGATAGAGGTTACTCGATCCTGTACGGCAGGAACAGATAATTCCGGGATGGAAACTGGGAGGAAAGAAGGGTGAAATCCAAAATTAGACCAAAAAGGTGTTTGGTTGGTGGCGGAATGGATGGAGTTATTGTATGCAAATTCCGCATATGGCAGGAGGGAGAACCACTCATCCTGGGAATCAGAACAGAAGGAGGTATTGTTCCAGGGTCTGGTTCGTCCTCTCCGTCTGGCCGTTACTTTGGGGATGATAAGCGGAGGAAAGACAGATCTTTATTTCCAAGGACTTACATAATTCTCTCCAAAATTTGGAAGTGAATTAGACACCTCTGTCAGAGGTGATGCTCATCGGAGTACCATGAAGCCTGATAATTTCCTTAAAGAACACGTTAGCTGTAGCAGAGGCAGAGGGAGTACCTACCATGGACAGGAAATGTGCCATTTTGGAAAGTTGATCAATTATAACAAGGATAGTCATGAATCCCCCTGACGGAGGTAAGTCCATGATAAATTCCATGGAGATTTCTGCCCATGGGCAATCAGGAATGGACAAAGGTTTAAGTAGGCCCCATGATTTTGTATTTGAACCCTTGCTGCGCTGGCAAGGAATGCAGGATGAAACATAGTTCTTGCAGTCTTGTCTCCAGCCAAGCCACCAAAAGGAACGTGAGATCAATTCCATGTTTTTTTGTGACCTAAAATGGCCTGCCAACTTGTGGTCATGAAAGGTCTGTAAAGTTAGGAGCCTAGGTTCCAGTGGGACAAAGATTTTTTCGTGGGACCAAAATAAATCATTACCTTTCTCCATAGAAGATATGCTGGGTTCAGAACATTGAACAGATGCTGATTTGATTGCGGATATCAGGTCTACTTGGGTGACCAGAAGGAAATTTTGCGGGGACAGGATGGTACTTGGCTCCGCTACCTGAGAGGTTTCATTGAACATCCTTGAAAGTGTACCCGCTTTCCCGTTCTTAGAACCAGGTCTATAAGAAATGTGGAAATTAAATCGGGAAAAGAAGAGGGCCCATCAAGCTTGCCTGGGTCTTAGACGTTTAGTTGTTCAAAGATATATTAGGTTCTTGTGGTCAGTGAATATCATGACAGGATGGGATGCCCCTTCAAGCAGATACCTCCACTCCTCCAAGGCGAACTTGATGGCCAAAAACTCTCTATCGCCTACATCATAATTCCTCTCGGGTATGCTTAATTTCCGGGATGCAAAAGCTATGGGATGCAGAAGAGCCTTGGGCCCTTGTCTTTGTGAGAGGATGGCACCAGTAGCGGTCTCTGAAGCATCCACTTCCAGAATGAAAGGCAAGGCTGGATCCGGATGTCGTAAGACTGGTGCAGATGAGAATAGTGCTTTTAATTTTAAGAAAGCTTCCTGGGCTTCTGAGGACCATTAAAACCGATTATGCTGGCGTGTGAGTTGAGTGATGGGAGCTACAATAGCTGAAAAACCTACGATAAATCTTCGGTAAAAGTTTGGGAATCCTAAGAACTGCTGTACCCCCGTTCTATCTACAGGAGCCGGCCATTCTTGGATTGCTTTGACCTTCTGGGGGTCCATTGCGACACCGTCAGTTGAGATAATGAATCCTAAGAATTGCACTGTGTTTTTTTCGAATTCACATTTCTGTGCCTTAAGGTATAATTTGTGTTTTCTGAGGATCGAAAGAACCAGTTTGACATGTACCCGATGAAGTTCCATAGTGGCTGAAAAAATGAGAATGTCATCTAAGTAAACTACTAGAAAGTTGTCAAGGTACTCGCAAAAAATGTCGTTCACTGGGTGTTGGAAAGTGGCCGGGGCATTGCAAAGTCCAAACGGCATTACCAGGTACTCATAATGTCCAAACCTGGATCTGAAGGTGGTCTTCCACTCATCGCCCGCTCGAATTTGGATAAGATTGTATGCGCCACGAAGGTCCAGTTTGGAAAAGACGCGGGCGGATCTGAAACGTTGGAATAGTTCTGGGATGAGAGGAAGTGGGTACCGATTTTTAATGGTAACTTTATTTAAATCCCTATAATCAATGCAGGGCCGGAGGGATCCATCCTTTTTCTCTACAAAGAAAATACCGGCTCCGGCCGGTGATGATGAGGAACGAAGGAACCCTTTCTCAAGATTTTCATCAATGTATGCTTTGAGGGCCTTCAATTCTGTTTCAGACAAAGGAAAAAATGCGGCCAAAAGGAATTTCAGAACCCGGCAAAAGGTCTATAGGGCAGTCATAAGGCCGATGGGGTGGTAGACGGTCGGCCTGTTGCTTATCAAACACATCTTTGAATTCCAGGTAGACTGCAGGTACATGTTGAAGACTATCGGACATGGTTGTAATAGTTGAACAAGAGGCTGGGGCCAGAAGAAGGCAACAAGACTTATTTCTTGTTCCAATTGATCTGTGGTTCATGGGCTTGTAGCCATGGGAGTCCCAAGATAATGGGGAACATGGGAGAAGAGATAATATCAAAGCGCAGATATTCTTGGTGGCCAGTATCGGTGGTGGTAAGGATGGGTCTGGTTTCCTGAGTAATAAGCCCAGAGCGGGGAAGAGACCCACCGGCTAGGTGGACTGTTAGACTTTGGTTTTTAGTGGTTAGAGGAATGTGCAAGCTTGCGGCTAGTGAGGCATCCAAATACCAGCTACATGCTCCGGAGTCAACTATAGCGGGTAGGTGAGATTCCTTTTCCGGTAGCTGTAGGGAGACAAAGAGAGTAACGTAAGACTGAGAAAAACCGGAGACTTGATGGTTAATGGCAGGCCGTGGGCAGGACTTACTAGGTCTCACGGGGCAGGAATGGAGGAAATGTCCAGAACCCCCACAGTAAAGGCACAGATTGCCCTGGCACCTACGTAATCTTTCCTCTAAAGTGAGTGGAGCACGAACTAGGCCAAGTTGCATCGGCTCAGCTCCAGGAGTGGTAGAGACTGGTGGAGCCGAGTAGGATGGATGGATGGGAGTCGGTTTAGGCATCATCCAGGTAGGGCGAGGAGTTTGGAAGCGCTCTGAACGTCGCTCACGCATGCGACGATCCAGTTTAGTTGTTACTTGGATGAGGTCTTCCAGAGAATCAGGGGTCTCAATCCTGACCAGCTCATCCTTCAATGCTTCAGACAGCCCTTGACGGAACTGATACTTGAGGGCAGGTTCATTCCAGCCGGTATCGGCTGAACACTTCCGGAACTCTACGATATAGTCCTCTACCGGCCTTCGCCCTTGGCTTAGGTTATGCAATAAAGCCTCGGCCATGGCCGTACGCTGGGGGTCGTCGTATAGCTGTGCCATACCTTCGAAGAAGGTATCTACTGAATTTAGCATGGGGTTCCTCTGTTCCATTAAGCCATGAGCCCAAGCTTGCGGTTCATCGGCCAAGAGAGAGAAAAAGTCCTGGGTTGCAGAGTTAAATACAGAGAGCGTTTTTAATAGCCCTGAACTTTTTACGATTGCCTGAGAATCGCTCTGGTGTGGGAACCCTGGACTCTGGAGAGGCCACAACCATGGTAGGATAAGTTGGTATCTGAGGAGAGGAGACTCCGCTGGGAGGTACAGAGGCTGCAGCTGGGGCTGGAGATTGCCCTGAAAGTTGTTGAGGGCGGCCGTCAATTTGGGCGTAGCCATCTTGCAACTTTTGGACTGACTCAGTGAGAGCCGAGACTTGCTGACACAAGATTTCCAATGGGGAACACGCTCTGTCGGCCTCTGACATGGCTGGTTTGTACTGTCACTGATAGTACTCACCGAGGCCGAGATGCCGAGAGCAGTTCACCCTTGCGACTAAGCACAGCCCGCCCCCTGGAGGTGATACAGGGAGGGAACGGCACGAAGAGGCACAGGCTACCCCAAAGGACTGTAGGTGACTTGCTTGAGGGGTCTTGGTAGAGAAGAGCCGCTGTGCAGGTACTGGTAGGCAGAGGTGCAAACTGGAAACAACAGGTAGAAAGTCCAGAACCAGGCTCAAACACCGTAACAGTGATATTGAGCTGCAGGGTGTGCAGAGTGGTATTTCAAGATACAGGTAGTCCAGGTGCAGGCAGGAAGTCAGGCTAGGAGACAGGAGATAGTCCAGGTAACAGGCCGAGGCTCAAACACAGGAGACTGGTGGGAATCCGATAAACAAGCCGAGGTCAGGTCCAGGAGAGAAGCAGAGGAATCCAAATGGCAAATCCGGGTCACAACAGGTAGTCACGCAAAGGTACAGGAGACAGGTTCAGGTAACACAAGAAACTGAGACAAACCAGCAACTTGTTTGATTCCCTGAGTGCCTTTTATAGGCCGCCCAGAGGATCACGTTGGGTATGCGCTAGTGCGCATGTGCGAGCGCCGTAGCGCCGGACCGTGAATGCGCATGTGCCGAAACGCCGTTCCGCCACTCTTGCGCAAAAATACACGGCTGGAATAGAACGAAGGCTTCTTCTGACAGTCATGTCTTCACTCTCTAGGATACAGTGGCCACCTCATATCCTGGAAAAACAATTCTTAAAGATCTATGCAAGAATTCACCCTTCAGGAAGATTGTTCTTTACTCTTATGATTTACAAATAGTGCTGGACATGTTGTCTCATCCTTCACTTCTTCTAGATCAAACTTACGCAATATGGTCAGTAACACTGAAAGCAGGATTTCTTACTGCTGTCACGTCCATGAAAAATATCTAAGATATCTAAGGGTCAGGCTGTAAACCACCTTATGTTTATCATTTTCCAAACAGGGTAGTTTTAAAACCACTTCTTCAGTATCATCCAAAAGTCATCAAACCTGTACATCTGATTCAGGACATAGCCTTTTCAGCATGTCCAAAGTGTGAGTCACCACAAGCATTGTATGTGGGTGCAATGTTGTACGAATGAATGGAGGTGGCCCCTTCTTTTAAAAGGTCAGACAATGGACATCTTAGGCCTGACAGTGTCAGTAGAAGACCTTCACTGTCCACTAGGACAATTGCATTGTTGCTGGTCAAGGTAGCCTGGTGGGCTTCTCCAGGGAAGCAGCTTGGTCCATGTATGGTGCATTTTTAACATAGTACAAATCATTTCTAGCCTATTACAATGCAACATTTACGAAGGTGGAGTTTCGCTTAAGTTCTAATGATATGTTGATTAAAATACTTCAGCAACGTTTCTTCACCAACACTTCCCACAGTTTTTCCTTGCCTCTGCAAATAACAAAACAAAGGGCGTTGCCATATGTTTCGCCAAACACATTAACATTGCTCATTCAGAAACTGTGTTGGACCCCCTGGGCTGTTTCATTTTAGTCTCAGGGACCATTGATGGAGAATTATATACCTTATTACTCTCCCAACAAGGGTCAGAAAGTTTTCTTTGACTCCCTGTTGCATAAGCTCCAACCACATGTTAAAGGCACAATCTTTATTGGTGGGGACTCCAACACAGCTTTTGATTTTTCTTTGGACAAGATGGGTGCTGGCACCCCTAAGCCTAAACGCCCTTCCAGACAAAGTGCTAAAATAGTGAAAACTTCTTCATGAAATGGGATTAATAGACATCTGGAGGGAGACTCACCCACACTCTAAAGACTACACACATTACTCAGCTCCCCATTGTTCCTATGTCAGGATAGACCACATCTTAACTAGACCCTCTACGATCCCTTTGGTTTTGAATTCCAAGATAGTGGACACCTCCCTTTCCGACCGCTCGATGGTCACACTAGTCACTCAAAGAGCCTCGGAACGTTTTAATACCCCTCGATGGCGGCTACAGGAATCTTTATTAAGTCACCCCATACAGTGTACCATCATAGAAGGAGCCATCAAGGAATACTTTGATATAAATTCCACAAGTGATGTTTCCCCTGAGACGGTATGGGCTGCACACAAGTCAGTAATCAGGGGGAAATTAATCCAAATTACAGCCCAGCTTAGGTTAGAACACAGAGCGGACATGAATAAACTTACAGCAGACTTTAAGTCCCTCCCAAGAGCCCACAAGCTAAACCCTTCCCCAGAATTGCTAGACAAATTGGATAAAGCGTGGGCACTGCTAAATCTGAACCTCACTACAACAGCGGAGAAACAGCTCAGATGGTCGGGGGCTAAATTCTACTCCCAAAAGGACAAGATTGGTTCGAAACTCGCGGTTAAGCTTAGTCCCAAACCCAGATCATTAGCCTTTCCAAAAGTGAAGTTACAATCCGGGGAACTGTCTCAGAACCCCGCTAAAATAATGGAAGCTTTCCTCCAATACTATGCGGAACTTTATAAACCGGGACCCCCTCATTTAGCGAAACCACAGCAGGAATTCTGGAACTCCATTGTATTGCCCTCTCTCTCTAAGGACCACAGTGATTTACTAGAGAGCCCTTTCTCCCAGTCAGAAGTTCTAGATACAATTAATTCTCTAAAACTAGGTTCAGCTCCAGGCCTGGATGGATTCTCCACGAGTACTATAAAAAGTTTGCACCTACACTAGCCCCACACCTTTCCAAATTTTTTAACTCCCTTAGAGAGGGTTCTCCATTAGCATCAGACCTAAATGCAGCTTATATCTCCATGATCCCTAAACCAGAGAAAGACCACAGTGAGGTGGGAAATTATCGCCCAATATCTTTAATCAATAATTATATTAAGATCCTAACAGAAATTGTGGCAAACAGGGTGTCAAGCTTTATTCCCTCATATATTCATAGAGATCAGGTGTGTTTTATCCCTAGACGGCAAGGTACAGACCAGATTAGAAGGACCATTGACATTATTTCCCTTTTACAGTCTCATTGGGACGGAGGCCCCCTTCAAAAAGGATTTCTTTTATCAATTGACCTACATGAGGCCTTTGACTCCATAGATTGGACATACTTGTTTGACATCCTACAAAAATAGGGTTTTGGTCCGTACTGCCCAAACCTGATTCGCTCCTTGTACTCCAAACCGACAGCACAGGTACGCCTGCTAGGTAGATACCTGACTTCTTTCCCTATAGGTAGGGGCACCAGACAGGGGTGTCCACTATCCCCCCTCCTATTTGCAATAGCTATAGAAACCCTAGCCATAGCTATTAAATCAAACCCAGACATTAAAGGGGTATAATGCGGAGATCAACAACATAAATGCGCTCTCTATGCGGATGATCTTATACTGTATATTACCTCCCCAGTTATCTCCATTCCGGGGATATATAAAGTTTTAACCGCATTCAGTGCAGTCTCAGGTCTGACGGTTAATATGACTAAATCTACCGTGCTAAATGTTACTGTACCTGCTGGCCTCCTTTCTCAACTCGCTAGCAATTTTGACTTCCCCTGGGCCCAGAGGACCATCCAATATCTTGGAGTTAACCTTACAGCGGACATCAGTAGCCTCTTCAAAGCTAATTCCCCCCATAATGTGTAAATGCAGGGGGGAACTTGATAAATGGCCTAGGTGTGGTCTATCCTGGCTGGGAAGGGTACACGCTGTGAAAATGACACTTCTGCCACGCCTCCTGTATTTATTCCGCTCCCTACCAATTCCGCTCAAGAAAAGTGTCCCCTGCAAACTCCAGTCGGAAATTACACGCTTTGTCTGGGGAAAGAGGGGATATAGATGCCTGTCCAGCGTCCTTCTTCACCTAAAATCTCAGGGCGGACTGGGACTACCGGATCTTTGGGGCTATTACCAAGCTGCTCAATTGTCCCAAATATCAATGATCTTTTCTAAGTGTCCGAAACCAGACTGGCTCTCTATAGAAAGAAGAGCAACGCCTCTTCACACCCTTGACTACCTTCTGTGGTGTGACCCTAAAGTCAGACCAGCCATAATCGCCTCCACATTGTCGCACTCCATATCACTCAGTACCAAGCTATTCAGACAAACTATCCTGACTTCTCCTCTGAAACATATTTTTCATAATGCTGACTTCCCCCTGGGTGTAAACATACAAGCATTTAGATGGTGGACTGATAAAGGTCTCTATCGAATCGGCCACTTCCTTACTCCAACAGGCCCACTAACCTTATCTTTCTGTTGGGAAAAACTCGATATGCCGGTCTCAGAAAAATTCAGATTCACCCAAATTTCACATTTTCTACACACCATTTAGCGTAACAATTCGAAATCTCCATCCATAACCCTCTACGAACACTGGTGTTCGAATATCCAGGACCAAAAAGGGGGCATCTCCTTGATCTACAAGTTGCTTATGACAAAGCCCGATGAGCCAGTATATGCGAAGACCTGGGAGGAGGATACAGGCCGATCGTGGACATCAGCAGAATGGTACAGATATTGGACTCGCTCCTTCAAAGGTATCTGCAATATCTCTCTTATAGAAGCCAGCGTAAAGGTTATTTCAAGGTGGTACTAGGTTCCTGCCAGATTAGCAATGATATTTCCTGGAACGTCCCCCCTATGCTTCAGAGGTTGTTCACTCGAGGGCTCCATGATTCACATTTGGTGGACATGCCCCCGTATCAGAACCTTTTGGCAAAAAAATTTCCGAATTATTAGTAACTTATTTAAAACGTCCGTAGCCCCCAACATACATTTAGCTCTCCTTAATCAGAATGTTCCTGGTTTGCCTAAACACTCACAAGTACTATTCTATTTTATTCTATTAGGTACTAAAATCAACATTGCTAAATGTTGGAAAAAACCCACGGTATCCCTCAAGAGTTGTGTTAGGAAAATTTTGTGGATTATGTCTTAGGAGCATTTAGTAGCAAAACTCAATGATGAAGTAGGGAGGTTCATGACCATCTGGGAACCGTGGGCCTCACTTCAGAACATTAACCTCTTGCCGGGAATGACAGCAGGAGGAAATATTAACACCCCCCCGACCCAAGCTCATTCTTATCCCTCTCCCTCCTCCCCCTCTTCTTTTCCTATGTTTTCTTTCTTCCTCCTTTGGGACTCTCTTGTCCCTTACATTTCTGTAACACACAGGGTTATGCAGTTCCCCCTCAGAGGGGAATAATATGATAAAATCTTACAGGTCCGCCGGAGGCTCATTACTCCTCCTGCAGCTAAAAGTTATCTCCCATCCTTAGGATGGTACTCCAATTTGGAGGGCACTACCTGTATTGCCTTCCGCTTCTTCTTCAGTAACAGCCTCTAAGGAATTGGAAGTGAACTCTGGGGGGGTCTTTGCACACACCTTCAGGAAGATCCCATTGGGGAGGGGTATGCGGGGCGTCCTGGTTAGTCCATAACTGGAATTATGGAGGTAGTGGTGGGCCCCTAGGGCGGCTCTTTGATTGACATAGCTCTTTTGGTCA
Source organism: Lithobates clamitans (assembly GCA_037952925.1). Lineage (NCBI taxonomy): Eukaryota > Metazoa > Chordata > Amphibia > Anura > Ranidae > Lithobates > Lithobates clamitans. Next base: position 3,046,667 of record JBBGZY010000284.1, read on the forward strand.
AAGGGCACATCTGGTAAGGTAGTTTTATTGTGTACCGTAGTCTGAAGCTACAGATCTACATTCTTTCTCAAGTTCTCTTATTGATATTGTTTCAGTACTCGACATGTAGGAATCCAATGTCTATGTATATATGCTCATATACTGTACATCATATAAAAATCAATAAAAATATTTGAAATAAAATACTTCAGCATTACCCTCTCTTGTATTTTTGCATGTTACATCCCACGTGTGTATGCTGTCACGCTTGTGTCAGGAAAATGGAAAATTGTATAATTACCTAATGGTAATTTGCCTTTCCTGATGCTTAAGCATGACAGCATACAAATTCCTCCCAGGGCTTTGCATTGAGCTTTGTTACCATCTTGTGTTGGGTGTCTCATTTATAGCATAACTGGTCCTGTGATTGGGTGGGGGGTTAGAGCTATACCCGTGTGTGTGTGTGTGTGCTGTCATGCTTAAGCATCAGGAAAGAAAAATTACCATCACGTAAAAAAACAATTTTCTGTTTTAATCTTCCCACATTACTGGTCTCATTACAGGTTAGCAAGGCTGTGCATCATAACCATGGAGCAACAGCCATATGCAGCAAGCAGCTTGACTTCAATAGAAACCAAAGAGAGTTGCGCTAAACTGATTGACCTGTGAGGCAGTATCTCATGTGCTCACAATGACATAAGCTAGTGCACCACAACAGGTGAGACCGTGACAACGTGAAAACATGATTCCACCCCGTATGGATGCACTCGTTAGCGGTAAATGACTGGATATCTGAGAACCCGTAACAGATAATCAAATGATCAGAAAATAAAGTGAAGGTGAATTCAAACCATAAAAACTACATTACTGAATAATAAATGATCAAAACATAAATATAAATATTAACATGTATGAACAATGAGTGACTGAAGTCCAAAAAATAATAGTGACCCAAGACAGGGTTAATAAATAAAAAAGTCCATGAATTAATGATCAGTGATAATTTCTTCAAAGGTGATGAGAATGAAAACACCCCAAGGAAATGTGACTAAAGTAGAAGTGCCTCCACCACAGCAAACACTGCTGCTTACCAGATGATATTGGTCCCTTAATTACAGGGGACAGCAATCAGCAGATGACTGTTACCCCAGCCCGGGATCATTAAGGAGTGTACTGGACTCTTCAATCCCAATAGTGATGGTCCCCACACAAAATCAGATCGAACCCAGCAGAGTCCTTAATGATCCCGGACTGGGGTAACAGTCATTAGCTTATCGCGGTCCCCTGTAATTAGGGGACCAATATCATCTGGTAAGCGGCAGTGTTTGCTGTGGTGGAGGCACTTCTACTTTAGTCACATTTCCTTGTTCACTTTATTTTCTGATCATTTTATTATCTGTTACGGGTTCTCAGATATCCAGTCATTTACCGCTAGTGAGTGCATCCATACGGGGTGGAATCGTGTTTTCACGTTGTCACGGTCTCACCTGTTGTGGTGCACTGACTTGTGTCATTGTGAGCACATGATATACTGCCTCACAGGTCAATCAGTTTAGTGCAACTCTCTTTGGTTTCTATTCTATTTTAATGTTGTATAACATTTTTGAGTTGCAGCTTGGTTCATTTTTTTCAGTTAATAGTGCAGTTTTTTCCTTACAAGCTTGACTTCAATGTCTGAATCCATGTTTGCATAAGAGATCGCCCTCTTCAACTACTGTATAATGAGCAGAAGAAAAAGTGCTAAAGAAGGCACCGCTTTCAAAGGAAAGAATAAGTACACTAATTGTATTAATTTGCAGCCAAGATAGTGAAGCAGTAAAGGAAGTACATTTCTAATAAACCATAGTGAAATATTTGTATGTACCATGTTTATAATTTTACTTAAAGCAGAATCACATACTATATTACTATACAAGTACAGTTTGGCAAAAAAAAATGTTATACTTAAAGCCTAAGTTCATCATTTAAAAAAAATAAGAAATGCACATGATTTTGGCGGTAAAAAAAGTGAATGTATTTATTTTTTTCTTTACACTGCAGCTTGCAAAGCATTGCACCTGTGGGTGCAGTGTCAGGCTCCTGCAGACACTCATTATAGCAGCTTGCCGTCTGCCCCTCTCGGCATCCCGAACATTGTGCCCGGCCACCCATCCCTGCACTGCACAAAGTCTGTGAATAGACAGCAGAGCTCTTCCTCCCCATATAGCAGACTGCTAAGATCTAATTCCCTTATACACAACCACAATCATCTGCACAGTGTAACTGGCTAATTCAGCTCCACTTCCTTTCTGACCAGGGAATTTCAGAGATCAGAACTGATCTCAGCCAGCTGTGCTCTAGCTATCATCTGGTAAATGTTGTTGGATTACATAAAGATTGTTAAAAAAAAAAAAAGTAAGCTGGTCATTAAATCAATTCTCTAATTGTAATGTAGTTTTTTAAAATCTCGAGTCGTGCCTAAAACATGTCATCTATTTCCTAGGATATAGTTTACTGTCTCATTTACCCTTTTTTTTAAAGGACCTCTATTGTAAAAAACACCACTTTTGTGTGTCAGTTGAACAAAAAGACGCCACATATCAGTGTCAGTGGCATAAAAAGAGCTTCATCCTTGTTGTTGGTGGGAAGTCCTGACATTGGTTTCAATGGGATAAAATAAGACCTATTGTTGGTCTTGGTGGGATCAAATACAACTTGTTAGTGTCAGTGGGAACAAAATAAAGCTTATATTGTTAGTGCCAGTAGAAGCAAGATTAAGTCTAGTACAGTTTTTCTTACTCCCTCTTTCCCTCTGGCTGAAACTGTGCTGTCACTGTCAGGCATGAGATCACTTTACCTGATAGTACCAGCACAATTTCAGTGCAGTGTATATGCTGCCACCCTACACAGTTTCCAAGATCATGCAGAACAGCCCTTGTGGCATGGATACCACAGGATGGTATCTAAAATTCCAAAACTGTCCTGCAGGCAACTTATCATCTACATAAGTGGTGTGGTAAACTTTGTGTAATTGGTTTTTCATATTTGTTAAAGATTCTTAATTGGTAAACCATGTTCATGATTATCAACATGGAGGACCAAATCTTCCATCAATTTGGTAAGATGAGCAAGTTACAGCTAAGGGCATAAGGGAAATCTAAATATTATCAGACCGGAGCTTAGAAAACCTCAGCGTAACCTACCTAGTAGAAGAGCCTGATATGATGAGGAAGGCCTCTCTTAGGCTTCATGTTCACATAGCCTACTTTGACCGCCGGTCGCAGGAAAACGAATGTGTCATGGAACGTCCCACACTCCGCTTGAGTGCTTCCGTCAGTATACCACTTCCTTGTAGTCTGGATACAGATATCAGATATTTCAACCGCTCTGAGCACAAAACAAGGCGACACTTGCTTAGATGCTAACATGGACTAACTTTATTTAGAATCAAAATTACAAGACTTTATATGCCGTTGGAACCTCCTCTAACAATACAACTGTAACCTAATTAACATGAGCTAGTTTACTAAATCATTTACCCAGACTAAGTGACTACGTCTCCTAGCTCATTGACTATTCAACACACATTACCATAAACATCAACACAGGGTTAATTAGAACAAACAACAATGAGTTGAATACCCTTAGAACCTGTGGTAAGCCAGACTAAACTCATTTACATTAAACACATTATAGCTGACATCAGACAGGTGGGTGGAGTTGATGACATTAGCATCTTCTCGCAGTATGAGTCCCAACAGTATGACTCAGTCACTATTGCTACTATGGCAAATACAGGGTCCCCAGAGTCTGTGTGTCCTGGGGGACAAGGAACCGAAGCCAAAGTAACAACACCTCAGGGGTACCCCAAATGCCAGGGCCCATAATCTGTAGGCAAGAGGCTCACATTCAGTCCCCTCCAAAAGCCTCTATCCCGGGTGAGTCTGTAACAGCATGTATCCTGAAGGCGACTCTTTTGAATTCAGGAGAGGGAGGTTGATGCTCCCCTAACTGCAGCAGCTCCTAAGCTATGGTAAAAGCCTATGTGTACATTGACACATGGGCTTTTATGGAATTCAGTTTAGTAGCTTTGGCCAAAAAATGCCAAAAGCTCCTAAACTCAAGATTAGGAGCTTTACTGTACATTAAGCCTTACACCTCTGACACGGGGCCCCTGATAGAGTAGACAGGCAGTGCAGGAGTGGAGAGCAGCACGAGTGCCTGACGGTCTTGCTAGCCGCAGGACTGGACTGGATCTTCCGGTCAAGCAGCGGATGTTCATCAGTGAATCACAGTAGACAGAGGTGCCGGGTAGCAGCTGATGAACAGTAGGCAGGAGCAGGCTGGCACGGGTGACAGCAGACAGGAGAATCACAGGCAGTTAGCAGGCAGATGAAGAGAAGGCACTGGTGGATAACAGACAGATGCTTGCAGCTTGGAAATCCAGTAAGGACTGCGACATAGACAGGGTCATACACAGGCAGACAGATCAGGTACAGATGCAGAAGCAGGAGCAAAGTCATGGTACAAGCCAGGTCAGTAAAAAATCAGCAAGGTAGCAGTAATGGACAGAAACAGAGATCAAAGACAAGCTGGGTCGGTGCAGGCAGAGTTCAGGAGTAGTCAAGGCACTATATTGTCAAAAGTATTAGGATGCCTGCCTTTACATGCACATAAACATGCCATTCTTAGTCCGCAGGGTTCAATTTTCAGTTGGCCCACCCTTTGCAGCTATAACAGATTCAACTCTTTTGGGAAGGCTGTCCACAAGGTTTAGGAGTGTGTCTATGGGAATGTTTGACCATTCTGCCAGCAGCGCATTTGTGAGGTCAGGCACTGATGCTGGATGAGAAGGCCTGGCTCGCGGACGCTGAGTTGATATCAGGGGACAGACACACGCCACACAACGCAGCCCTTTACCTTGAGGTTTTAGCTCTTTTTGAGCTCTCAGCTTGTTTCCTACAATGTTTGAATAGGCTGTCAAACTTGAACACATACAGGTTGGTCCAGATCACCACCACCTGTGTCTTTTTAGCGCTGTGTGATTTACCACTCTTCCCTGATATTTCCATGGAACTTTTGCTTACCAGCAAATTAGTATGCCACTACCTTTGCGTTCTGTGATTAAATGATTTCTATGCTCCTGAAGAAGTATATGTTTACATCCCTATCTGGATACTATTATGGGAATCTCAATCAGTGCCCTCTTTGATGTATCATTGTAATTTTCTACATTGTTAAGTGGTGTCAGAGTCTGTTTGTGGGTTTTACAATATAAATTCTAGCGATTTTATATATATCTATATGTAACAATTTCCCCTTCTTTTAATAATTTTCTACAAAAGAAAATAAAATATAATTATTTTTATAGCGTCTACCTGTGTGCCTTTAAAGTCCACCTTCTTAGCTTTTTGTCTCTATATTGTGGCCATTTTGTCCATATATGCCTTTGTATTGATTGCCTCAAACAGGGCCCATCCTGGGTGGGTGCATGGGGTACACTACACCCAGGGGCCATAAACTAAGTCAGGGGGAGGCGCTGAAGCTCAGGTGCCGCGGATCTCCCCCCATGTGCTCTCCACGCCGGAACATGATAGGAGCTGCGAGAGGGTCTGAGGAGGAGAAACTGTGCTGCCACTGTCAGGAGAGGGCTCTCTGTTTCCTACCCATTCCCCCTCCCTCCTTCAGTCAGCAGCTGGGGGAGTGGCTCTGTTTCAGCTGCAAGCTCTTCTTTCCCCCTCCTTCTCTTCCTCATGCTGCTGTACTCAGGAGCAGGGAGCGGTACCCTCTCCTTCCTAATGGGCAGGCAGAAAAAAAAAATCAAAAAAAGGAGCACAAAAGAGGATCATGGGACATGTAGTCCCGAGGACTGGAAAACCCCAGCAATCCTAAGAGGGAAACTGCAGCCCCCAGCATCCCCAACTGAAGGGGAGGGAGAGAGAGCCAGGATATGAGTGGTAAGTGACACTCTGCATCTGGCAGCAAGTGACTGTGGTAATCAACACTCTGCATCTGGAAGCAGGTGACGGTGGTAAGTGACACTCTGCATCTGGCAGCAGGTGATGGTGGTAAGTGACACTCTGCATCTGGCAGCAGGTGACAATGGTAAGTGACATGATGCAACTGGCAGCAGGTGACAGTGGTAAGTGACATGTTGCATCTGGCAGCAGGTGACAGTGGCAAGAGACATGTTGCATCTGGCAGTAGGTGATGGTGGTAAGTAACATTTTGCCTTTGGCAGCAGTTGACGGTGGTAGGTGACATGTTGCATCTGGCAGCAGGTGACAGTGGTAAGTGACATGTTGTATCTGGCAGTAGGTGACGGTGGTAAGTGACATGTTGCATCTGACAGCAGGTGGCTGTGGTAGGTGACATGTTGCACCTGGCAGCAGGTGACAGTGGTAAGTGACATGTTGCATCTGGCAGCAGGTGACAGTGACAAGAGACATGTTGCATCTGGCAGGGAGTGACAGTGGTAAGTGACATGTTGCATCTGAGAGCAAGTGATGGCGGTAAGTGACACTCTGCATCTGGCAGCAGGTGATGGTGGAAAGTGACACACTGCATCTGGCGGCAGGTGATGGTGGCTCTTCCAGCAGCGCATTTGTGAGGTCAGCCACTGATGCTGGGTGAGAAGGCCTGGCTTGCGGACGCTGAGTGGATATCAGGGGACAGACACACGTCACACAACGCAGCCCTTTACCTTGAGGTTTTAGCTCTTTTTGAGCTCTCAGCTTGTTTCCTACAATGTTTGCATAGGCTGTCAAACTTGAATACATACAGGTTGGTCCAGATCACCACCACCTGTGTCTTTTTGGCGCTGTGTGATTTACCACACTTCCCTGATATTTCCATGGAACTTTTGCTTATCAGCAAATTAGTATGCCACTACCTTTGTGGTCTGTGATTAAATGATTTCTATACTCCTGAAGAAGCGTATCCCTACACGCAACATGTAGAGCGAAATAGCGAATAATTTGTGCCTGGATTCATATTCTGACCCACATCATTCTATGTTTACATCCCTATCTGGATACTATTATGGGAATCTCAATCAGTGCCCTCTTTGATGTATCATTGTAATTCTCTACATTGTTAAGTGGTGTCAGAGTCTGTTTGTGGGTTTTATAATATCAGTTCTAGCGATTTTACATATAGCTATATGCATCTTGAAGCAGGTGACAGTGGTAAGTGACATGTTGCACCTGGCAGCAGGTGACGGTGGTAGGTGACATGTTGCATCTGGCAGCAGGTGACAGTGGTAAGTGACATGTTGCATCTGGCAGCAGGTGACAGTGGCAAGAGACATGTTGCATCTGGCAAGGGGTGACAGTGGTAAGTGACACTCTGCATCTGGCAGCAGGTGATGGTGGAAAGTGACATGCTGCATCTGACGGCAGGTGACGGTGGCTCTTCCAGCAGCGCATTTGTGAGGTCAGGCACTAATGCTGGGCGAGAAGGCCTGGCTTGCGGACGCTGAGTGGATATCATTGGATATAAGTGACATGTTGCATCTGGTGGCAAGCGAAAGTGGCAAGTGACATGCTGCATCTGGCAGCAGGTAATGGTGGCAAGTGACACGTTGCGTCTGGAGGTAAGCAAATGTGGCAAATGACACGCTGCATCTGGTGGCAGGGTATGGTGGCATGTGACACACTGCATCTGGTGGCAGGCGATGGTGGCAAGTGACATGCTGCATCTGGTGGCAGGCAACTGTAGCAAATGACATATTGTATCTGGTGGCAAGTGACATTTTGCATCTGGTGTCAGGTGACGGTAGCAAGTGACACGCTGCATCTGGTGGCAGGCGACAAGCTTAGGGTTCCCACTGATTCAGCATTATGGTGTATTTAACTATTTTATTATATATTACAATGTAGTAATAGAAATAGTGTGATTCAATCAACCTGACATCATATCAAGCATGGTGTCGGGATGATTTAAGTGCTTACACATCCTTTGAAAGGATTATTTTATTTTCCTTGATCAGTGTTAGAAATGTTGAAGGCGTCTATGACTCTAGGATCGGCCTTGGCCTCAACCTTGTAAGTTCTTTTTTTTAAACATTTGTAATACAAAGTAAAAAACAATGTCCACCAAAATATATACCGTACTACTTTGGTGTTGCATTTTTTCCAACAGTATGCTATAGTAAAAAATTCAACCTGATACTTTATAGTAACTGTGGGTAATCACGCAACATTAAGAAAAGAAACTATGATCAGCCTAGAGAGTCAATAAATTTTGTTTTCCTATGAATTTATTATATTAAAGTGCTGCATTTTCTCCTCATGAGACAAAATGGCTACTGACAATTACTGCTAGAAAGATTCTAATTAGCATTCTCCTTTAGTTGTAATATACATTTCCCACAGGAATTTTTTATCACTCAGTAAAAATAAAAATAAAACAAAATAAAATTTAATGCAACATCTGAATGTGTACAATGTGTACACTACAGTTATTGACCATAAAAGGAATTTGTCGATTTTGTATGTTAGCGTTACCTTTTTCATTCAGCTAAAATCACAGTAAGACACTAAAACATGGTTTTTACTCTTGACTTTCCATTACAAGTTAATTGAAATTATTATTAAAGGTAACACAGGTCTACAATAAAGTTATAAAAACTATATACATGCCAGCATGCAGCTGTAGGACTTCCATATTGTTGCTAATTAGGTGGATCCAATAAGACGGTTTGCTTATAAAGTCAAAGACCATGTATTTGTGGAACATGCTAAAGTTTTCCATTATGGTCTACTTACTCTCTGTACAGGCAATGGCAGATATAAAATTGCTCAGTGTGTCTTTTGCTTCAGGTATCGGCATGAATTCTGTGTATAATTGTACTGCTGGCTGTAGTTCTGCTCCCACACAAGCTGGTTTACAGAACGCTATAATCATACATTAAACATGATTGGAGAAATACATCTGAAAGGGAAATGTTGGGAGAGCCACAGGGGTTAAATCAGTCTTTTGCCAATGCTTATACTGTCATTAGTCAAGCTCTAGTGTTAAAGAGAGAAAGGCAGAGATAAGCCTGAACGGATGCAAAATAGGATTTGACAAGCACAGTCTACAACGTATATGAAATGCTGATCTGAAAATCTTGGAAATAGTATTATTCATGGTCCTGGGCCAAAAACCATTAATTACTTTCCACGCTAACTAAATCCTTGATTATTATATTCTGTTTTTTTTTTTTTATCTGCGACCACTTCCTTTGGAAGAGAAATGCATTTTACAGTAGAATGTGTTTGTTTACCAGTGCCACCGCATTTGGTAGACCATGTAAACAATAAATGACATTGGGATTACCAACCTCTATAGTGGTACTGTTGCTCACAGGTCTAATTTCCTGCTTTTAAATTTGTATGGCAATAGGTTAGTGACCTTTTAATCTGACTTTTGAACAGTGGGAAGTAACAAGCTAAATTCTAGAATAGATGTTAGTAAACCAATTTAAAATGTACACTGCTGCAAATGTGCATAAATCAGGATCTTCACTTGTCCAGCCTTCTTTTTAGCATTAAAAAAATACCAAAATTATGTTTTTGGGGTTATTTGTAAATTCTATTTTTATGTGACAGTGGGCAGGAATGCACCAGTATAGCAACTTGACCATTCTGGCTGCTTGTGATATCTGAAAAGAATGAGGGAAAGAGGAGTCAGTAATGAGAGAGCATGTATAAGCTAAAGGGACATTTATCATTACTGGAATTGAGTATTTTATTCTAATTAATATGTATAATGTTCACCTATATTCTGACACTCTAAATGCCTTACCTACATAGCCCAGCTAACCTCTATAGCACTTTTTTTTAATCATTTTTCTGAACATTGTATTGGTGAGTAAGTGTACCTTGCCAAGCTGCAATGTTTTCTATGGACACCTCTAACTGCTTCAGCCCCAGAAGATTTTGCCCCCTTCCTGACCAGAGCACGTTTTACAATTTGGCACTGCGTTGCTTTAACTGACAATTGCGCGGTCATGTGATGTTGTACCCAAACTAAATTTGCACCCTTTTTTCCCACAAATAGAGCTTTCTTTTGGTGGTATTTGATCACCTCTGCAGTTTTTATTTTTTGCGCTATAAACAAAAAAAGAGCAACAATTTAAAAAGAAAAAACAATATTTTTTACTATAATAAATATCCCCAAAATGTTTTTAAAAAACAAATTTCTTCATCAGTTTATCCCTTTCATGACTAAGCCTATTTTTGAAATTTGGTGTTAAAATCCGTAATTTTTGCTAGAAAATTACTTAGAGTTCCCAAACATTATATATATATATTTTTTTAGCAGAGAATCTAGAGAATAAAATGGTGATTGTTGCAATATTTTTTATCACACAGTATTTGTGCAGCGGTGTTTTAAACGCAAATTTTTGGAAAAGGGACACGTTCATGAATTTGAAAAAATCCAAACAGTAAAGTTACCCCAATTTTTTTGTATAATGTGAAAGATGATGTTACGCCAAGTAAATAGATACCAAACATGTCACCCTTTATAATTGCACGCACTCGTGGAATGGCGACAAGCTACGGTACCTATGAATTTCCATAGGCGATGCTTTAAAATTTTCTTACGGTTACCAGGTTTGAGTTACAGAGGAGGTCTAGGGCTAGAATTATTTCTCTCGCTCTGACGATCGTGGAGATACCTCACATGTGTGATTTGAACACCGTTTACATATGCGGGCGACTTCCGTATGCGTTTTCTTCGCTGCACGAGCACGCGGGGACAGGGGCACTTTAAAAAAAAAATTTTTTTATTTATTTTATTTTATTTATTTTTTTACTTTATAAATTGTGTTTTTAAAAAAATTTTTTTTTATTTACTTTTATTGCTGTCACAAGGAATGTAAACATCCCTTGTGACAGTAATAGGTGGTGACAGGTACTCTTTGTGGAGGGATCGGGGGTCTAAAAGACCCCCGATTGCTCCTCTGCACTTCAAAGTATTCAGATTGACAAAAACAGCGATTCTGAATACTGTGTACTTTTTAAAATTCGGCGCCATTGGCAGCCGAGTAAACGGGAAGTGACGTCATGACGTCGCTTCCGCATTTACAATGAGAAGGCTGGAACGAAGCCGCCCACAGCTTCGTTCCAGCCCGCCCCCACCTACCGAAGGCACACAATCAGACACCGGGCCATCCGCACAGGAGGCCCGGTAACAGCGACGGGAAGCGGCGGGAGGGGGGGATGTCCCCTCCCGCTCCTCCGGTATAACAACCAAGCGGCTTTTAGCCGCATCGGTTGTTATACTGGGGTAGCCGATCGCCCGCTGTAAACAACGGTAAAGGGATGATGCCTGCAGCTGCGGGCATCATCCCGGTATAACCCCAGAAAGCCGAGTCACATATCTGCGTACGGTCGGCGGGAAGGGGTTAAACCAATATATATATTCTTCTACATATTTCTGGTAAAAAAAGAAAAACAGACAGATCAGACACTTTTGACACATTTTTGTGGCCACTGACACTGACTTATACAGCGATCAGTGCTATAAAAATGCTGATTAATGTCTAAATGTCACTGGTAGGGAAGGGCTTAACACTAGGGGGCAATCAAGGGGTTAAATGTGTTCTCTATTTAATGTTTCTAACTGTATGGGGATAGGACTAACTGGAGGAGGAGATATATGTCTCCTCTCCACCGACAGAGCAGGGATTTGTGTTTTTACACACACAAATTCCCGTACTGGCTTCTGTGCCCGTGATCGTGCCCGCCGGCCACGAGCATTGGGTCCCGTGCCATGGCACGTGCATGACTCCAGCGGCTCTTAAAGGGAACAACATACCCATACATTGTTTTGTGCAGCCGTAACATTCTGCCGATGTATATCGATGTGAGGTGGTCGGCAAGTGGCTAAGAGAAAAAAAACAACAGATAAATCTGCTTTCAACTGCAACTATTAAAAACACCCACATTTTGCCTCTCTCGTATCTGATCACCAATGCTTTAGAACTCACTTTTTATGGACAATTTTTTGGAGACACCAAATTTCAGCAAACGAGGCCCTACTTACATTTTTTGCCAAGGTCCCACTTTGTCTAAAATAGGGTTTGAGTACAGTATATATTATACTATAGAAAACGCAACAGCACACTGCAGCGGTAAGAGTCTTTCTGTTTCATCAAAAGGATTTATGGAAAAACAACAGAATTTATGTCAAACCAGCGTAAGAGCTGCTTTGTTAGTTGATAACTGTCTAGTGACAGCAGTCAACAGCTGGGAACAAGTGTAATTGGCTCCCAGTCTCCTTAGCACGACCGCAGCTGTCATTTAGAGCCATGTTCTGAAAACAAGGACTAGGTGCTGGTGGTGGCCCTCTACAGGTTTATGTAAGCACACAGGAAAAAAATGGTTTCCATTTATAAGGCTTCCCAATGATCAAAGCCATAATTTGGTACACGAGGCTAACAAAATAAATAAACTTGATTTGCTTTTGTTTTGTGACTTCCTCAAGATAGTTCACTAGAATAGACTAACTTATCCCTTCTACTTAGTACATCTTGTAACTGGAATATATTGTGGTAGACAACAAAGGTTATCACTTTTGTTCCAGTCATTTGTGCTTTTATCAGTGGTTTACACAATACAACACTTTCCTGCTATTAAGATTTCAGAAATAGACAAGCATGAAGAATGCAATACATCAAGGTTTTTGAAGCAAATCAAAACCAGACAAACATTATAAATCAGCTCAAATAACTGTTTCACAGTGTGAGCCTTGTATAGTATACCATAAATAAAGGAAGGTAAAGAGGAAAAATGAAATATAGAAATCAATGTCACACTGCATATTATACTCTTTTTTAAAGAATGATAGGTACAATACAGCAGCTTCTAATATGAATGAGCATCTTGAACATTAAGGGTCATATATATATCACAAGGCATTTGTAAGCTTGTTATTAGGACAACAGGATAAGCACAGGCAGCACCAAGAAAAGACATATTAACTGTTTATATTTTTTAGTTTATTACAAAAATAGCTTATTTTTATTTAAAATAAAGATAAAAAATACCAAATATCACTTGGTATTTTAACAATCAAAATGTTGCCATTGTGGTCACTTCTGTTTGTGCAAACCTATAGTTATCTCCTCTTCACTTTACCAGTTTGTACAACTGATATGAATGATATATATGGCTGACTCCTTGAAATAACTCAATAAAGCCCTCTGGGTAGGTTCTAAAAAAACACATGCTCCACCCACTTTAGTTGGCCATAAACTACGTACACTGTTCAAATTTCAGCCTGGTGAACCTGTAAAAATTTGATCAGTGGATTGTTAGTCAGTTTTTACATAATGTTGTCATTGACCACTAGGGATGGGCTGTGGGTTTGGGTCAAGGTTGGGCTCATAGTGAACTCAATCCATTGGCAGTTCATGAACACAGCAAACAAATGTCATGTCACACAATCTAATGTGGTGTGTTTCCACTCCTGAACCATATCAGGTCACAAGCCCTGAAGAAAAAAAAATGCAAAAAACTTTGTGGGGCCCCCCTTAAAATGTATACTAGACCCTTATCCTAGTTAAGAGTTTGGTATTGATCTTGAAGGTGACCTTGTCCAGAAACCACTACAAAGAAACAGCTGGGGTCCTCCTAAATATTCATACCAGACCCTTTCTGGGTGGGTACTTCAGCCTCTTTACAACCTCTCCACATGAACTGTCTACAGTCATAACAGGCTAAATGTGTCTTTTTAAAAGGGCATATTTTTTTTACAACCTGTCCCAGAGCTCACTGCACTTTACTGCTAAGCAGCACCTGTGTATTTAAACATGCTATGCTTCCTACTTGTTGCTGGATGCAATTTATTAAAATAATAGATACAAATTAATCACTGCACTATAACAATTATAAAGCAGCTGACAAAAATTTTGGTGGCAATAAATTATACAAAAATAAGTATATGCAGCGCTAAAAACATGAAAATATGCAAAAAAGTCCACTGTAATGTGATATAAAGAGTAGGGATGGGCGAACGGTTCGGCCCGAACTTTGGCTGTTCGGATGTTATGAGAACACCAAACAATATACGGTGTTCGCGGCAAATTCGAAAGCCGCTGGAACATCATTAAAGTCTATGGGACACTAACATGAAAAATCAAAAGTGCTCATTTTAAAGGCTTATATGCAAGTTATTGTCATAAAAAGAGTTTGTGGACCCGGGTCCTGCCCCAGGGGACATGTATCAATGCAATTTTTTTTTTTTAAATGGCCGTTTTTTCAGGCGCAGTGCTTTTTTTAATTCTTAAAGTGAAACAATAAAAATTAAATATTCCTTTAAATATTGTACCTGGGGGTGTCTATAGTATGCCTGTAAAGTGGCGCATTTTTCCTGTGTTTAGAACAGTACCACAGCAAAATGACATTTCTAAAGGAAAAATTGTCTGATCGCAGCTGTAATGAATTGTCGGGTTTCGGCAATATAGATAATATTCATTGAAAAAAAGAGCATGGTATCCCCCCCAATCCATTACCAGGGCCTTTGGGTCTAGTATGAATATTAAGAGGAACCCCGAACCAATATTTAAAAAAAAAATTCATAGGGGTCCCCCCCAAAATCCATACCAGACCTAAGGGTCTGGTATGGATTTTAAGGGGAACCCTACGCCAAAATTTAAAAAAAAATGGCGTAGGGGTCCCCCCAAAATCTATACCAGATCCTTATCTGAGCACGCAACCTGGCAAAAAAGAAGGGCAAAAACGAGGGGGGATGAGACAGCACCCCCCTTGAACTGTACCAGGCCACATTCCCTCAACATGGGGAAGGTGCTTTGGGGTAGCCCCTCAAAGCACCTTGTCCCCATGTTGATGAGGACAAGGGCCTCATCCCCACAACCCTTGCCCGGTGGTTGTGGGGGTCTGTGGGCGGAGGGGTTATTGGAATCTGGAAGCCCCCTTTAACAAGGGGACCCCTAGATCCTGGCCTCCCCCTGTGTGAAATGGTAACGGGGTACCATTTCACAAAAAAGTGTCAAAATGTTAAAAACAACAAGACACAGCTTGGGACAAGTCCTTTATTAAAAAATAAAAATGTCCCATGATGTCCATTCATCTTCTTCTTTACGCCGCGATGTACCAAAAAAGAAAAAGAAATCCGCCACCGATCCTCCTCTATGGGAGGCTCCCGCCGTGTGACACTTCTTTGCTGATGACAGTTCTTAGATAACAGAGGGCGGAGCAATCCGGTGACGTTCCCAAACAAGGGCCTTCATATGAGTATCATCAGCTGTTAAAGCTTATAGGACATTTTGGTGGTCAGGTTTACATCTACTTTAAATAACTATGCTTGAGTTCTTTAAACTGAATTCCTAGTGTATATTTTCTTATGTGCCCTACCTACATGAACATATCTGTACACACCGGAATTCAGACAATCCCGTGTGATCTGTTTTGACAGCCTATTCATTTGAATTGGCTGCAAAATGCACCAAAACATGGGAAAAAAGTAGTGACTCTACTTCTTTTTTAACCGCTTCCGGACCAGCTGCCCGCAGTTTTACTGTGGCAGGTTGGCTCCCCTGCACAAAACCACCTAACTGTACGTGGTCTCACAGGGTCCAGATAGCAGGCGCACGCGCCTGCTGCACAGCGGGGGTGTCGATGCTCGTGGCCGACGGTCACGATGATCGCCAGCCATGAGCGATCGTGAGCTGGAGACACAGAACAGGGATGAGTGTGTGTAAACACACACTTTCCTGTTCTGTTTTGACAGGAGTGACAGATTGTGTGTTCCTATTAGCTAGGAACTAGGATCTGTCACTTCCTGTGGTTAGTCCCTCCCCCTTCAGTTATAATCACCTCCCAGGGAACACAGTTAACCCCTTCACCGCCCCCTAGTGTTAACCCCTTCACTGACATTTTTACAGTAATCAATGCATTTTTAATCGCACTTATCCTTGTATTAATGCCAATGGTTCCAAAAATGTGTCAAAATTGTCCGATGTGTCCGCCATAATGTCGCAGTCATGATAAAAATCGCAGATCGCCGCCATTACTAGTAAAAAAAAATAATAATAATAAAAATGCTATAAATCTATGCCCTATTTTGTAGACGCTATAAATTTTGCGCAAACCAATCAATATACGCTTATTGCAATTTTTTTTACCAAAAATATGTAGAAGAATACATATCGGCCTAAACTGAGGAAAAACATTTTTTTTATATATTTTTGGGAGATATTTATTATAGCAAAAAGTAAAAAATAATGTGTTTTTTCAAAATTCTTGCTCTTTTTTTGTTTATAGCGCAAAAAGTAGCAGAGGCGATCAAATACCACCAAAAGAAAGCTCTATTTGTGGGAAAAAAGGATGTCAATTTTGTTCGGGTGCAACGTCATACGACTGCACAATTGTCAGTTAAAACGACGCAGTGCCGAATCGCAAAAAGTGCTCTGGTCAGGAAGGGGGTAAAATCCTCTGGGGCTGAAGTGGTTAAAGCTCTATTGTTGCCTGCAGGCTTTATTGAGTGCCCTCGAGCCTGTCTAAGGTGTTATTGGGCCCCAACGCCAGCAGGCTGAAGAGTCATGACTAAAGACTGCTCTTACAGTTGCTACTCAGATACCCTTGTCTCTTTCTTAGTTACTAACACTAAAGATGACCCAGGTCACATAGCGATGATCCATGGATGAATACTGCCCCTAGAGGCCAATACAGCAGGATGGACAGAAATATAATATATTAAAAGGACTGCCTCTTGGTAATATCTCATTGGACAGGGGGTTAGTGGGGTGTGGTTACGAGTGGGTCTGAATGCAGTGTAAAAGTGTACATGGAAGGGAAATCAATCTTTTTTGGCTCTCTCTTGCTTCTCTGAGCCTCATGGCTCTCTCTGTTACCATTTTGAGCCCAGCTGATGAGTCAATATTTAGGGGACAACCTTATGTAACGTATCTTTGATGCTTTGTATTTTATATGCTCTGTAATATTTTCCTTTAGTGTTTTTTATGTTAGCAGTACCTATTTTCCTGGGAGATAAATAAGACGTTGTTTTACTAAGCAGTGTGTTTGATTTCATTGCTAACCTTATATCATTGTACTATCAATAGTAACATTATCAGAGTTTTAATAGACTAGCTAACTATAGGAATAGACAAGTTAATATGTATATGGAATAAATAGGTGGAATATTCATAGCCACCACCCAGGAAATATTTAGTTTAACATTTATTTCAGTTTATAACTGAATTGGTTTATTCATGGGTTGACCCCCATTTAGCGGTATAGAACCTGATTCTAATTTGCTTTGGTATAGCTATTGCTCTGTCTAGCAGACTATGTTTGAATTTACCCGCTGTGTGCCCATTTATGTTCAACCTGCCAATTATTCTGACCTGTATCAATATATTCAGTTTATCTACCACTAAACGGTTCTGTGTCTATTTTCTGGTGGTAACCCACAACCAGGTTAAAGGTATCTATATTCTTGTCCTTTTTGTGTTTCTAGTGGTTTTCATTCAACCAGATGTGTCAAAGGGGCTGAGGTTGTTCGGTTGTTCTTGGAGTTGAGGCGCAGAACAGAGAATCCAAAATTACAAAGTGGCTCCTTTGGGGGTAGCGCTACACTTCATAAACCAACTTCAGCTTGTGCCTGACAATACTTGTTTTTCACACACCTAGATCTTTTGCCTGTCCCTGCTTTTTATATTGTCTGTTGGCTGTGTACTATGTTCTGGACCTACTCCTCCAGCTTGAATCTGCACAGGTGTGTCTAAGGTGTGTTGAAGGACCACAACCTGGTACACCCACCAGGAAAGTCAATCACTCCTTGCAGATTAATATGGTAATGATCTGGTTTGTGTCATTAGACTCCACGCCTTGACCATGTTAAGGGTTTATGGCCTCTCTAATGTACAAATATCACAGAGGGTCCACTAGCCATTTTTTTTATGGCAACCTGGTTCTCTATGCACTTCAGAAATGTATTTTTTAACCCATTAGAGACATTCCACTCTATTCTCACTTTGGCTGGGAGTCAGAGTAGATACCACTCCTAAGAAAGGGTAAAGGAAGAAAATAAGCACATTAGCTAGTGCTAGCAATAACACTAAAAACATATTTAATTGTTTTTATTCAGTAAAAGGTGTTACACTATAGAGATTCTTCCTTTTCTTTTACTGCATAATGCAAGATTTTAGGGATTCCATTATGATTACCAAGTGATGTTGTCATGCAAATCTTTGACAACTGGAAAAATATAGAAGTTTTGCAACTTGACCCTTGGTTGCAATTTATTATCACAGTTGGACCTGTGCACACATTTATGAACTGTATTTAATTACTACATATAGATACTTGCACAACTTAAATTACATTGCTGGTTATCACAGTTGAGCGATTGCACAAATTTATCTATAATAGGATATTTACAAAATTTTGTGAATTGCACTATATTCTCTTTGGTAGATTTATTTTGCATGGGAGTCCAGTTGGTTATGAAGAAGGAGCTAACACGCATGCTCCAAAATGTGCCACTGCCCCCTTTGATGTCAGTTCCAGGTAGCTGCTTTCCACGCTGGTCTCCACAGCGTGGCTGCCTTTCCTGGATCTCTACACACAGCTCTCCACTGCTGGCTGATCAGGTTACCATCTGCAGCTGTCACATCCTGAAGGAAACCCGCTATACACGTACTGATAAGCCTGTATACTTTACACATCTTGTAAGTGTTTTTAATCTCTTTTGGGAAATTAAAGTCTAGTTTTTACTGCACTTAGAAGTGTCTTCTGTATACTTTATCTGTCACATGCCTTGTGGCAGAGCCTGACGTGTAGAGGGAGACCTCTCGTAAAGTCCTGGCAGCTGCTGCCCTTATATACATTTGTGGCACCTTTCACCATCCTACTGCAGGCTTACCAACTTCAAATCAGGAGCCCCAAAATTAACTGGAAGAAGATCAAGCTTAAGGACTGCCCCTTTAATTCATCTTACATATTTCCCTCAAAACCCCCTTCTTTAACCGTTTGTTCTTTTATCATTTTGTTTTGACTGTGCTTGCCCAGTCAGTTTAGGCCGTGCACCCCCGCAATTAGTGCACACCGGCAATATAGCTCCCGTATTAGTAGTTCAAACCTTATTACTGCTTGCCGTTGCATATCAGTTGGTACTGTTACTGTGTACGCTGGGAGTTACATGTTATTTTAGCTTAGCTCTTTACTGTTAGCGATCCTGCATGCACAACTGTGTTACCACAACTGCCAATCTGTTTGTTCTTGACTATCAACCGTACTAAGTAATACATTTAGTTTACTCTGGTTTGGTGCCTGCTTTCAAGATAGTATTACTATTGTGTCATAGGAATTATGTGTTGTGCTTCACTGTGTTTACTTGCTTGTATGCTTAACCTGGTGTATTAGAATGGCTGACGCCCTAGAGAAGGTCAATCCAATCCAGCAGCTCCTTCGGGGGTAGATATATATATATATATATATATATATATATATATATATATATATATAGATATAAAATCCACAAGAAATATTTTCACAAGTGACTAGCTAAAAAAAAATATATATATATAGATATATATATATCTATATATCTATATATATATATAGATATATATATATATATATATATCTATATATATATATATATATATCTATATATAGATATATATATCTATATATATATTTTTTTTAGCTAGTCACTTGTGAAAATATTTCTTGTGGATTTTAGATTGTCTACTGCACCAAAACTGTTAGATCATACACTGAAGCAGGGATATGCAATTAGCGGACCTCCAGTTGTTGCAAAACTACAAGTTCCATCGTCCCTCTGCCTCTGGGTGTCATGCTTTGGCTGTCAGAGTCTTGCTATGCCTCATGGGACTTGTAGTTCTGCAACAGCTGGAGGTCCGCTAATTGCGTATCCCTGCACTAAATGGTAAATTCACTTTCATGGGAAAAAATGAGAAAACAAAGAACATTAATATACGTATACAATTTCAACACAAGTCAGATTGTAATTGAATGTTATAAAAAAATGACCTTTCAATTTGCAGTGCAATATGCAATGCAATATAGTTACCTGGAGGCGTTTTGTACACAGAACGGCCCCCAGATATGTAATTTCCTGTCTGTGTGATTGGCTTACTGATTTTCCCAGAAGTCTGCACTAAGATACAAATCAGATTTTGTGAATTTCCTGCAGAAAAAAACAATACATTTTTGGTGAGATACTCCTGAAGGGAAGTCATGTCTAAAGGGATGCAGACCTTGCCAATTTCCTCATTAGAGCCCCACAGGTGCAGAGGCTAACTGATAATTATAAAACCACTCCCATACAGATTAATATTTGCAAAATAACAAAAGGTAGGAATCTGCAACAAAGCTTGTTAAAAGTTATGAAATGTAGTGTACATAGATTACCCAAAGGAGAATGTTTTTTTCTTAACAAAAATAGGGTTACTCTTTAATGGTGCCCATAAACACAAAACAATTTAGAAATACTGGACTTTAGGCAACACTAAGAGGAACTATGCAGCACAAGTGGCCGGAGAAAAAGTCAACCACAGTGCATCTGCAATGTTTTATATGTGAGATTATCTAATTAAAAAAAAGTCGCTTGTAATGCATGCAAGATCCTTTGAGAGAACTCAAACAAACATGTCTCACCATGAACTTAGGGTGGCGCAAATGTTTGTTTATGGTACAAGTAGATCACTAATCTCTGTACTGCATGGATAAGCTGTATTGAAATCCATACACTAATTGCTGCCCTCTTTTCATCCTCTACTTAAATGTCTGCTAGGGAAAAAAATGAGCTGCATTAATATGTAAAGCGCATGCCAATTGCTAGTTTTTGTGCAACATCCAGAGCTATGGTAAGTAACCTGAAGTAAGATTACTGTTATATATTAATTTTTTTTTTAGTTTTTGTCCTAAATTTTGTATATCTTTCAAATTGCAAGTCTAATGCCGCGTACACACGACCGGACTTTACGGCATACTTGGTCCGGCAAACCGGAGTCCGTCGGACAATTTGATCGTGTGTGGGCTCCAGTGGAGTTTTTTTCCCCAAAAGTTTGACGGACCTAGAAATGAAATATGTTTCAAATCCTTTTGACGGACTCGAGTCCGGTCGAAAAGACCGCTCGTCTGTATGCTAGTCCAACGGACAAAAACCGACACTAGGGCAGCTATTGGCTACTGGCTATGAACTTCCTTGTTTTAGTCCGGTCCTACGTACGAATCCGTCGGACTTTGGCTGATCGTGTGTAGGCAAGTACCTTCATTCAGAAAGTCTGTTGTAAAGTCCGTCGAAAAGTCCGCCGGACAAAATATGCCGTAAAGTCCGGTCGTGTGTACGCGGCATAAGGGACCAACATCACATTCTGAGGAAAAACTGGTAATTAATTTTAACTATCTGGCAGGACTGTTAGTAATAAAATAAAATTGGGTTTCATGGTGAATATAGCTGAATAAATGAACATAAGAATTGGTAAGAATACTTGCTGTGATTTATCATACCTCTGTCTAATCAACCATAGAGTTTAACGTGCTATGACACATGACATCTCCTTCACAGTCATAGTATGAACATACTTAGAACACTTAGGTAAATGTCGGAGGCTGTGCATCATTTTATATAACTACTACTTGTCACCCTTAAGAATGACTTCCTTTATGTTTGTTAATACTAAAACAATGTGACGCGAGAAGTGGCTTATATTCTTTTGTAGAGATATAAAAACGTCCGATTAATGAATACAAACAGCTGGTTTATTCCCTGCAGTTCATTTTACCATTGCTGCTATGGTGGACAGACAACTGCATAATGTAACTTGAATGATGAAAGTCAGCAGGATCCTTTGGAAATGCAGCAATGATCATTCTGGATGAACTACCACTGAGGTAACACTGAAATGATAATACAGAAGTCTTCACTTATTAACAAATGTAAAATGATAAAACTGCAGGTGAAAAACAGTATAGGGCTAGCAACTCTTAAAATTAAAGCAGAGTGCAGTTATGTTTCAGACAGAAATGAGAACTGTAAAATAAAACAGGGGAGAACTGTTATACAATTTATTATTAATAACATGCAACTTGTGTTACTTTTAGGCATCAATGCTTACTTATCCTTTTTTATAAATATACTGTGAATAAGTTACACTAAATCATACAGAATAGTTAGAGATGTACACGTTTCCTGCCATTCCATTTGAAGCTTACTCTTTGTCCCTGACACATTAGATCATCAATCACATCAATCATAATTGCAAACATTCTCTTATTTACCAGATCCGTGCCCATATTATATTTTGTATGGAGTCAAGCATTATTTATTGTCCTCACATATTGGCTGTGTGTCTTATAATTTTTAAAGTCTTTGAATATATAAAACATTGTATTTTTTTTAAACAAACAGTATGTGAAGCACAATTGCCATAGTTTTAAATAATTGTAGGATCACTTTGCTCCTTTAAACTGATGTCCAGCTTTACTGTCACTTTAACAAGTTGGTTTGTGCCAAGCTGGCCCAAATAAACAATTTTCTAAACTACATTTTCTACATCACACATCTACATCTATACTGGTATGTTTATTACTGATATGTAAGTAGATCTAAAGCCTAACTTGATGACATTTTGGGGTTTATTTACTAAAGGCAATCAGACTGTGCACTTTGCAAAGTGCAGTTTCACTCTGCAAGAGCAGTTGCTACAGAGCTTAGTAAATGAGGGGGAGCTCTGATGACTTCCATCATCCAATCATGCGCAAGCAAAAATGCATTTTTTTTCCTTGCATGTGATTGGGTATTCTTTGTAAAGTGAAACTTTACCCCATTTACTAAGCTCTGGAGCAACTGCACTTTGTAAAGTTCACAGTCTATTTGTCTTTAGTAAATCAACCTCTGATGCCCCATACACACGGTCGGACTTTGTTCGGACATTCCGACAACAAAATCCTAGGATTTTTTCTGACGGATGTTGGCTCAAACTTGTTTTCACACAAAGTTGTCAGAATTTCCGATTGCCAAGAACGCGGTGACGTCAAGCACTTACGACGAGACTAGAAAAGGCCATTTCAGAACCAAGCGCGGCACCCTTTGGGCTCCTTTTGCTAATCTCGTGTTAGTAAAAGTTTGGTGAGAGACGATTCACGCTTTTTCAGACTCATGGTTTTCAGATCGTTTTCTGCCGTTAAGTTTGTGCTTGTGGGTTTGTATCTGCTCTTCAGTGCGTGCAAGCAAGTTCCGCGTGACTTTAAGTAGTCATTGTGTTCTTGTGCGTTCGTTACTGTTTTTCAGGTCGCTCTTCACAGGCCTTGCTGTTCTTCAGTGCATTCTGTTACTTCGTTCTGAGAAACCGACCATTTTCTAGCCATGTTGCGTATGCGTACTCCTTGTAGAGTTCGTGCTGTGCGGGAGCTTGGTGTTGGGGTCCTGACCTTGACACAAGTCCAGTCCATGAACAGGGTGTGGAGGAGTTCATGGACCAAGAATTGGTTGCTTCAGCGTGACCAGTTCTCTCATATGCCTTTGCTCTGTGAGATCCGTGAGAATAATCCTGATGATTTCAGGAACTTTCTCAGGATGACGGACCCCGTGTTTCACCGTTTGTTGGCTTCGCTGACCCCATATATCAGCAGGCAGGATACCTGCATGAGGCAAGCCATCACTCCGGAGCATAGGCTGGTCGCCACCCTGCGGTATTTGGCCACAGGGAGAAGTCTGCAGGACTTGAAGTTCAAGACAGGCATCTCCCCCCAGGGTCTGGGGATCATCATCCCAGAGACCTGTTCTGCCATTATCCAGGTCCTGCAGAAGGAGTATATGAAGGTAAGATTTTTATCCTTTAATATCACATTTTATTGTATTTAATGATTGATAATATATTATATTTCTTTCCTCATTCCCTAATTACCATGATTGGAATAAGCTGTGAATGTCCCCTTTGTCCTCATGCATGCTGGATTTGTATGTAATTAATTTTTTAGTCCTTCATACAGATTGTCCTTCAATAACCTCCCCAGCATGTTCTCCTGCCCTATATTCACCTAATGTAGTCACTTAACAATGTATTTTATCATCTCCATAGTAGTGCTTTACCCCAAACACCCCCTAAAATGCTTCGAAATGTGATTTGTGCTTTAAATTCAGGCAGAGTGCCAGAGGCTTTTTTTGTGGTGTCCCCAAATCATTTTTCTTAACCCTCCCTCCCCCCAACTGGTAAGTCAGCTGATACCAATTCTCTATCTATCCTCAATTATCTATCTGATGACTTTGCCAAACCCATACACACTATACCCATCTCTTTTGTGCTCTGATTTATGGATGAATTCCCCAAAGCATGTAGTGCAAGGGCCTGCCTGTATACTTTCAAATGGTACTGTTTGAAGTTTTTAGATCCTATTATTATCTTGAGACAGGTAATAGCAGAATGTTCAAATGTGCTCAAATGTGTACAGTGTGTATTTATATCTTTGTATTCTGACACTTCTTACTTGTCCAGTGGGCTGCCAATAGTGTAACTAAGGAGGGGCTGTTCCAAGTAATACCCTGTATTTAGGCATTCATCTCTCAATGAAGTGAAGAGGGTTACCTGTCCAAGATTTCCACACCCCCCATAATGTTAGAAATGGCCCATGAGAGGGGGGGGGGGGATATGATAGGTGTACCTTATACTTTGGTGTTGTTAAATTCCCCTAAATAAATGCTATCTGGAGGTTGCCCCAGAATGTTTGTGCCTAATCTGCTTGCCATGTTTCTGAGCAAAAATATTAATTTTTTTTTTTTGCCTCAACAGTTTCCTTTCACGCCACAGGAATGGCAGACTGTGGCCTCCCACTTTGCCCAGCGGTGGGACTTTCCTAACTGCAGAGGGGCAATTGTTGGGAAACACGTCCACATCATCCCACCACCCAACTCGGGGTCATACTATTTCAACTATAAGGGGTTCAATAGTATTGTGATGTTGGCGGTGGTGTCGGCTAATTACGACTTCTTGTATGTGGACGTGGGGAAGAATGGCTGGATGTCCGATGGTGGAGTCATCTACAGGCATCTCCAGAATGGCAGCTTGAACTTGCCAGCTCCAGAGGACAATGTGGAAGGACTCCCATTCGTGTTTGTTGCTGATGAAGCGTTTGCGCTGGGGGACCATCTTATGCGCCTATTTCCTATGAGGACCCTCACCCCGGAACAGAGGGTTTTTAATTACCGGCTGGCAAGAGCCCGAAGAGTGGTGGAGAACACATTTGGAATCCTGGCCAGCCGGTTCCGCCTATTTCTGACACCTATCCATATGGCGGAGTATAAACTTAATCACATAATCATGGCGTGCTGTATTCTCCATAACTTTTTACGGAAACATTCGGCCAACTATGCTGGCTCAGTTGGGCCTGAGGCCGGAGTGATACCTGAAACAACACTGACGGGGCTTGAAAGCGGCCGTCCTGGCTTGCCCTCCCTGAGTGCCCGTGATGTCCGGTTACGATACCTGGAGTTCTTTGCGGGTAGGGGGGCCATCAATATGCCTGTAAATTTGTGAAGCCTTTTTCAAATAAAAAAGCAAAAAAAAGAAATTCTTTGTGGACATTTACTGCTTGTGTTTGTTTTAGCTGACCCTGACAGAAATGTGTTGAGGCCAGAAAATGGCGTGATTGTGTAACCTTATACAAAGCACTGTTGGGTGTTATTTACTAAAGACAAAGACACTTTTCACTACAAGTGCATTTGCAACTGCACTGAAACTGCACTTGTAGTGCAAAGAGGATTTGCCCTTAGGAAATAACCCCCATTTTCACAGAAAACACCAATTACATCACCAACAAAGTGTTTTATTAGCGTTGACACAATAATCCACACATTCTTTCTTAACAATCTCTTTAATACCTGCACAATCACATGTGCATTTCGAAAAGGTTTTCTTAACAAGCCCACGTTTGTTGTTTTTCAATTTTTGGGGTAGCATTATAAACCAGATAAAGGTCCATTTATTTAAGATAAAACAGGCATGTGTAAAACCAACAAGAAAGACACAAATCTTGAACTTACAAAGTTCACCTTGGGTAGAACTTAAAGGCAATATCAGACATGAGTATTTATGAACTGTGTTTGATATTGCGTTCAGATGGGGTGAAGTCACCCTAGGAAAAGGCAAATTTGGAAGATGCACACAAATTTACCAATGTCAACATGTGCGACCTGCCATCACGGGGGATCAAGGGACGTGTTTTGGGGGAGAAACCCCTTCCTCTTAGCTACTTTTTTATTGAGGAAGGGGTTGCACCCCCAAAACGCGTCCATTGATCTCCCGTGATGGCAGATAGCACATGTTGGCACACTGTGTGCATCCTACAAATTAGGCTTTTCTACAAATCTTGCAAACATTTTGAACATTGGAGCACACCAAAAAACCAAGGGATTGGGAGGGGTTTTAAACTCGCCCCAAAACATCAATGATGTTTTTATTTTTTAGAATAACATCATTGATGTTTTTCTTTAGGTTTTCCAATTGTAAATTACACCCCATGATCTCCCCGATCAGGATCTGGGCACTTTCTGATGTGAAAGGATCTGGATCCCCAACATCACGATCACCTAAAAAGAGATAAACCAAACAAAAACAGGTATCAAAAATATGCCGGCATCCATCTCTTACCTGTTGTGGTGACTAGTTCCACCACGTCTTCTTCATCCTCCTGCAGTTCTTGGTTTGGGGGAATTTCCCCTTCTTCCAGAGGTGGGGGGTCTCTGGTCTCCTCGGATGAGGGGTGTCCTCTGAGTTTTTTTTCCCCTATGTAAAACACAAATGCTATAATTAGCATACAGTGATTTGATGGCAGAACTATAAATAGGAAACATTGCTTGGAAGTGGGGTACAATTGTCTATTTTGGCCGAGTTAAAAAATGTAGCGTTTTCAGTGTCCTTTGTCAAGCTTCAATACTTTACCTGTTTGGTACAAGCTTCATAGATGGAGACCCCTCCATAGTATACACTGGAGCACCTGTGTGGCCCCCTAATAAAAATGGTGTTCTTGTGTCCCACACTAGTGCTCCAGTGTCCAGATGTGAAAGCAGCTGCTGAGTGTCCTCTCCTTACACAGAATCTAGTTTGCATTTCATTCTAGTAACAAAGCCATCTACACAACCAAAATAGTTTATGACAAGTAGGGCGTAAAAATTGTGGCCAAATGCATATGGCCTAAACAATGGTGTTTTAGAGGCCAAAAGAAAAATCTTTGATACGAACGAATAATGTGCCCAAGAACATGAAAGTTGCCATTTTAAAATGTACACTTGTAAGAAAAGCACATGGAGCAGCACTAACATAAGAAACATAAAGAATAGAAACACAGGACAACTACTTACTTTTTTGCAGCACTCTCCGGATCTTTCTGTACTGCTCATGTTCTTGTAATTTGAGGTCCAACCACCGTTTCCTGAGCTGATCTTTCGATCGTCGTACCACAAATTTCCGGTGCAGACTTTTGACCACTTTCGCAATTATCTTGGCCTTTCTGACATTGGGGTTGGGGTAAGGTCCATACTTTCCATCATAGTCAGCCTTCTTCAGGATGTCCACCATCTCCAACATCTCCCCAAAGGACATATTTGATGCCTTAAATCTCCTTCTGGATCGTGGCGTTTCCGGCTCCGGACTTTCCTCCTCCTCGTTGCTATAATTAGCACGATCCTGCTGTGTATCCGCCATGTGCTCTTCCCCCACTGCGCAGAATGAAAAGGGGCGGGGAATAGACTAGAAAGAACGTCAGGGGCTGGCGGAGTTACACGCATGCGCAGTGTGTATAAAGCGTAAAACGCGTGCGTATTACGTACGATCTGTGAGCGGAGATAGGGGCATCGAAAGCGACGATTGTGCTAACGAAGTTAAGATCTAAACTTGGGCCTATACTGCTTCGAAATTGAAGCCTATATTTTAACAAGATTAGGAGAGTTTGGCCTGACCTTAGGGTTTGTCTTGTGTTGTGTCTTGCTAGGAAAATGGATGGCTTCAATGACCACAACTTTCTCCCCCTGTTCATAGACAAATACAGGGAGCTGCCCTGTCTGTGGCAAGTGAGACATCCCCATTATAACAATAAACAAAAGAGGCAGGCAGCACTGGAGAAACTGCTGGAGTTGGTGAAGCCGGTGGTCCCCACAGCAATCATCCCCTATTTAAAAACCAAAATTGGTGGCCTGAGGAGCACTTATCTTAGGGAGCGTAAGAAGGTCACAGATTCCCAGAGGTCCGGAGCTGCAGCAGATGACATTTGTGTCCCCAGGCTGTGGTACTATCAGAGACTGTGATTTATGTCAGACCACACTGAAGTCAGGGAATCCCTCTAAACCCTTCCTTCCACTCTTCCTTCCACCCCAGCTGAGGCTTCCGATGTCCAACCTGGGCCTTCCAGCCAGGAAGAAGTGGAGGAGCCCAGCTGGAGTCAGGTATAGCATTCCTCTACAGATTTCAGGACAATAAAGAAATGATGTTAGTATTGATCACTAATTGCTGATTGAAAAAAAGTTTTTTACATATCAATAGACAGTAGTGGGCAAAAATAATTGGGACAAGAATGAAAAATGCAGTGCTCAGAATGCTAGTCTGTTATATTTGTGAACATTTAAGTTGCAACAGTCAGAAGGTGAAAATTGAGTGTGATTGATGAAACAAATACTAAAACAATGTCCCTTTTTCATATACAGAAAGACCTCAGCCAGGAGGAGGTTGTGGAATGTGGCAGTCAGGATTAGGCAGTGATTAGTGGCAGCCAGGAGGAGGCGGGGCTAAGTGTCAGCCAAGAGAAGCCTGGGACCAGTCGCAGCCTGACCGAATCGCAGGTTCCTCCCCTCCGCCTTCGATATAAAAGAGCGAGGAAGACGACTCCCATGCAGGATTCTGCGCTCAGGCTCATTCAGGAGGCTTCTGCATCCCTCCGAGCCTTACCCACTCCTGAAGAGGCCTTTGTCTGCATGGCTGCCACAAAACTGCAGGGCATGCAGGAGGGTCAACGCAAGCTGTGTGAGGACCTTCTTTATAAAGTCCTAAGTAAGGGACTCCCAAGACCGATGTGATTGAGTTGGACGATCCTTCTTCTCCTCCTCCTCCTGCTGCCACAACTCCACCACCAGAGCCACCGCGTGGAAGGAAGCGTGGAAGAAAGACCAGAGAGTGATGACCCTGGGTTCAGTCTGGTCTGACAAAAGCTGCAGTCTCTTGTATGACCACAGCCTGGGGACACAGATGTCATCTGCTGCTTTCCAGATCTCTGGGACTTCTGGACCAGACTGCACTCCCTTAGATAAGGACTCCTCAGGCCACCAATTTTGCGTGAAAATTATTGATGTCTGCCCTGGGGGTCCAAGGCTACACCCACTTTAGCTGTTTCTCCAGCGTTGCCTCCCTCTTTGTTTAGTTGTGACCCCTTAATAAAAGTTTTTTATTTGGGAAAGTATACTCTCCTGTGTGTTTTCATCAAAAAAGGACAGTTTGTTGGTGACGATTCAGGTACATTTCTAACATAAAATGTGAAATTAACAAGGGACAACAACACCAAACAATCTCCTACAGATTAAATAGAACAACATATTAATGGTGTTGTGGTAACTTGACCCAAAAAACACACACAAAAATTTTCACGAGTACTAATAAAAATCCCAAAAACCAAAAATACGCCTTGAAAAAAATACAAACCCTAAAAAAATTAATCGGCCTTAAAAACCAAAAAATAAATAAATAAAAAAAATAATGATGTCAGATGTGACAAATCAAAATATATCAAAATATATTGAGGGAATCCTGATAAATAGTAAAGAAATTCGTTTGTGAGAAGTGTGTGTGAATATGAGCAGCAAAACTATTTAATTCTTGTCCCATTATAAAGAAGAAGAAGAGAGTGCGCTGTATTAACCATTTTTAACATTGCAGCGTGACGAAAGTGCTGTATCCATTGCGAACGCTCATTTTACCTGACCGAGCTGTTCCGTGTTCGAATTTCTTCTGAGCATGCATGGCACTTTGTGCGTTGGAACAGGTCACACGCGGTTGGAATTGACGCGATCGGATTTTGTTGACGGAAAATTTTATCTCCTGCTCTCAAACTTTGTGTGTTGGATTTTCCGATGGAAAATGTCCGATGGAGCCCACAAACGGTCGGAATTTCCGTCAACGCGCTCCGATCGGACATTTTCCATCGGAAAATCTGACCGTGTGTACTGTATATCATAAACTATAGACTTTTTTTATAAATTCAAATTTTTATCCTTTAATACTCACTGCAAAGTATATTCCCATGGGCAATACGTTTAAACAGCTAAAAATAAAACCTATGTGGCTCATGGCCAATATTAAAAAAGCCATAAATAATAAGAAAAGAGCTTTTAAAAAAAGATACAATTTATGGAACATTATCATTGTTTTAAATGTTACAAAGAATATAATAGAATATGTAAAAAGGAAATCAAGGACATGGAAATTCAAAATGAATGACAGATTGCAAAAGATAGTAGAACAAACCCGGTTCTAGGCAGCAACAGAGAAATTACACTTCAAGGCAGCACTGTGTTCAGGAGAAGCAACTCTGGAGGATCAAGGGGAAGAGAAAAGGCACCTAAGATCATAATAGAGGTAGGTACGTCACTTCCGGTTTTCGGCCGATCCCAGAATTTCATGGTTTCTGATGCTGTTGTAATCGATATTAAATTTGCGTTACTGCATTTTTTTATAATATACATTTTTATTTGAATACTACGCAATGAGGATTTGCTTTCTTGTTTCACCATATAGCCAGCTGGAGGAGAGTGGATAGTGGGAGAGAGTGCGGACAGACCCATAAAACATCACATTGTTGATTGGAAGTAGGGATGAGACGAACACCCCCCGGTTCGGTTCGCACCAGAACCTGCGAACGGACCAAAAGTTTGCACGAACGTTAGAAACCCATTGACGTCTATGGGACTCGAACGTTCGAAATCAAAAGTGCTCATTTTAAAGGCTAATTTGCATGGTATTGTCCTAAAAAGGGTTTGGGGACCCGGGTCCTACCAATCAATGCAAAAAAAACTTTTAAAAACGGCCGTTTTATCGGGAGCAGTGATTTTAATGATGCTTAAAGTAAAAAAAAAAAAAGTGAAATATTCCTTTAAATATCGTACCTGAGGGGTGTCTATAGTATGCCTGTAAAGTGACGCGTGTTTCCCGTGTTTAGAACAGTCCCTTCACCAAATGTCATTTTTAAAGGAAAAATCTCATTTAAAACTGCTTGTGGGTTTAATGTAATGTCGGGTCCTGGCAATATGGATGAAAATCAGTGAGACAAACGGCATGGGTACCCCCCAGTCCATTACCAGGCCCTTTGGGTCTTGTATGGGTATTAAGGGGAACCCCGCACCCAAATTAAAATAAGGAAAGGTGTGGGGCCACCAGGCCCTATATACTCTGAACAGCAGTATACAGGCGGTGCAAACAAGACAGGGACTGTAGGTTTGTTGTTAAGTAGAATCTCTTTGTAATTTTGAACGGGTACATTTTTAACGTGTTTAGCTCCAGCCAAAAAATCTTTTTTAAGCTTTTTGGAAAACATAGGGAAGGGTTATCACCCCTGTGACATTTGTTTTGCTGTCTTTCCTCCTCTTCAGAAGATTTCACCTCACTTTTTGTCCCAATGAAAAATGTTTTTTGAAAATTTGGGTTTTTTTGTGGAACAAGGATTGGAAAGCATCAGTGGAAAGGATAAATGTTTTTCCCATATTAACTCTTACAGGAGAGAATTTCCCTTCCTAGGGGTAGATTTCATCTCACTTCCTGTTGTCTCCTTCCGTTTGCAAGTAGGAGTCGTTTGTAAGTTAGTTGTTTGAAAGTAGGGTCCTGCCCTATATACTCAGCAGAAATTTGGGCCTTAGGTGTTGCTGTGGCCACAACACTGTAAGCCCTCACAGGGCCCTGCTGTGAAATATTAGATCAAGAATTGTAATTACATACCCCTGTTGAACAGGAGCTGAAAAATTAGGCCTTAGGCACTGGTGCTGGTGCCACAACACTGCAACCCCTCACAGACACTCTAGTGGGAACGCAGGAACGAGCCCTGCTGCAAAGTATTGCATCAAAAATTGTAATTACACGCCCCTGTTAAACAAGGGCTGAAAAATTGGGCCTTAGGCACTGGTGCTGGTGCCACAACACTGCAACCCCTCACAGACACTCTAGTTGGAACGCAGGAACGAGCCCTGCTGCAAAGTATTGCATCAAAAATTGTAATTACACGCCCCTGTTAAACAGGGGCAGAAAAAATGGGCCTTAGGCACTGGTGCTGGTGCCACAACACTGCAACCCCTCACAGACACTCTAGTTGGAACGCAGGAATGAGCCCTGCTGCAAAGTATTGCATCAAAAATTGTAATTACACGCCCCTGTTAGACAGGGGCAGAAAAAATGGGCCTTAGGCACTGGTGCTGGTGCCACAACACTGCAACCCCTCACAGACACTCCAGTTAGAATGCAGGAATGAACCCTGCTGCAAAGTATTACATCAAAAATTGTAATTACACGCCCCTGTTAAACAGGGGCTGAAAAATTGTGCTTTAGGCACTGGTGGTGGCGCCCAGAACCAAAAATGTTCTTACAAGCTATCAGCGTGATGATTGAGGAGGAAGAGGATAATTACTCAGCGATAGTCACTCAGCATCAGCATAGGCAGTCTTTGAAGGGATCTGAGATTTCAAAAAAAATTATTCGGTTACATCAGCATCAGGTGCTTGGTAGCTGGTGGTGATCCAAGACTGATTCATTTTTATGAAGGTCAGTCGATCGACCGAGTCAGTGGACAGACGCACCCTGTGATCGGTTACGACGCCTCCAGCAGCACTGAATGTGCGTTCCGAAAGAACGCTGGATGCAGGACAGGCCAGTAGCTCAATTGCATACTGTGCAAGCTCTGGCCAGTGATCCATCCTCAAGACCCAGTAACCCAGAGGATTTTCGGTGGGAAAGGTGTCCAAGTCTGATCTTGCCCCTAGGTATTCATATTCCTGCACCATGTAAAACAGACGCTGGCGATGGTTGCTGGAACCGATCATACCTTGGGGCTGCGGACCAAAAAATTGTCTGAACGCATCGGTCAGATGGCCACCTTCTCCACCGCTCCTTCTTTGACTGACCGAAGCCTCAGCAACACGTTGTCCAGAAACAGGAGTTTGTAACCTCCCAGTCTCTGGGAACGCGTTGCATAGACCTTTCTGCAAGGCCTCCCGAAGATGTTTCATCCTCTGCTCCCTCTGCAATGGCAAGATAAGGTCTGCAACCTTACCCTTGTAACATGGATCAAGAAGGGTTGCCAGCCAGTATGGTCCTTCTCCTTGATACCACGAATACGAGGATCCTTACGCAGGCTTTGCAGGATCAGGAAGGCCATGCAGCGTAGGTTTGCTGAGGCATTCGGTCCGGAGTCCTCTGGGTCACTAAGGACGACATGGTCCGCAGCCACCTCCTCCCAGCCACGTACAAGTCCATGTGTTTCTTGGGACTGATCCCTTAAAGACTGCTGCTGATGCTGAGTGCCAGGCTCCACCTCCATACTGACACAATCTTCCTCCTCCTCCTCCTCGTCCTCTTCCTGTGTGATAGGCGGGCACGCAGGAAAACTGTCTGGATAAAGAAGGTCTAGAGAGCTAAGGAAGTCCTCCTCTTCCTGCCTCTGTTCTGCCTCAAGTGCCCTGTCCATTATTCCACGCAGCGTGTGCTCCAACAGGTGGACAAGGGGGACAGTGTCACTGATGCATGCACTGTCACTGCTCACCATCCTCGTGGCCTCCTCAAATGGTGACAGGACAGTGCATGCATCCCTGATCATGGCCCACTGACGTGGGGAAAAAAAACCAAGCTCCCCTGTCCCTGTGCTGGTGCCATAGTCGCACAGGTACTCATTGATGGCCCTCTGCTGCGTGTGCAGCCGCTGCAGCATGGCCAACGTTGAGTTCCACCTGGTGGGCATGTCACAGATTAGGCGGTTCTTGGGCAGGTTAAACTCCTTTTGGAGGTCCGTCAGCCAAGCACTGGCATTATATGACCGGCGGAAATGCACACAGACTTTCCTGGCCTGCCTCAGGACATCCTGTAAGCCCGGGTACCTGCCCAAGAACCGATGCACCACCAAGTTAAGGACGTGAGCCAAACAGGGCACATGGGTCATTTGTCCCTGTTGGAGGGCAGAGAGGAGGTTGGTGCCATTGTCGCAAACCACCATTCCTGCCTTAAGTTGGCGTGGCGTCAACCACCTCTGAACCTGCCCCTGCAGAGCTGACAGAACCTCTGCCCCAGTGTGGCTCTTGTTCCCCAAGCACACCAGCTCAAGCACCGCATGGCATCTTTTGGCCTGTGTACTTGCGTAGCCCCTTGAACGACTACGGAGCACCGCTGGTTCCGAGGAAGAGGCCATGGAGGAAGAAGAAGAGGAGGGGGTGGAGGAGAGAGGTGTGTCACAATCATTAGCATTTTGGAGGCGTGGTGGCGGAACAACCTCCAACACTACTGCACCTTGTCCTGCATCCTTCCCAGCTGCCAGCAGAGTCACCCAATGCGCCGTGAAACTTAGGTAACGTCCCTGTCCATGCCTGCTGGACCATGAGTCAGCGGTAATATGCACCTTACCGCTGACCGCCCTGTCCAGCGAGGCATGGACATTGCCTTCCACATGCTGGTAGAGAGCCGGAATCGCCTTCCGTGAGAAAAAGTGGCGTTTGGGTACCTGCCACTGAGGAACCGCACATTCCACAAACTCACGGAAGGGGGCAGAGTCTACCAACTGAAAAGGCAGCAGTTGAAGTGCTAGCAATTTTGCCAAGCTAGCATTCAACCGCTGGGCATGTGGATGGCTGGGAGCAAACTTATTTCTGTGGTGCAGCAGCTGGGGCAGGGAAATTTGCCTGGTACAATCTGACGTCGGTGTACCAAAAGCAGATTGCCCACAAGTACTTGGCTGTGACACACCTAATTCTACACCTTCATTCCTCTCAGTGCAGGTCTCAGAGAGGACTGAAGGTCTAGTGGGGTTGGAAATCTCAGCTGTTGAGGAGCAAGGAGAGGTCCTCTTTGTTCTTTCGTGTGGGTCTTTTAGATACGCTTGCCAACGAACTGCATGGCAGGTCAACATATGTTTGGTCAAGCATGTGGTACCCAAGTGGGAGATGTTTTGGCCACGTGAGATTGCTTGAGACATATGTTGCAAATAGCAGCGGTGCGATCTGATGCACTCGTCTCAAAAAAGGCCCACACCAAAGAAATTTTTGAATAACGCGCAGAGACTGCAGCGCCCTGCACATGTGGAGCTTTGGGGTGTGATGCAGTCAATGTGCTGCCCTTAGGCTGGCCCCTGGAGGGCATCCTGCCTCGTTGGTGATGTGCCGCCTCCTCCTCCTCCTCCTCTCTCCTATCAGGCTCCCACGTTGAGTCAGTGACCTCATCATCCCCTACCTCCTCATCACTGGAGCAAACCTGGCAGTATGCTGCAGCAGGGGGAGCATGACTGCCAGATTGCTGTCCTTCTTGGGCACCCCCTCTCTCCGTGCTCATGTTACTGCCTTCATCGAGCTCAGTATCATCATCAGAGCCTTCCAAACGCTGGGCATCCTCCTGGAGCATGTACCCAACACTGTGGTCAAACAGTTTGAGGGACTCCTCAGGAGGACATGGTGGCGCTAGGGAAGGAGTCACTGATGACATTGAGCCGAGGGAAGAGGCCGCTGCTTTGCCAGACAAAGTACCCTGGGTATGGGTGAGAGAGGATGAGGAGGATGAGGACAGCTTGGTCATCCACTCGACCAAGTCTTCCGCATGTTGCGGCTCAACATGGCCAGCTGTCCCATGGCCACGTGCTGATGAGGATGCACCGTCTCCACGACCAGCACTAGACACAGAGTCTGCTTGCCCTCTCTTATTGGCTTGTGACTGTCTGCCTCTCCTTCTTGGCCTTCCAGACATACTAATGGCCTGTAGCTGGACTAAGCTGGGATATATATATATATATATATATATATATATATATATATATATATATATATATGTACTGATACTGCAGCTAGCAAAATCAACTGCCTGCCTGTAGTATGAGAACACCACCAACCTTCTACAGGTAGCTTTAGCTGAACACTGTGAGCAGGACGCACCCCACTAACTTGTAGGTTTAGCTGAACACTGTGAGCAGGACGCACTGCACTAACTGTAAATAGTCTAGCTGCCTGACTGTGGTACTAATAGGATCAAAAGAACACCAGCAATTTTCTTCAGGTAGCTGTATTTACTGTAACAAGACAAGCCTGCCTGTCAGTAAGAAGATAACAGAAACGGATCTAGCTGAACACTGTGAGCAGGACGCACCCCACTAGCTTGTAGGTTTAGCTGAACACTGTGAGGTGGACGCACCCCACTAACTTGTAGGTTTAGCTGAACACTGTGAGCAGGATGCACCCCACTAACTTGTAGGTTTAGCAGAACACTGTGAGCAGGACGCACTGCACTAACTGTAAATAGTCTAGCTGCCTGACTGTGGTACTTATAGGATCAAAAGAACACCAGCAATTTTCTTCAGGTAGCTGTATTTACTGTAACAAGACAAGCCTTCCTGTCAGTAAGAAGATAACAGAAATGGATCTAGCTGAACACTGTGAGCAGGACGCAGCCCACTAGCTTGTAGGTTTAGCTGAACACTGTGAGGTGGACGCACCCCACTAACTTGTAGGTTTAGCTGAACACTGTGAGCAGGACGCACCCCACTAACTTGTAGGTTTAGCAGAACACTGTGAGCAGGATGCACTGCACTAACTGTAAATAGTCTAGCTGCCTGACTGTGATACTAATAGGATCAAAAGAACACCAGCAATTTTCTTCAGGTAGCTGTATTTACTGTAACAAGACAAGCCTGCCTGTCAGTAAGAAGATAACAGAAACGGATCTAGCTGAACACTGTGAGCAGGACGCACCCCACTAGCTTGTAGGTTTAGCTGAACACTGTGAGGTGGACGCACCCCACTAACTTGTAGGTTTAGCTGAACACTGTGAGCAGGACGCACCCCACTAACTTGTAGGTTTAGCAGAACACTGTAAACAGGACGCACTGCACTAAATGTAAATAGTCTAGCTGCCTGACTGTGGTACTATTGGATCAAAAGAACACCAGTAATTTTCTTCAAAATACTGTAACAAGAAAAGCCTGCCTGTCAGTAAGAAGATAACAGGAACGGATCTAGCTGAACACTGTGAGCAGGACGCACTGCACTAAATGTAAATAGTCTAGCTGCCTGACTGTGGTACTAATAGGATCAAAAGAACACCAGTAATTTTCTTCAGGTATCTTTATATACTGTAACAAGACAAGCCTGCCTGTCAGTAGGAAGATAACAGGAACGGATCTAGCTGAACACTGTGAGCAGGACGCACTGCACTAAATGTAAATAGTCTAGCTGCCTGACTGTGGTACTAATAGGATCAAAAGAACACCAGTAATTTTCTTCAAAATACTGTAACAAGACAAGCCTGCCTGTCAGTAAGAAGATAACAGAAACGGATCTAGCTGAACACTGTGAGCAGGACGCACCCCACTAGCTTGTAGGTTTAGCTGAACACTGTGAGGTGGACGCACCCCACTAACTTGTAGGTTTAGCTGAACACTGTGAGCAGGACGCACCCCACTAACTTGTAGGTTTAGCAGAACACTGTAAACAGGACGCACTGCACTAAATGTAAATAGTCTAGCTGCCTGACTGTGGTACTATTGGATCAAAAGAACACCAGTAATTTTCTTCAAAATACTGTAACAAGACAAGCCTGCCTGTCAGTAAGAAGATAACAGGAACGGATCTAGCTGAACACTGTGAGCAGGACGCACTGCACTAAATGTAAATAGTCTAGCTGCCTGACTGTGGTACTAATAGGATCAAAAGAACACCAGTAATTTTCTTCAAAATACTGTAACAAGACAAGCCTGCCTGTCAGTAAGAAGATAACAGGAACGGATCTAGCTGAACACTGTGAGCAGGACGCACTGCACTAAATGTAAATAGTCTAGCTGTCTGACTGTGGTACTAATAGGATCAAAAGAACACCAGTAATTTTCTTCAGGTAGCTTTATATACTGTAACAAGACAAGCCTGCCTGTCAGTAGGAAGATAACAGGAACGGATCTAGCTGAACACTGTGAGCAGGACGCACTGCACTAAATGTAAATAGTCTAGCTGCCTGACTGTGTACTAATAGGATCAAAAGAACACCAGTAATTTTCTTCAGGTAGCTTTATATACTGTAACAAGACAAGCCTGCCTGTCAGTAGGAAGATAACAGGAACGGATCTAGCTGAACACTGTGAGCAGGACGCACTGCACTAAATGTAAATAGTCTAGAAGATAACAGGAACAGATCTAGCTAAACTGAATACAGTGTATATATATATATATATACAACACCTGGGATGCATATATATACACAATACACTTTATGTGCAGCTAACTGACTGACTGTCCTGCCTCTAGCTAACTCAAATGAAATGACACTGTCTCTCTCTCTCTCTATTTCTCAGCACACCGGAACACACTGCACAGGGCCGCCGTGCAGACGGCCTTATATAGTGTGGGGCGTGTACTAAATCCCCTGAGCCATAATTGGCCAAAGCCTCCTTGGCTTTGGCCAATTACGGCTCTCTGTTAAGGCGGCGCTGTGATTGGCCAAGCATGCGGGTCATAGTGCATTCTTGGCCAATCATCAGCAAGCAATGCACTGCGATGCCACAGTGAATTATGGGCCGTGACGCGCCACACGAATTTGGCGCGAACGACCCATATCGTTCGCAATTCGGCGAATGACCGAACAGCCGATGTTCGAGTCGAACATGGGTTCGACTCGAACACGAAGCTCATCCCTAATTGGAAGAAAAGAAATGATATAGCCACCCATGGAGAGGAATTGATTACACCCTAAATGCTTTTAGACCTTCTGGTCTAGGGAATGAGGTTAGCTGCTAGCATGCACAGTGTGGATTGAGGTGCAAGGGAGAGTGATCACATCACTGAGTAATTTGATGACATTTGCACAACAGATATCACCGGACACACTGATTTTGTTCTTTAATGGACACTATTATATGAAAATCAAGTCACTAATTTGGATTGTTTTGTTACTTTATCATTGTATTGAATAATGTTTAATCTATTTTTGCTTATTTGCAAATTTTTGCACAATTTTCCGTTATTTGCAGCACTGGTGTTTTTGGCTACAATACCTAGTGGGGGTATTATTTTAATGTTGGATTGTGATAAGACATGAGAATATTATTTTTATTTGCATTATTTTTCACACCTTGATGAGAAGTTTGTTGCAGCACTGGCACTTTGAGTACAAACTCAGTAGATCATTTATTATTATTATTCACATTATTCAATATCTACCTTGAGAGATCAGACACTTGTGATATTACTGTTTTCAATTCTTTATGTAGTTTTATCATTCTTTTAACATTGAAGCATAGCGCCACTTCAAATGTGTAAAGCATTTCTGCTTGCACAAGATTGGATGATAAAATCAGCAGAGCTTCCCCTCATTTCAGAGCTTCCCCTCAGATCTACAGCGATCTACAGTGACTGCACTTCCAAGTGCACTTTTAAGTGCACTTGTAGTGCAGAGTGGATTTGCCCTTAGTAAATCAACCCCATTGTATGGTTGTGAGCAGCTGCTTCCTATTACTTACAGTATACAGTATTAAGTAGTAGCGCATAGGATTTTATATCTACAAAGTTTTCAAAGTGGTAGTGAAATAATTAAGAGTCCTTGTTTAAATCTTACTCCATGGTAGCGTGGCTGGTAATAGTACAATGTACATAATGTACACTGCAGATCTTTTCCTATGCTAATCACAACTCATGTGACTTCCTTTGATCTACTTGACCAGAATCCACATACTCCAGATATCCCCAAAGCCAATATGGTTTTGGTGTCTGAATTCTGGGATCTTTCTTATTGTGTTTGTGCCTCTTTTTTTATGTTTGTTTTTTATGTTTGTGTGTGTCCTCCTCCCTCACTGTTCTGAGCATGATCCTCTTTTTGCAGGGTTCTGTGCTTTAAAAATCTACTCATTGCCTCAGAAACTAGGCGATGGGGGGGGGGATCCAGAGGTAGAGATAGTCAGTGCGGAACATATTCCAGAGGGTAGTATTGGGGGCATTAGTGATAGGTTGACCAAAGCACATAAACCCAAGGTCAGTATAGTAGCAAGTCCTAGTTGCAATCTCGGAACACCCAATAAGAGGATAATATGCGACCGGTCTAAACTACATGGCATGTTCACCAATGCCGGGAGCCTGGCGGACAAGATGGGTGAACTACAGATACTATTGTAGCGTGGGTGGGTGGGGATAGGTGAACTCCAGATACTATTGTAGTGTGTTGTGTTTCTATTGGATTTTGTGGGAATTTCAGAGACCTGGTTCAACAGCTCTCATGATTGGCTGGCAACCATTCAAGGGTATACCCTTTATTGCAAGGATAGACAAGGTAAAAAAGGGGGAGGGGTATGAATATTTATCAAAAATAATGTACAAGTGAATGTGAGAGATGACATCACTAAGGGAGTTTGGGAGGAGGTGGAATCCTTATGGGTAGAGCTCCAAAAGGGATGAAGCTAAGGGGAAAATAATACTGGGAGTATGCTATAGGCCCCCTAACCTGAGGGAGGAAGGGGAGACGGATCTCCTATCACAAATTGAATTAGCAGCAAGGGTGGGAAGTGTTATCATAATGGGGGATTTTAATTATCCAGTCATAGACTGGGCAAAAGGACCCACGCATTCATCTAAGGCTTGCCAGTTCCTAAATGTCTTGCAGGACAATTTTTTGGGTCAGATGGTAGACGCACCAACTAGAAATAAAGCATTACTGGATCTACTGATTACCAACGATACAGACCTGATCATGGATATGGAAATACGGGGCAATTTAGGTAACAGCAAACACAGGTCAATTGGCTTTAGTATAAATCACACAAATAGGAAACATAAGGGGAATACAAAGACACTGAATTTCAAAACTTCCCTAAACTACAAACCTTGCTAGAAGGCATAAATTGGGATAAAATCTTAGGCACAAAGAACATGGAGGAGAGATGGGTTTGCTTTAAGAGCATATTAAATAAGGACATTAGCCAATGCATCCCATTGGGTAATACATTTAAAAGAGCAAACAAAAGTCCTGGATGGCTTAACGCCAATGTAAAAATGCATATAAAAGCAAAGGAGAAGACCTTCAAAAAATACAAGGTTGAGGGATCATCAACAGCATTCAGACTTTATAAAGAATGCAACAAGAATTGTAAGGGTGCAATAAGGACGGCTAAGATAGAACATGAAAGGCACATAGCAGAGTAGAGCAAAAAAAAAAATCCCAAGAAATTCTTTAAGTATGTAAACAGTAAAAAAGGAGGACAGACCATATTGGCCCCATAAAGAATGAGGAAGGACATCTGGTTACAAAGAATGGGGAAATGGCGAAGGTATTCAATTTATTCTTCTCCTCAGTCTTCACGAGGAAATTGGGGGGCTTCAGTAACCAAAACTGCAGTGTTTATCCTCATAATACATCACAGGAAGCACCTCCATGGTTAACCTGAGACAGAATTAAAATTAGACTTGGGAAACTTAACATTAATAAATCACCTGGAACTCAATCAAGTAATTGCCAGACCATTGTTCCTAATTTTTATTGACAGTCTACTGGAATGGTACTGGAATGGTACCAGCTGATTGGAGAAAAGCCAATGTAGCACCAATATTTAAAAAGAGCCCAAACTACATCCCTGGAAATTACAGACCAGTTAGCCTAACATCAATAGTATGTAAACTCTTGGAGGGGATGATAAGGGATCATAAACACGATTTTAGTAATGAGGACGGTATCATTAGCAGTAATCACCATGGATTAATGAAGAATCATTCTTGCCAAACCAATCTATTAACCTTCTATGAGGAGGTGAGTTGCCATCTAGATAAAGAAAGGCCCATAGACGTGGTGTATCTCGATTTTACAAAAGCATTTGACACAGTTTACTGTACAAAATAAGGTCCATTGGCATGGAAAATAGGGTGAGTACATGGATTGAAAACTGACTACAAAGGCGAGTTCAGAGGGTGGTGATAAATGGGGAGTACTAGGAATGGTCAAAATAAAAGGGGAGTGGGAATAGGACCCAAGGTGTCCTTACCTTCAGTGAAGGAAAAGGAACAAACTGCGGTTTAACCTGATATATCTTTATTAGAACATTTAGTAGAAAAACATTTTAATCATTGTAAGGAAAGCATAAACAATAGGAGATTGCCTAAGGTAAAAACTGACAACGTTGTCACTTAAAAACGCATGCCCATGAGCTCAGACATATCCCAGTCATCCACACGTGTCAATCATCTCAAGTCATTAAGTGTGACTTAATATATAATGCTTACATGTGTTTAGGCGAGGTGAGTTCCGGGAAACCTTGGTAGCACAAGTCGGTACCCATATTGTGCTTAACCAAGGACCTCCAGACTCCCTATATGCCTATAGAGCTGCTGCATTAAGTCTTTACAATGTTGAAGAAAGCATTGGTTATCTCAGACAAATAAATGCAATTCTGGCTAGAAAGTATCCCTGATAGTTAATGAACAAGACAGGTTTGATTTCTGGATGTAGCACTGTCAATCATAGGGTTAATATAAAAAAAATTCAGCACGCTGTGATGCAAGCATGCGACTTGAGTCAAGGAGAAACAATAGATCCACAACAAGCCTGTTAGTCATTCAGCACCATGTTTCCATGAAACATTAAAGACAGCACCACATATAGTTTGGATAGGACAATATAGTCAGCTGAGTCAAAACACAGAGCCTCAAAAAAAAATGTTCAGGCTGTGATTGCTTGCTGGATATACCAGATGAAAAGAGACTCACTGTTTAGACGATATTAGATTGGTCCTCAATTGCAGCAACAAGGTGGTGAATCCAGAGTCCTTTGCAGTGGTCCACAGATGTGCAGGGTGCAAATCACTGTATTCCTAGTCCTGGTGACACGCACAGGTTGTTATCCACTCAAAACCAGCATGGGGCCGCCTAGCCATTCACTAAGTGTCACTCTGCCTACAAAAGGATTCTGTCCATGCAAACACTTCACCCTGAAGAAACCCACACCACAAGTGGGTGAAACATGTCAGTGTGTGTGCCTACACATGCCCTCTGCCGATAGCCAACTTGGGCTTTTCATCACTCTTTAGCCCTTATCCTATCTCCGCAAACTGGAAATCTACAAACAACCGAAAACTGGAAGTAAATGGCTAGGCGGCCCCATGCTGGTTTTGAGTGGATAACATCCTGTGCGTGTCACCAGGACTAGGAATACAGAGATTCACACCCTGCACATCTGTGGACCCTTGCAAAGGACTCTGGATTCACCACCTTGTCGCTGCAATTGAGGACCAATCTAATATCGTCTAAAGAGTGAGTCTCTTTTCAACTGGTATATCCAGCAAGCAATCACAGCCTGAATATATATTTTTTTTGAGGCTCTGTGTTTTGACTCAGCTGACTATATTGTCCTATCCAAACTATATGTGGTGCTATCTTTAATGTTTCATGGAAACATGGTGCTAAATGACTAACAGGCTTGTTGTGGATCTATTGTTTCTCCTTGACTCAAGTCGCATGCTTGCATCACAGTGTGCTGCATTTTTTTTTTTTTATATTATCTCTATGATTGACAGTGCTACATCCAGAAATAAAACCTGTCTTGTTCACTAACTATCAGGGATACTTTCTAGCCAGAATTGCATTTATTTGTCTAAGATAAACAATGCTTTCTTCAACATTGTAAAGAAGGTTTCCCGGAACTCACCTCACCTAAACACATGTAAGCATTATA
Organism: Lithobates clamitans; assembly: GCA_037952925.1. Taxonomy (NCBI): domain Eukaryota; kingdom Metazoa; phylum Chordata; class Amphibia; order Anura; family Ranidae; genus Lithobates; species Lithobates clamitans. The sequence continues at coordinate 3,090,519 of JBBGZY010000284.1, forward strand.
TATTAAGTCACACTTAATGACTTGAGATGATTGACACGTGTGGGTGACTGGGATATGGCTGAGCTCATGGGCATGCGTTTTTAAGTGACAGCGTTGTCAGTTTTTACCTTATGCAATCTCCTATTGTTTATGCTTTCCTTTCAATGATTAAAATGTTTTTCTACTAATTGTTCTAATAAAGATATATCAGGTTAAACCGCAGTTTGTTCCTTTTCCTTCACTGAAGGTAAGAACACCTTGGGTCCTATTCCTACTCCCCTTTTATTTTGACTACTTCTCCTGTTCTGACAAGGAACACCACCCTATTAGGTGAGCCGGTAATCTGTTACCTGAATTGATCAATGATACTGGTCTTCAGGATCCTGCCCTTTGCATTTTTTACTACGATGAGTACTAGGAATGGTCAGGGGTGGGTAGTGGGGTTCCCTAGGGTTCTGTGCTGAGACCAATCCTATTTATTTTGTTCATAAATGACCTGGAGGATGGGGTAAACAGTTCAATCTCTGTATTTGCAGATGATACTAAGTTAAGCGGGGCAATAACTTCTCTGCAGGATGTGGAAACCTTGAAAAAATTAATGGGGTGGGTAACTACATGGCAAATGAGGTCTAATGTAGAAAAATGTAAAATAATGCATTTGGGTGGCAAAAATATGAATGCAATCTATACAGTGGGGGGAGAACCTCTGGGGGAATCTAGGATGGAAAAGGACCTGGGGGTCCTAGTAGATGATAGGCTCAGCAATGGCATGCAATGCCAAGCTGCTGCTAACAAAGCAAACAGAATATTGGCATGCATTAAAAAGGGGATTAATTCTCCCACTCTACAAGACTCTGGTCTGGCCGCCCCTAGAGTATGCTGTTCAGTTCTGGGCACCAGTCCTCAGGAAGGATGTACTGTAAATGGAGCGAGTACAAAGAAGTGCAAAAAATCCAATAAAGGGTCTGGAGGATATTAGTTATGAGGTAAGGTTGCAAGCACTGAACTTATTCTCTCAGGAGAAGAGACGCTTGAGAGGGGATATAATTTCAATTTACAAATATTGTACTGGTGACCCCAATAGGGATAAAACTTTTTCGCAGAAGGGAGTTTAACAAGACTTGTGGCCACTCATTAAAATTAGAAGAAAAGAGGTTTAACCTTAAACTATGTAGAGGGTTCTTTACTGTAAGAGCGGCAAAGATGTGGAATTCCCTTCCACAGGCGGTGGCTACAGCAGGGAACATCAATAGTTTCAAGAAACTATTAGATAAGCACCTGAACGACCACAACATACAGGGATATACAAGGTAATACTGACATATAATCACAAACATAGGTTGGACTTGATGGACTTGTGTCTTTTTTCTACCTCACCTACTATGTAACTATGTAAAAATTGTCAATGACATGGCTTTGCCAATTTTACCAGGCAATGGTATCAGGGTTGCCAAAGACATGCTCCTGCATACACATGGTTCAGAGGGGCTTCTGAGACTGAAATATTTGTACCCATACTGACTGCCCTTTGAACTTAGGTCAGCTGGTTTAGAAAGTCCAGCAAGGGGGCATTTGGACAAGCCAAGTTCCTCACCATAAAAGGGTGGGGTCACAGCAGTTTTGTTGAAAATAGCTGCCATAGAGAAAGCTGCAATAGAGAAAGCTTGTAGATGGGTTCCTACTGCTGGAGTATATACAGGCTCATGTCTCTGCTTTGTACTGTGTCAGCCACTCAGTCTATATTAGTGAGTTTGTGTGTAACAGGCTGCCCAGAGAGTTAAGAAGGGGTTAAGTCTGCTCACTCTCGGGTGTTCATAGCTCTGCCCGCTTGTGGAGTGCTATAAATACAAGGGGAGGCAGTCTCTAAATGAGCTGTGCTAAGCATGTGGCCACCATCTTGTCGTACCCAGTCTGGGTACCAGAAGTCAGATATGGACTCTGCTAAAAAGGACATTTCTTACCTAGAAGGTATGATTTAGGCAGCCTAAGAGAGTATGAGGTAAAGCTGTGTATAATGGAACGATCTTTTTTGAGACGGTGCCATATTAATTCTGTATTTGCAAGAAGCCTAAGTAAAAGTTCTCAAAGTTACTAAATGCCTAGTCAGACGTTCCTGCAAAGGGGTTCTTACAAGGCATATACAAGAACAGGGCTTACAACAGGAGATGGACACTACCAAGGGTTAACAAGTAGTTAATGCTACAGAGAGAGAAAGATCATCTTGCCATTGCCATGAATAACCAGAGGAGTGTTTGATGCTGTAGAAGAAGGAAGATGTGAAGAAAGAAAGGCAGGAGAAGTCACATTAGCAAAGTTTAGCTACTTTCATGAGGTAGTGCCTCTACCTCTCATTTTAGTCTTGTTTTTTTATAGTTCTTATTAGGGGAAGGGTAGAAAGCCTATGGCCATAGAAATCTATGTTTTTTTTTTGCTACTAATAAAAAATATAACCTTGCACTATTGTATATAAAAATTGGAGCTGCTGCACTCAATTACACCTGATTACCAGGTCTAAAGTGATAACCAAGAAATTTAAAAAAAATGGTGTGCTGTCTCCTTAAATGACGCTTATTACCTACAATGAACACATGTGCAAAAAAAACATTTGTGCAAAAAACTCAAAATGCGTGTATACAAATTTAAAATTCATGTGTAAACAATAAATAATGAAAATATTTTTTTTAAATATTTCATAAATCCACACTAATTATAAAGTCCATTATTGTGCAAAGAAATTGTGTAAACACATATATTTAAAAAATCTATATTTAATAAATCATTCATAATGATAACTTAAAGAGTCCATAAATTGTGTAAAATAAGGTGCTCAATGCTCAAAATGAAGAAAGTGCAATGGTACTCAAAGTGCCTGTGAGGTAATGTGGCCTATTACTAGACTGCAATGATCTAAAATTATAGAGATCGCTTGTGCTAGTGTATTTCCAAAAAGTCAACGCCCTCAGCCATGGATTGCCGTTCAGACGAGTGACTCCTGCAGTTAAAATTGACAGCCCAGTCTCCAGCATCCGCTTTACCACTGCCAGTACTCTCAGCTCAAGCTCCAACACTCGTATATGACAAACATAAAAGAAGAAAGGATCTCATAGCGCAACTCTTAGGGAACCAGGCTTTCGTGTCATGGTCCCATTCATACTCAGTGCCATCATCCCGTCCTCCCGTTCCCATAGAGCTCCTGAAGCTGCAGTTGCTCGAAGCACATTTAAGGAGACAGTGCACCATTTTTTTATTTATTTATACATTTTTACTACTGCCTGCCCTACTCCTGGCTATAACATTTAAAAAGTAAGAAATATGTCAAAAATTTCCCAGCCCCAACTAGAAATGCTGCTCTTTTGCATCCGTTTTTTTCAAACGTTGCAGAACTTATTTTAATTTTTTGTATTTAAAAAAAAATCTCAATATCAATGTCAATAAAAAGATTTCTTAAAGAGGAGTTCCACCCAGGGGGGCCGTCAAAAAAAAAAAAAAATTAAAAGTCAGCAGCTACAAATACTGCAGCTTCTGACTTTTAATTGGACACTTACCTGTCCCTGGGTCCAGCGATGCGGGGGATCGAAGCCCCGCGCGCTGTGATTGGCCGCTCAATCACCTGGGACCTGTAATGGGTCCCAGATGATTGACAGGAGGGAGGGAGCAGAGCGGAGCGGAGCCCTTCCTGTGCTGAGGGGGAAGTGATGTCACCAGCCCAGGCAAAGGAACAGACAGACTACGAGGGACCACCTAGCAACAGGCATTTAGAGGTAAGTGAAAAAAAAAATATCCAAATGTTTTTTTGTTTTTTGTTTTTAGAACTTTTCCAGGTATTTTTGTTTTTTGGGTGGAACCCCACTTTAAGCTTGAAATAACAAGTATTTGCTGAAAAACGATAATACCTAGTTTTAGGAAAGCCTGGCTAAAACTCAAAATGAAGACACGTTTCTAATGAGACTATAAGAGATCCCTAAAAATTAATCAGACATATTAATAGTAAAAAGACTAGGTCTGAGCACGTAGAACTTCTAAATAACAAGAACACCAAATCATGTTAAGTGTCCTTATTGGCCTTTTGTATAGAAAGGAACATGTTGCTCTTGTACAGTATAAAGATGGTATTGGCATAATTTCAAATGCACCACTATAGCTTGGTATAAAGAAAATGTACTACCTGTATTTAAAAGGGGACCAAAGTCTGTACTTAGCAACCACAGACCGTTAAGTTTGTTATTAAAACCTATTGTAGGAAAGATGGGTTTTGAGGGGTTGTTTAGGGAAAACATAGCTATTATTTTATTATGCAGCATTAAAGTACAACTAAAGGCTACTGTGTGACAGTCTAAACAAGTACCAAATCTACTTACTATGTGATGAACAAGCCTCATAAATTAGATTAAGAAAATTAAAAAGAAAAAACTTTCTTTGCCTTCCCGCTGGCTGAAAACACAAAAGCTTAACAGTGTAGAGCACTGCAACTGCATATATACAGTATCTCACAAAAGTGAGTACACCCCTCATATTTTTGTAAATATTTTATTATATCTTTTCATGTGACAACACTAAAAAAATTACACTTAGCTACAATGTAAAGTAGTGAGTGTACAGCTTGTATAACAGTGTAAATTTGCTGTCCCCTCAAAATAACTCAACACACAACCATTAATGTCTAAACCGATGGCAACAAAAGTAGGTACACCCCTTGTCCAAATTGTGCCCAATTATCCATTTTCCCTCCCCGGTGTCATGTGACTTATTAGTGTTACAAGGTTTCAGGTGTGAATGGGGAGCAGGTGTGTTAAATTTGGTGTTATCACTCTCACTCTCTTATACTGGTCACTGGAAGTTCAACATGGCACCTCATGGCAAAAAACTCTCTGAGGATCTGAAAAAAAGAATTGTTGCTCTACATAAAGATGGCCTAGGCAACCCAGATGTTTTGGAACTACATTTCCCATGATGCTCATGCACTCATGCAATGTAGTTGAGCATCATGAGAAATGTAGTTCTAAAACATCTGGGGTGCCAAGGTTCGCCAGCACTGGCCTAGGCTATAAGAAGATTGCCGAGACCCTGACACTGAGCTGCAGCATGGTAGCCAAGATCATACAGCGGTTTAACAGGACAGGTTCCACTCAGAACAGGCCTCGCCATTGTCAACCAAAGAAGTTGAGTGCACCCGCTCAGCGTCATATACAGAGGTTGTCTTTGGGAAATAGATGTATGAGTTCTGCCAGCATTGCTACAGAGGTTGACGAGGTGGGGGGTCAGCCTGTCAGTGCTCAGACCATACACCGCACACTGCATCAAATTGGTCAGCATGGTTGTCATCCCAGAAGGAAGCCTCTTCTAAAGATGATGCACAAGAAAGCTTGCAAACAGTTTGCTGAAGATAAGCAGACTAATGACATGGATTACTGGAACAATGTCCTGTGGTTTGATGAGACCAAGATAAACTTATTTGGTTCAGATGGTGTCAAGCGTGTGGTTAGGAACCAGGTGAGGAGTACAAAGACAAGTGTGTCTTGCCTACAGTCAAGCATGGTGGTGGGAGTGTTATGGTCTGGGGCTGCATGAGTGCTGCCGGCACTGGGGAGCTACAGTTCATCGAGGGAACCATAAATTCCAACGTACTGTGACATACTGAAGCAAAGCATAATCCCCTCCCTTCGCAGACTGGGCCGCAGTGCAGTATTCCAACATGATAATGACCCCAAACACGCCTCCAAGATGACCACTGCCTTGCTAAAGAAGCAGGGCGTAAAGATGATGGACTGGCCAAGCATGTCTTCAGACCTAAACCTTATTGAGCATCTGTGGGATATCCTCAAATGGAAGGTGGAGGAGCGCAAGGTCTCTAACATCCACCAGCTCCGTGATGTCATCATGGAGGAGTGGAAGAGGACTTCAGTGGCAACCTGTGAAGCTCTGGTGAACTCCATGCCCAAGAGGATTAAGGCAGTGCTGCAAAATAATGGTGGCCACACAAAATATTGACACTTTGAGCCCAATTTGAACATTTTCACTTAGGGGTGTACTCACTTTTGTTGCCAGCGGTTTAGACATTAATGGCTGTGCGTTGAGTTATTTTGAGGGGACAGCACATTTACATTGTTATACAAACTGTACACTCTCAACTTTACATTGTAGCAAAGTGTCATTTCTTCAGTGTTTTCACATTAAAAGATATAATAAAATATTTACAACCATGCGAGGTGTGTTCTCAGTTGTGAGATACTGTATATCTGTAGTGTTTACTCACTGTATCTCTCTCCAAAGCTCTAAGTGCTGTATCTTTCTGCTGCTCTGTTCCTCTATTTCTATGGGGCACTCGCCAAAGAGGGGGAGCCAGGAGCACCAGCAGGGGACCCCAGAAGAGGATTAGGCAGCTTTTTAAAAAAAGTGAGGGAACTTTTTGAAAAGCTGACTCAAGAACTCTCCAGGTGATACTCTAGCAGACAAGATATTAAACAATTTAAAGTAATGCATCATGCTTTTTTACCATTTCTGAAAGATAAAGCTGATCCTACATTATCCACGTGTTCTTGCAGCGGCACACTGACTATGCCCCACTTTGAGTCATCGCATGAGGAAGTGGCATATAATTTCAATATTCTTGGACCAATTACTTAATTATTTCATGGAATCAGTAAAATTATTCCTAAAAACACTCTTCTATGCTTGTTTGGGTACATCAAACCCAACAATTTACCCTTACCTTATCAGCAAACATCCATTTCTTCATGGATTTTACTATGTCTACTTACAGCCTGAAGAGTTATACTAATATCCTGGACATCACCCTTGTCTCCAAAGGTCGTTATGGTGAAGAAAAGGACAGGTAGAAACTTTATCAGATTCTGAAATTTCCCTCTTAGGCTAAGTTCACACTGGCATTAAAAGCAGGAGTTTGAGAGGAGTTAAAAATGCCCCTCAAATGCCTATGCACAAGATACAATAGACAGCACAAAGTGCTGTTCACACTATCAAAACATGAAGCGTTTGCGTAGTGTCGCTTCAAAACTGAAGCCTCATATCTAGTCAGGAGGCGTTTGAAGCCTTTCAGCGCCAACCATTCAAGGCTATTGTAACTCTTCGCAAATGCTCTGGCAGGCAGTTGTGGTGCGGTTGTAGGTCATTTGTTAAGCATTAGAAATTTAGTCAAGTGTGAACAAGCCCTAAATGACACCATTCCAAAACACAGAGTGGTACGCAAAGGCTAACTCTTTGGGCAGATTAAAACTCAAGTAAATAAATATACCCTATAATCTTCTTGTCTCACTTCCCTAAGAGCTATAACTCAGATCTAGATCCTATATTTTTGGGGGGATTCTCTACCCAAATATTTTTATTTTTTTTATTTTATTTTTGTTTTTGCAAGGACTAAAAAAAGAACAAAGAACAAACTTTACTGGTACAGAGGATGACACAATGATATTTAAAACATAATATACATTTTTATTCAATCAAATTAAAACCATATTTATAAAGAGGAAATATATACAAAGATCCCCCATACATATGTATCTCTCAAAGTGCGTTAGTACCACATTGCATAGTATACAATATTGCACATATCATATGGTCCACAAGGTCAATGCGTTTCACGTAAAGTTACTTCAGGAACTTTTCCTAGGGATCCAGTGAGAAATAAAACTTGACTAGATAGAAAATCCCTTTAGTTACATTATTCTATGCATCGGTACATATGTATCAAAGTTTTAGTTTATTTTATGGATGTCTGCAAGAGAAAACAAACCCCAGTGACAAGACTCCAGGCAGCAGGTAAGGTAATTTCCATGGTAAACAATACCAATAATATTCTCAGTTTGCAAACAACTACCCACAGCAGAGGAGAAGGAACACATGAAGCATGCCTATAAAAAAATCATACTCTGTGTATAAAACATTATACTATGTGTCAAAGTGAAGTAAGGACTATAATATACCATAAAGGAAAAAAAAAAAGCAAGAATAGTAGATGAAAAAGGGGCTAATCGGATAAGGCTGTAAAATAAAGAAAGAGGAATCCCAATTCCCAACAGGCTTGGCCAGTGGAGTGATTTACTCAATTACATATACAAAACCTGGATTCAAAGAAAGCAAACGTGTATCCAGACTGTTGCCAGGCAAAAAGAGAACCATGTCCTGTCTGCAGCTCAATATATATCTGAACATAGTGGTCTCCACCCCCCAGCACTATGTAATAGACACCAACTGAGCTTCTGAATAGGCCACCCCCACATGGACAATGGCGGCAATGCCACATCCAAGATAATGGCCAGATGACACACTGTGCATGTGTGAAAGCGCTGGGCGTAATGATGTCCGACACCACAATGTCCAGCGTGATAACGTCATATGTCATGGCACATGCACAGCAAGTCCTGATGTGGTGACATCATGTGCAACATAATACATGCTCAGCTACCTGCTGGAACCTGAACAAACATGGCACTAATGTATCCTACCTCCTCTTGCCCATAAAATAGGGCAAGGGCACATATACTGTATTTTTATGTTCTATTCTCTATGATGGGACTTCCTAATACATTCTGAGTTCTGCATTGCAAGGAATTGCACAAATCTGATATACGGCCAAAATGGATTTATGCATTTTTTTATAGCTGTATCTGTAATAATCTCCTCTCCAGCTATGCGATGTCCAAGAGCCACTGACATCTTCAGCTAATCTTCTACTCTGTTCAGTTTCTTGGGCCAACTTTATTTGCTGGAAGGGAGTGGCTTAAATGGAACTGGGTTAAGCAGATGATTTTAAAACCAGCGGAAGGTACTGTATATACAACCACCTACCATTAACTATACAAACAAAAATATATGGTCCTGGGAGCCCTGTCAAATAAGAGATCTAGGGGTGCTACCTAATGGGAGTACAAGGTGGGTTTTACCAAGCTATATGCATACCAAAAAAAGAAAAGAAGAAAGAATGAAAAACACCCAAACAGCTACTATTAAAAATATATTTATAAATTGGGTGCCCAGTGGATCTACCCTTGATCCATCATTACAGTCCAAGTTGGGCCAGGGTGGGGTGTAGGACATAGGGGGATCCAGGGGGGTAGGGGGCTGCCCATTACTATATGGGGCGTATATAAGCTTTGTTGCCGTGACGCGCTGTGCAGCCAATTCCAGGATGAAGTCATAATAACGAAATGCATCGGAACGTGGCTGCACAGCAACTGGAAGTGACTCAATACGTAACACTGGAAGTGACAGTCTGGGGGAGGCTACAATGGTCTGGTGAGACACTGAGGCATGGTGTTTTAGATTCTCAGTCCGCCATGATCATGATATGCGATGGGTCTTATATTACTTTATGCAATTAACAAGTTTGTTACATGTGAGTGAAATGTTTGAAAGTTGTTTTATGTTTTAACAATACATTTTATCAAACAGGATGGCACTATTGGAGTGTTCTTCTTCGTTTCATATACACGGGAGATGTGCCATTCACAATTTTGAAGACCAGCACTGGAGTGTTCATAACCCTGAGGGGTACATTGCCTGTTAGCCGAGCATGAGAGTGTGAGGCAACTAATGTCGGTGAGTGCATATCCTATGGGGATTTGGTGACACAAGGTGCACGCGATGTGGTGTGGAGGCTACATTTCAACATCAGTTATTTAACACGGACTAGATTTGCCTTACATATCCAGACGTGGATATGTTGTTTTTTTTTTGAAGTTTAAAAGTAATTTATTGAAGTATCAAATCAATACATCATGCAGGAAAATTTAACAAGTTGCTCATCGGGTACATGGAGTAATATGTGTACAAATAATGCAAGAAATGATTACATCAAACAACTAATATAACTCTACGTAGTGAAATAATAATACACCACGGACCCTAGACCCCCCGCCACCAGTGCCCCATCCGGGAACTAACTGCACTGATGGACTAGGGGCCCAGAAGCCCAGAGCACCAATTAAAATAAAAAGATTCTGAGGAAAAAAGTGCTCGTAACTTTAAGAATGTTGAGTAACACAAAAATGATGGAACGATCACGCACAACATCATTGTCAAAGAATCAACAAAGTGGATTGTTCTCTCAGGGCAGATCGAACAGAGGTCGGTTAACAAGAACTAGAATACTTTATACGTAAGGAACTGAGGGAACAATGCCTGGAGATCTACCCCGAGATCAACCCCTGGGCTAATTAAATAATACCTAAAGAATACTGAGAGCTGAAGAAAACAGGAATTATAAAGTGCAGTGAAGTGAAAGAAGGGAGGAGAAAAGGGAAGAAAAACAGAAGATGTAGAAGGAGAATTGGTAAGGAGCGCATGACAGAGGTTGGGGGGAAGGAGGTGCACAGAAGACCACCACGAGAGGGTGAATAGGGACCACCCTAGGAAGGAACCGATCATATGTTCTACTAATCATACGTATAAGGGGAGTGTCAGAGTCCTGGATGTGAGGCCAGATTGCAGAGGGGGCGCCCCTTGCGGCTAAGTGCAGCGTAACCCTGGGAGTGAGACAGGGAGTACGGTGCCCAAAGGTGCATGGGTTGCCAGAGCGCTGTTGCTGAGTAGCAGATAGCAGGGAGCTGCTGGGGTGCGCTGGTAAGGTTAAAGGGCAACCGTGCAAGGAGGGATTCCAGGTATGGAGCCATGGAGCAACCAGAAACGGAGTCAGAGCCAGGCCAATGGTCATTCAGCACAGGAATCAGTCCAAGGTGAGGTACAGCAGGATAATCGGGAACAGAGAAGGTAGCCGAGCCGGGGGTCAAACACAGGAGGACGATCAAGGTACAGATGCGGAGCCGAAGAATAGTCAGGTCCAAGCAGGCGGAATACTGGAGCAGTCAGGCAAGCCGAGTAGTAACAGGAAAAAAATATCACAACAGGAACAAGGAACACAGGAAGCTGATGATAATCCAGCAACCAGCATGCACTAGCAGCAGGCTTAAATAGGCAGAAGGGTGCCACCATGAGGAATACTGGCATAATTACCTGTCCTACGGTTATCACCCTGACAGTGCCCCCCCACTAGGGGCAGCCTCCGGATGCCCAATCTGGCCCATTTTTCAGGGTATCGGGCTTGAAACCTCTGCAACAGTCTAGGGGCATGAATGTTATCTGCTGGTTCCCAAGAATTATCTTCTACAGAGTAAGCTTTCTATTTAACAAGAAATTGAACAGTCCTACCTCTCCGACGGCAGTCCAGAATGGCTTCTACTTCGTATTCTGTTTCATTGTCCACCAAGATTGGAGGCGGCGGAGCTTCTTTTCTCCCTGGAAAAGGACTAGAGACAACTGGAGATTTTAATAAAGAAACATGGAATACTGGGTGGATTTTATAGGAACTTGGTAAAGACAATTCAAATGCCACTGGGTTAATTTCCTTCTTAATTGTGAATGGACCGATAAACCTTGGTCCTAACTTCTGGGAGGGGCAAGGAAGCTTAGGATTTGTTGAGGAAAGCCACGCTCTATCTCCAACTTTAAAGATGGGATCTCTCCTCCCCTTGTCATAATGTTTTTTATAATTCTCTTGGGCTTTCTGCATAGTTGCCTGGAGAGTTAGGTAATTAGCCTGAATGGCATTTATCCTGTCCTGGACTGCAGGGACTGAGGTCTCTGGTATAACATTAGGCAAGAATGAGGGATGGAAACCGTAGTTGGCTCAGAAAGGTGACTGATTGGTGGAAGCATTGATTGAGTTGTTGTATGCAAACTCCGCACACGGGAGTAGCAAGGACCAGTCGTCCTGGGAAAAGGAGCAGAAGCAACGTAAGTACTGTTCTAAAGTTTGATTAGTTCTTTCGGTTTGACCATTGCTTTGAGGATGGTAAGCTGAAGATAGGCACACTTTAATGGAAAGCATTTTGCAGAGCTCCCTCCAGAACTTAGAGGTGAATTGCACCCCTCTGTCGGACACAATGTTGCTCGGTAGGCCGTGAAGTCTGACTATCTCCTTTATGAAGATCTTCGCCGTGTCAGCAGCAGATGGTGTACCCATCATGGGCAAGAAATGCGCCATCTTGGACAGGCGGTCAACCACTACCAAGATGGTTGTATATTTCTCCGAGGGTGGTAACTCTACTATGAAATCCATAGATATTTCTTTCCATGGTTGCTGCGGCACAGGCAATGGGCGTAGTAGACCCCAAGATCCGATGTTAGACCCCTTGTTATGTTGACAAATGGTACAGGAACTGACATATTCCCTGCAGTCAGGCTTCAGAGTGGGCCACCAAAAAGATCGTTGAACAAGCTCCAAAGTCTTTCATACCCCGAAGTGACCAGCAAGTTGGTGGTCATGTAAAGTCTTTAGGACCTGGGCTCTGGCTTGCTGCGGAACAAAAATTTTGTTATGATACCAAAGAAAACCTTCCTGGTTTCTTAAAGACAGTGCTTCTGGTTCAGAGCATTGGGAAGAAGCTTGTTTCAGTGAGGAACTCAGGTCAGTTTGAATCATGAGAAAATTCTGTGGAGACAATATAGTGCTAGGAGTAATTTCTTCGGGAGTGTCAGGAAACATCCGGGACAAGGCATCGGCCTTCCCGTTCTTAGACCCCGGGCGGAAGGAGATATGAAAATTGAATCTGGTAAAAAACAAGGCCCATCGAGCTTGTCGGGGTCTCAATCGTTTAGCAGTGCGAAGATACTCTAGGTTTCTGTGATCCGTGAATATCATGATGGGATGCTGAGCACCTTCAAGGAGGTACCGCCATTCCTCCAAGGCAGTTTTAATAGCCAAGAGCTCTCGATCTCCCACATCATAATTCCTTTCAGACGGACACATCTTCCGCGAGGAGAAGGCCACAGGATGGAGTAACAACTTAGGACCCTGACGTTGGGATAAGACTGCCCCTGTGGCAACTTCAGAGGCGTCAACCTCTAAGATGTAAGGGAGGGCCGGATCAGGATGTTGCAGGATAGGTGTGGAGGTAAAGAGGGATTTGAGCTTATCAAAAGCTGAATGGGCTTTTGAAGACCACAGAAACCGAGTATGTAAATGGGTAACTTGGGTGATTGGTGAGATGATGGAGGAAAAGTTCTTTATAAACCTCCTATAAAAGTTTGCAAACCCCACAAATCTTTGTACTCCCTTTTTATCCGATGGAGTTGGCCAGTCCAAGATTGCCTGTACCTTTTGCGGGTCCATGGCAACACCACCAGTGGAGAAAATTAGCCCCAGGAATTGTATTGACTCCTTTTCGAAATCACACTTCTCTGCTTTTACATAGAGTTTGTGCTTACGTAGAGTGTGCAGAACTGTCCTTACATGTGTACGATGGAGCTCCAGGGTGGTTGAAAATATCAGGATATCATCCAGGTAGATGATGACGAAGTAATCCAGAAATTCTCAAAAGATATCGTTTACAAAATGTTGGAATGTGGCCGGGGCCATTCGTCACCCTCTCAGATGCGAACGAGATTGTAGGCTTCTCGAAGGTCAAGCTTAGTAAATATTCGGGCAGTACGGAGTCTCTGGAAAAGTTCCGGAACTAGAGGAAGAGGGTAACGGTTTTTTGTAGTGATTTTATTGAGCTCCCTGTAATCCACACATGGTCTTAGGGATTTGTCCCTTTTTTCGACAAAAAAGATTCTGGCTCCAGCAGGAGAAGAGGAGGAGCGGATGAAGCCTTTCTCCAGGTTTTCATCAATGTATTGTCGCAATGCTCCTAGTTCCATCTCCGAGGGGGGGAATATGCGACCGAATGGGATTTCGGCTCCTGGGAGTATTTCAATTGGACAATCGTATGACCGATGTGGTGGCAGGACATCAGCCTTTTTCTTGTCAAAGACATCTACAAACTCCTGGTAGGCCGGTGGAATACTCTGGTTGTTGACAGGTACAGGTTGAACTGACAGGCAACTGGCTACGTTACTGGTTTCAGGGGCAAGACAGTGCTGTAGGCAATAAGGTGAAGTGAATGAAATTTCTTTCCTGATCCAGTTGATCTGGGGGTTGTGGGCTTGGAGCCATGGGGTACCCAAGATGACGGGGAACATAGGTGAGCTTATTCCTGATGACCATCAGGAGTAGTAACCAAAAGAGGAACGGTCTCTTGTGTCACAGGACCGGAACTAGGCAGGGTGCCATCAGCCAGGAGAACTTCCAATCTACGGTTCTTGGGAAGTAGGGCCAGACCGAGCTTTACTGCTAAGTCCAAGTCCAAGAAACAACTGCATGCCCCAGAGTCGACTATGGCCTGAAGCTGAACCCCCTTGTTGGCCAACTTTAGCGTGATGGAAAGGATAAGGTGAGAAGTGGAAGTTCCGGACATCTGGAAGTACACTGGAGAGTTCTTGGGTACCTTGCTGGGCCTTATGGGGCAGTTGCTCGGGAAATGTCCCTTTCGGCCACAATAGAGACAGAGATTGGCTTGACGCCGATGCTGTTTTTCCTCAGGAGTCAGTGCGGATCGCACCAAACCAACGGGCATAGCGCCGATCTCTGGTACCAGCACTTTGGGAGTCTGAGAACGTGCAGCCTGGCGCTCCCGAAGGCGTCTATCCAACTGGATGGATAGTTGAATGAGCCCCTCGAGGGTAGCAGGGATGCCGACCCTGGCCAACTCGTCCTTAAGGGATTCAGAAAGCCCCAGGCGAAACTGGTATTTCAACACAGCCTCATTTCAGTCTGTATCGGCAGACCACCGGCGGAAGTCCACAGTATAGTCTTCCACCGGGCGCCGTTTCTGTTGAAGAGAATGCGGAGCGGCCTCAGCGGTGGCTGTACGCTGGGGGTCTTCATACAATTGCGACAAGGCCGTAAAAAACGTTTCCACTGAACTAGTAGCTGGGTCCTTCTGTTCCCATAACCTGTGGGCCCATGCCTGGGGTTCATTGGTCAGCAGGGAGATAAGAAAGCCAACTTTGACAGTCTCAGTGGAAAAGGTACGGGGTTGCAGAGCCAGATATAACAGGCAGGCATTCTTGAAGGATCTGAATTTCTGCCGGTCTCCAGAGAAACGTTCAGGGGTAGGTACCCACGGTTCTGGGGGCCAAGTCAGTACTGAAGAGGCCGTAGCAGGGAGGTTGGTGGAGGAAGAACCAGGATCCAAACAGGCAGATGGTAGCATAAAATGTTGGAGTTTTCCTTCTAATTGAAGGTATCTTTCCTGAAGAACTTGGACCACTTGTGTAAGGGTAGCGGTCTGTTGGCATAAGTCTCTATTGGGGATGCACCTCCGCCGGCCTCAGTCATGGCTGGATTATACTGTCAGAGTCCTGGATGTGAGGCCGGATTGCAGAGGGGGCGCCCCTTGCGGCTAAGTGCAGCGTAACCCTGGGAGTGAGACAGGGAGTACGGTGCCCAAAGGTGCACGGGTTGCCAGAGCGCTGTTGCTGAGTAGCAGATAGCAGGGAGCTGCTGGGGTGCGCTGGTAAGGTTAAAGGGAAACCGTGCAAGGAGGGATTCCAGGTATGGAGCCGTGGAGCAACCAGGAGCGGAGTCAGAGCCAGGCCAATGGTCATTCAGCACAGGAATCAGTCCAAGGTGAGGTACAGCAGGATAATCAGGAACAGAGAAGGTAGCCGAGCCGGGGGTCAAACACAGGAGGACGATCAAGGTATGCGGAGCCGAAGAATAGTCAGGTCCAAGCCGGGGTCAATGCAGGCGGAATACTGGAGCAGTCAGGCAAGCCGAGTAGTAACAGGAAGCAAATATCACAACAGGAACAAGGAACACAGGAAGCTGATGATAATCCAGCAACCAGCATGTACCAGCAGCAGGCTTAAATAGGCAGAAGGGCGCCATCATGAGGAATACTGGCAGAATTACCTGTCCTACGGTTATCACCCTGACAGGGAGCCCAAAGTGGTTAGCCCAAGGTTCCCAAATGATTTTAAATTTGTCTAGAGTGTCCAGGATGGTATTGGAAATCTTTTCTTGCAACATTATCCAAGAAATTTTTTGTTTAGCTGACCGGAAGGATACTTTCGAAGATTTCCAAGACCGGCTAATGGTCATTTTGGCTCCCAGGAGAATAAACCGAATCAACTTTTAGTTAGGTTTGGAGGTTTTAGGGATTGGGCCGTTAAGTAAAGCTATAGTTGGGTCTTTCTTCAACGCACAACCACAGGTTCTGCGAATAAGGGAGAAAATCTTATTCCAAAACATTCTGATTTTAGGACATTCCCATAATATATGTAGGAGAGTACCTATATGATTGCATCCTCTAAAACAAAGAGGTGACGTTTGTGGGTAATATTTGGCCAGGCGAGAAGGTACCAAATACCAGCGAGTTAATGTTTTGAGACTGGCCTCATTCAGGGACGTGTTCAATATACCTTTAAAAGAACGAGCAAAATTGGAATGCCATATGTCCAGGTCCCAGCTGAAGTCAAGATCCCGCTCCCAGCTCAACATGTAAGCTGTTTTCTCCGACGGCTCCGCTAGAGATGAGTATATGAGAGAAATACCTCCTCTCGTGTCCATGGCTGAAGCACACCACTGTTCATAGGGAGTTACGGAAAGATGGCTTTCGTTGCTCTTCCATAAATGGTTCAGGAAATGCGACATTTGATAGAACCTATATTTTTCGGAGGGGGGCATTTCGAGTTTAGAGGTGCAGTACGCTAAAGTAAGGGGACCATTAGAGTTAAAGAAATGCCCAATTCTGTATAGGCCTTTGTCTAGCCACCATTTGAAAGCTCGGATGTCTAAACCAGGGGGAAAACCGGGGTTTCGAAAAATATGTGCAAGTGGTTGCCAAATGGAGGTTAGAGGTCTTAACTTGTGGAGGGAGTCACATAACTTCATCAAAAAATGGGAATTTCCTGCGAGCCACAAATGGATCAATGCCTCTAAGGGGTGACAATCATTAATTAATTAGCAGCAAACACTCAACCACGTTTCATATCGTGTAATATAAAGCATAAAAATAATAAATGTGCCTGCGCTGAAAAATGTACTAAAATAACGTGCATATATAGTAAATTAATCCACTATAAATGAGCTGTGAAATCATATATGTATACTATAAAAGTGCAAAATTAAGCCTCAAAGTGCATATAACATTGTGCAAAAAACAATATAACCCATTGAAAGTGCACCATGCATAAATAAAAACAACAACAAGTGCACAGGTAACCTGTGTATTGCAAGTGTCCAGCTCAATCCACGGGTTAAAATCCAAATAAATGTATGTAAACAGTGTCCATAAGAAAAAAGTTCCTCCGAGATCTTCTAAAAAGGTGCTCAAATCACAGCAAACAATACGTGCTCTCCCGTGACACCCCACATGTGCTTGCGCTCACCTCTACTCGTGTGACCCAGTATTTAAACTGTGTCAAACACGCAGTGGGGCCAATCCTGGGCTCCCTCAGGATGGAATAATAAGAATACAATCCTCACAGGTGCAGTCAGTATCCACATGTATAGGAGAGAAGTAAGAACTCCATAGTGTAATAAAGCAGGGATATTTTATTAAACCAAAAGAAAATCCTCCAGGAGGGTACTCACATTCAGTGGGTGCTTCAGTGCACCAAACTTAACAAGCGTATAAAACAAGCTGCGATCCAGATGGCGTGCGGTGTGGTGTGTAATGTCTCCTCCACTGCTGACAGCTCCGTCCTACCCCTCCCCGACGCGTATTCGGCACAGGGATCACGTGCCTTCCTCTGGGGGATATCATTGGACGGATAATCAGTGTGGTTTTATATATGCTGACGGCGGCCATTTTGCCGAGGACCGCCGACAACCTTATTATAGAACCAATAGCTCAGGACGGTCAGCGGCCATTTTGCGTGTAATCCTCAGTCTATGGTGTAAATAGAGATGGCTTGTGTATGCTAATTATACATCGCCCACCATCCAATAGAGATGTGTCAGCGGCCATCTTGCCTAAGACAGCAGACAATTCTAGTGATGGGCTACAGCTAAGATCACTCAGTACATTATGTTGGCAAACGACAGCGCTATTATTACGTCTTTAAACTACTCTCCTAGTTAGATAACCCAAATGTAAATGGCATAATAAGCCCTAAAGGTGCATAACCATAATACTACTACTATATTGATGAGAACAAGGAAAGAGCTGTGCATTTAGGAGCCACCACACCGCACCTCATATGATAACAATGATAATCATATGAATCTAAGTTAGCCATACAGAACATAAAATAATAATAAAACATCATACTCATGACCTATATAAAACTAAAATAACTAATGAAATGTGTGAGTACTCCTCAATAAAAAAACAACAAGCCCATAATATCTAAAAAGAAATCCGGGTCTCAGAGCCCTATTTTAAAATAAAATAATGAAATACAATAAAATCAATACGCATCTCTAAACTATCCATCTATGTCAGAACTGTAAATTTACACTATATTATGTGATGCTAAAAATAAATATAATGATAAAATGGAATACTACTGTCACAATAAAATACTCTTACAGGTAACCTCTATACCAGCAGTCGCAGGAAAACATATGGGAACCAATATAGTAGATAAATTCAACCCCCAAAACTATATATGACTATCTAAGTGGTACAATAATGTAAGAATGAATAAAAATATATAAAAATATCAAAAATGTAAAATATTAAAAAATCCCTTTATTCAATATTAAAAATAAAAATTAAAAATTGCTGAGAAAACATGCTAGATCAAAATCCCTATTGAGCCCCCCAGGAGATAGAGAACCCAACTGGTGTATCCACCACGATTCCCGTTTGCTGATTTCTCTCGTAAAATTGGACCCCCTCCAATGGCGTTTAGGGGCCTCTATCCCCCAGAATTTCATCCCCACCGTGCTCTTATTATGTACTTTCTCAAAGTGGATATATAAGTGGTGTTTGTCTGACCCTTTGTGGATATTTCGTACGTGCTCCTCTAATCTATCTTTCAGGGCTCTAGTAGTGCGCCCCACGTAAATTAAATTACATGGGCACTTTAAAGCGTATACCACCCCAATAGTGTCACACGAGATAAAATCCCTGATGGTATAAGACTGATGGGTACTGGGATTCATAAATTCCTTTAACCTCCTATCATTCCCCGGAACTCTCACACAACTGTAGCATCTCCCACATGCATAGAAGCCCTTAAGGTCCCAGAACATTTTAGGATTTGGGGGTGGTGGTTCCACTACATTGTGTACCAGTTTATCTCTTAAACTGGGCGCTTTTTTAAAAACAATTTTAGGTTTCTCTGGGAGCACACTTTTGAGATGACTGTCTTGCTTCAGGACATTCCAATATTTACGTATGATCCTTTGCACTTCATTGTTTTGTAAGGAATAATCAAGAACGATACTGATATTATCACTATTGGCACTTCCCGTGGTTTCAATCTTGTCCCTTAGTAAGCTATTTCTATCGAGACATGCAACCTCCGATTTTTCTTTCTGTAAAAAATCCTTATGATATCCTTTATCAAGAAACATACTGCTTAGTTTGTCAGATTGTAGCTCATAGTCCTCCATTTTCGTGCAATTTCTTCTCATCCTTGTATATTGGCCTCTGGGTATATTCTCCAACCAGGGTTTGTAATGACAGCTGGTGATGGGTATATAAGAGTTGCGATCTGTTGTTTTAAAATATGATCTAGTAATGATACCCTCATTAGTATTAAAAATTTCTAGATCTAAAAAATGGATGCTTTCTCTGTTAACATCCCAGGTTAGGGAAATATTGAGATCATTATGGTTCATGGACTCCAGTAAGTCTTTTAATCCCTCCATATTCCCTTTCCAGATAATCAACAGATCATCAATAAATCTCCTATATAATAAAATATCATCACACTTTCCATTTAAAACCCCCCCCTCTTCCCACTTGGCCATATATAAGTTCGCCACACTGGGGGCAAATTTGGCGCCCATGGCGACACCTTTTATCTGCAAATAAAACTTGTTCCCATACCAGAAAAAATTGTGCCGTAAACAAAAATCCAGACACTCAAGGATAAACATAATAAATTCTCTATCGACGGGTTCCTCCTTTAAAAGAGCCCATTCCACTGCTTTCAGGGCCCCCTCGTGATCTATGTTGGTATAAAGTGAGGCCACATCTCCAGTGGCCATGATAATATTCTCCTTTACATTGCATTCACTTAATAACTGCAATGTGTTTTTAGTGTCCTTGAGGTAGGCTTTTGTTTTTTTGACCAGTGGTTGCAAGTGGATATCTATATATTCCCCCAAACGGGACGTCAAAGAATCAATGCCACTTACTATTGGCCTTCCCGGAGGGTTTTTGCTATCTTTATGTATCTTCGGTAAGAAGTATATTACTGGAGTCTTGCTGGCCGTGGGGACAAGATATTTCGCTTCCTGTTTGCTCAGGAGTCCTGCTTCCTCGCCATTGTGGATGATAGTTTCTAATATTGTTTTAAAAGATTTGGATGGATTTCTCTCTAATAGTCGGTAGGTATCAGTATCGCTCAGTATCCTTTCCATTTCCGCCTTATACTGTTGCAGGGATAGTACAACTATCCCCCCTCCTTTATCCGCTGGCCTCACCACTATATCTGTTCTTTTGTTTAGTTGATTCAAGCCTTTTGTGAAATCCCTATGCTCAAAAAACTTCTTAACGGGTAATTGCTCTAATTCAGTAGTCACTAATTTCTTGAATAGATCGACATATTTGTTATTGGCTATGTGGGGGTTAAATGTCGAGTTATTCCTCAAGTTAGTGTACCTAGTGTTTCCAATAACTTTTTCAACAGGATTAAGGGCATAATATTTTTTTATATTCAGCTTCCTGACAAACTTCTGTATTCCAATATAGGTTTCAAACTTGTTGAGTCCTTTCTTGGGGGCGAACTTAATACCTTTATCGAGTTCCTTTCATTAACACACCAGAGTATGAAAGGCTTATGGGGGACCTACACAAGAGTATGCAGAAAAAAGATCTAGAGAATAAAAATACCAAGAGGAAGAAATATCTCAGGGATTATGAGGACTATCAAAATAAGCAGGTTTTTCGATGGCAAGCTACAATATTAGCTAACGCCAGCGCTAGCGCACAGCCGCAGGCAGCAAACAGTGGTTCGGGTGATACGAGAATATCACAACCACAAGGACAGCAACTTCATCAACAACAAAATACAAAACAACCAGGGAGAGGATTACCCGCATATCAACAAGAGGACAGGCAACCACAAACCCCTCGCCATCAACCAGTAAGGAGACCACACTATGACCAACAAGATAGAACAGGCTATGGAGGCAATTACACCCAATACCCCAACCATGGTCCACCGAGTAACCAGGGAAATTGGCGTAATGGAAGACCACCCTATCAGGGGGAAGGAAATAGAGCCCAACATAATTATTATGATAGGGGATACCAATCCTATCCCCCCCCTCAACGACGGGGTGGACAATATAATTCCTATGGCTACAATAAACAGCATGGATACCAGCAGGGTACCCCGTACAAGTCCCAAGGTAATTATGGGTATCAACAGGGAACGCCGTATAGAGGAAATTACCAACCCCGTAGGGGTCCCCCACCGAACCATCATCAACAGAATGGACACCCCTCGGAATCTTATGGGGACACACAGAGGGGAGCTGTATATTATTCACCAAAACCCCAAAGAGTGAGGTACGAAAATCCCCCGCAAGACCAATACAGGATACCAATATATAATAGGTATCAATCTTTGGAGGATAATGAAGATTTCTTCTCTGATGAGTCTTTTTTAGGGGGGACCAGGGGAGGACCCCCCCACGAGAGAAGAAACCAAGGAAGAGAGGGGGAAGAGCAGGAAGGAGAATACAGCAGAAAAAGAAGGCGAGAAGATTAGGGGATGGGATTTTCAACCTCAGTGGAGTTCCGCTTTCAAGGGAAGAACTGCTGGTACTCGATAAAGGTATTAAGTTCGCCCCCAAGAAAGGACTCAACAAGTTTGAAACCTATATTGGAATACAGAAGTTTGTCAGGAAGCTGAATATAAAAAAATATTATGCCCTTAATCCTGTTGAAAAAGTTATTGGAAACACTAGGTACACTAACTTGAGGAATAACTCGACATTTAACCCCCACATAGCCAATAACAAATATGTCGATCTATTCAAGAAATTAGTGACTACTGAATTAGAGCAATTACCCGTTAAGAAGTTTTTTGAGCATAGGGATTTCACAAAAGGCTTGAATCAACTAAACAAAAGAACAGATATAGTGGTGAGGCCAGCGGATAAAGGAGGGGGGATAGTTGTACTATCCCTGCAACAGTATAAGGCGGAAATGGAAAGGATACTGAGCGATACTGATACCTACCGACTATTAGAGAGAAATCCATCCAAATCTTTTAAAACAATATTAGAAACTATCATCCACAATGGCGAGGAAGCAGGACTCCTGAGCAAACAGGAAGCGAAATATCTTGTCCCCACGGCCAGCAAGACTCCAGTAATATACTTCTTACCGAAGATACATAAAGATAGCAAAAACCCTCCGGGAAGGCCAATAGTAAGTGGCATTGATTCTTTGACGTCCCGTTTGGGGGAATATATAGATATCCACTTGCAACCACTGGTCAAAAAAACAAAAGCCTACCTCAAGGACACTAAAAACACATTGCAGTTATTAAGTGAATGCAATGTAAAGGAGAATATTATCATGGCCACTGGAGATGTGGCCTCACTTTATACCAACATAGATCACGAGGGGGCCCTGAAAGCAGTGGAATGGGCTCTTTTAAAGGAGGAACCCGTCGATAGAGAATTTATTATGTTTATCCTTGAGTGTCTGGATTTTTGTTTACGGCACAATTTTTTCTGGTATGGGAACAAGTTTTATTTGCAGATAAAAGGTGTCGCCATGGGCGCCAAATTTGCCCCCAGTGTGGCGAACTTATATATGGCCAAGTGGGAAGAGGGGGGGGTTTTAAATGGAAAGTGTGATGATATTTTATTATATAGGAGATTTATTGATGATCTGTTGATTATCTGGAAAGGGAATATGGAGGGATTAAAAGACTTACTGGAGTCCATAAACCATAATGATCTCAATATTTCCCTAACCTGGGATGTTAACAGAGAAAGCATCCATTTTTTAGATCTAGAAATTTTTAATACTAATGAGGGTATCATTACTAGATCATATTTTAAAACAACAGATCGCAACTCTTATATACCCATCACCAGCTGTCATTACAAACCCTGGTTGGAGAATATACCCAGAGGCCAATATACAAGGATGAGAAGAAATTGCACGAAAATGGAGGACTATGAGCTACAATCTGACAAACTAAGCAGTATGTTTCTTGATAAAGGATATCATAAGGATTTTTTACAGAAAGAAAAATCGGAGGTTGCATGTCTCGATAGAAATAGCTTACTAAGGGACAAGATTGAAACCACGGGAAGTGCCAATAGTGATAATATCAGTATCGTTCTTGATTATTCCTTACAAAACAATGAAGTGCAAAGGATCATACGTAAATATTGGAATGTCCTGAAGCAAGACAGTCATCTCAAAAGTGTGCTCCCAGAGAAACCTAAAATTGTTTTTAAAAAAGCGCCCAGTTTAAGAGATAAACTGGTACACAATGTAGTGGAACCACCACCCCCAAATCCTAAAATGTTCTGGGACCTTAAGGGCTTCTATGCATGTGGGAGATGCTACAGTTGTGTGAGAGTTCCGGGGAATGATAGGAGGTTAAAGGAATTTATGAATCCCAGTACCCATCAGTCTTATACCATCAGGGATTTTATCTCGTGTGACACTATTGGGGTGGTATACGCTTTAAAGTGCCCATGTAATTTAATTTACGTGGGGCGCACTACTAGAGCCCTGAAAGATAGATTAGAGGAGCACGTACGAAATATCCACAAAGGGTCAGACAAACACCACTTATATATCCACTTTGAGAAAGTACATAATAAGAGCACGGTGGGGATGAAATTCTGGAGGATAGAGGCCCCTAAACGCCATTGGAGGGGGTCCAATTTTACGAGAGAAATCAGCAAACGGGAATCGTGGTGGATACACCAGTTGGGTTCTCTATCTCCTGGGGGGCTCAATAGGGATTTTGATCTAGCATGTTTTCTCAGCAATTTTTAATTTTTATTTTTAATATTGAATAAAGGGATTTTTTAATATTTTACATTTTTGATATTTTTATATATTTTTATTCATTCTTACATTATTGTACCACTTAGATAGTCATATATAGTTTTGGGGGTTGAATTTATCTACTATATTGGTTCCCATATGTTTTCCTGCGACTGCTGGTATAGAGGTTACCTGTAAGAGTATTTTATTGTGACAGTAGTATTCCATTTTATCATTATATTTATTTTTAGCATCACATAATATAGTGTAAATTTACAGTTCTGACATAGATGGATAGTTTAGAGATGCGTATTGATTTTATTGTATTTCATTATTTTATTTTAAAATAGGGCTCTGAGACCCGGATTTCTTTTTAGATATTATGGGCTTGTTGTTTTTTTATTGAGGAGTACTCACACATTTCATTAGTTATTTTAGTTTTATATAGGTCATGAGTATGATGTTTTATTATTATTTTATGTTCTGTATGGCTAACTTAGATTCATATGATTATCATTGTTATCATATGAGGTGCGGTGTGGTGGCTCCTAAATGCACAGCTCTTTCCTTGTTCTCATCAATATAGTAGTAGTATTATGGTTATGCACCTTTAGGGCTTATTATGCCATTTACATTTGGGTTATCTAACTAGGAGAGTAGTTTAAAGACGTAATAATAGCGCTGTCGTTTGCCAACATAATGTACTGAGTGATCTTAGCTGTAGCCCATCACTAGAATTGTCTGCTGTCTTAGGCAAGATGGCTGCTGACACATCTCTATTGGATGGTGGGCGATGTATAATTAGCATACACAAGCCATCTCTATTTACACCATAGACTGAGGATTACACGCAAAATGGCCGCTGACCGTCCTGAGCTATTGGTTCTATAATAAGGTTGTCGGCGGTCCTCGGCAAAATGGCCGCCGTCAGCATATATAAAACCACACTGATTATCCGTCCAATGATATCCCCCAGAGGAAGGCACGTGATCCCTGTGCCGAATACGCGTCGGGGAGGGGTAGGACGGAGCTGTCAGCAGTGGAGGAGACATTACACACCACACCGCACGCCATCTGGATCGCAGCTTGTTTTATACGCTTGTTAAGTTTGGTGCACTGAAGCACCCACTGAATGTGAGTACCCTCCTGGAGGATTTTCTTTTGGTTTAATAAAATATCCCTGCTTTATTACACTATGGAGTTCTTACTTCTCTCCTATACATGTGGATACTGACTGCACCTGTGAGGATTGTATTCTTATTATTCCATCCTGAGGGAGCCCAGGATTGGCCCCACTGCGTGTTTGACACAGTTTAAATACTGGGTCACACGAGTAGAGGTGAGCGCAAGCACATGTGGGGTGTCACGGGAGAGCACGTATTGTTTGCTGTGATTTGAGCACCTTTTTAGAAGATCTCGGAGGAACTTTTTTCTTATGGAAACTGTTTACATACATTTATTTGGATTTTAACCCGTGGATTGAGCTGGACACTTGCAATACACAGGTTACCTGTGCACTTGTTGTTGTTTTTATTTATGCATGGTGCACTTTCAATGGGTTATATTGTTTTTTGCACAATGTTATATGCACTTTGAGGCTTAATTTTGCACTTTTATAGTATACATATATGATTTCACAGCTCATTTATAGTGGATTAATTTACTATATATGCACGTTATTTTAGTACATTTTTCAGCGCAGGCACATTTATTATTTTTATACACATAACTTCATCGAATGGGACAATGTAGGAGCTAGTATAGGGGGGCGTTTTTTGGGTATGTTCCAAAGTAAAAAATCTAAGGTGAAATTAGGGACTGCCTCTCGTTCCATGCTCACCCAGTCTGGTTTGGGTCCCTTAAGGTAGATTGTGGAAAATTGGCTTAACTGCGCTGCCTGATAGTACCACCACAGGTTAGGTAAGCCAAGGCCTCCTTTCATTCTGGGTCTAAAAAGCACATCCTTAGAAAATCTATGTCCCTTTTTGTCCCAAATAAAGCGGATGATGGCGGATTGTAGATGTTGAATGGGGGGACAGGAATAGGGAGGGAGCGGAAGAGGTATAATATTCTGGGTAATAGTGTGGATATGTTTTTTTGAACGTTATTTGAATGCTATCACTTACCTATTCACTGGGTTCTTTTTTGTTTTATGTGCGATTCTATCTACTATATAGAGCCACTGTTTACCATATAATTTACATACTGGTAGATATGCGATTATCATTGTAGTCTGAAAAGTTTTTTTTCCTTACACATTAAACATATTCAAGTTATATTACAATGCTTATATCAGAACCTACTTTTTTTACTTGTTCAGAATTCCAGGTTCTGTTCCTTTTTTTTCCAAGTTATAAGTTTTGTGCAATGGCCATGAATACAATTTGAATAAAATTTGGTGTTGTGTAAAGTAAAGTTTTTGTTGCGTCACAGAGGCAGTTTAAATTCTGTTAATTTAAAGGCTGTGCTTTGATGGAGCTAAGCAACTACTCTGTTAAAGTCAATATAGAGTGATTTAAAATGTTTTATACAAATTCCTTTTCTTTATTATATTTTGAATCAGCATGTTTAGACAATTTCTTTTTTATTTGATAAATAATAAATATTGCATATGAAAATTTTCCATTTAGCACTAGCTGTCAGATTTTTCCAGACTGCTTTCCTGTTTTTCACCAAGCTTACCACTATGCTATAAAAAGCCAGAAATTACCATGTATATTAAGACACACCTCCCTGTCTGCTAGCTCATATAAATTATGTTTTTTTTTTATTAGACAGAAGGAATCAGAAGTAAAAGGTAGTGCTGGACTTTCCTATTAAAGACAAAAACAGCATTTTCTAGAAAACTGCCATGAAAGCACTTTATATGTGTATTCATAAAATAAAGATTTCACCTGCTTAAAAAATAGTTTATAATAGTTTATAAGCTTGAAAACATTCAAAAGATTTCAAATAAAATTGACCAAAATCTTTTCTAAATAGTAGCTTCATTAGTGAGCAGGTACAGTTTCCCATGGTTACGATGTGATGTAATTTTTGAGACCATTCAGATTTATACTGTAAATAATTTATCATTTTTTG
Organism: Lithobates clamitans; assembly: GCA_037952925.1. Lineage (NCBI taxonomy): Eukaryota > Metazoa > Chordata > Amphibia > Anura > Ranidae > Lithobates > Lithobates clamitans. Next base: position 3,117,566 of record JBBGZY010000284.1, read on the forward strand.
TTAACTGCCTTGTGTTTCTTCTATGATGCTATAACCTCTGCAGGAGATTGCAGTACTTCAAATTGAATCTTCTTTTTAAGTGTGATTTTACACATACTTACAAACTCAATAAAAGCAACTTTAAACTATATATCATTGATTATTAAAGTGATTGTTAGCTTGTATTGCTTTCTTTGTTCCTTCATTACCTATATTCCTCCTGCAGACATTTATAAATCCTTGTTTTTTTCTATTTATCTGTTTACACACATACTACAACAACAGTAAACTATTCACCCTTTTTATTCTGCACTCATCTCTTGTTCTACTTTAGATAACTGCCTATACTGTACTCATCACAAGTTGGCTCAGATATAGCTTAACTAAGAATATTGCTGAGAAGACATATTTATACCACAGTTGTCCCAATTGTATTAGCTTTCTGTCAAGATAAATTAAGTTTTCATTTTTGGGTCAGCTGCACAGATTTTCGTGCATGCTTAACATCCACCAAGTGTACAGCACAGAATTTACATACAGACAGTACTCTCGGCTGTTTTATAAATTTTACAAAGGTTCTCGTGACATAAATACAGTGTCCACAAATGTTGTAAGCAATAAAGAAAAGTCTACAAATAACAGGAAGACAGTCATAAATAATAATATACTGGAAATTCATGGTTTACATTAATTTGCTTCATATTTCAAACTTTACTACCATAATAAAACCATAAATTTGATAAGTGTGATTTCATTAGCTAATTGGAAGTACTAAAACTCATTCTAGCATGAATTTAGGTATAATATTTGCACTAGGGTGGTGTGCTTCTCAACCGAATGATAGTAAAGGGTCAAGCCACGGTAAACTTGTATTTTTTCTATAGAAGCAGCAGTCACAGACAATTTAAGGTTGCATAGATAAGCACAGTTTAGACCAGGGCCATGTTAATACATGGACCTTTTCCTTTTAATACATCAAAACAGTCTATTTAGTACCAGAGCAATGGGAGACAGACCAGTGGTGTTTAACCATCCTTCCCACATCCTTTCAAATTTGACAGGGCATCTAAGGTGTAGGTATAAAAGGCTCTCTAGGTGCATGATATCTCCCATGTGGAGTATCGAATCCTTAGATGTTGGGGGTGATCAGACTTCCAGCATTCTAACATTAGTTTATGGGCTTGAAATAGGACTCTAGATACCACCCTTTAGTGTGATCAGATGGAACAACCCCTTCTAGAGATTCCTAAAATTCCAACTGGGCAGTTGTGTGAAAGGCTCCATTAATCATGTGCACTACCTGGGCCCAGTATCTATGAAGTTTGGAACACCACAACATGTGTATTAAATTTCCATGGTCTCTTTGACACTTACAACAAATGGGGTCTTGCACTAAACTGCGCTATCAAAAATATTCCTCCGGTCTTCTTCCTTTGGTCTTCTTCCTCCGGTCTTCTCCGCTGCTTCTGTCTTCTCCGCCGCTGACCTGTTCCTCCTCCGTCGTTGTCTCCCGCCATTGTGCCAGCTCTGCTCTCTTCCGGTTCTTATATAGCCATACGTGCGGCCATCCAGTGAAGTCACCATGAGATCCTGCCCCTTACATCACAAGGCGGGGTCTTATGGTGACGTCACTGGGTGGCCACGCACTATGACTATATAAGAACCGGCAGAGAGCGGAGCTAGCACAGCGATGGGAAACAGCGTTGAAGGAGGACCGGGTCGGTGGCAGAGAAGACAGCAGCGGTGGAGAACACAGGTGCAGCGGAGAAGACCGGAGGAAGAAGACCAAAAGAAGAAGGCCGGAGGGAAAAGACCAGAGGACGATTTTTAATAAAGGACTTGTTTAAACCGTTTCTTGTTTTTATGTACACTACACTGCCTTTTTTTGGGGTAAATGGGTAGGGGTAAAATGTATCCAATACCCATTCACATAGGGAAGGGGGGCTGGGATCTGGGGGCACCCTGCCCGCAGACCACCACAACCACTGCCCAGGGTTGTCATGAAGAGGCCCTTGTTCCCATCAACATGGGGACAAGATGCTTTGGGGTGGGGGGCGCAGAGCCCCCCTGCCCCAAAGCACCCACACCCCCCATGTTGAGGGCATGTGGCCTAGTGTAGTTCAGGAGGGGGGACCGCTCGCCCCCCCTTTCCTGACCTGCCAGGCTACATGCTCGGATAAGGGTCTGGTATGGATTTTGGGGAGCCCCGTGCATTTTTTTTTTTTTGGAGTGGGGTTTCTCCTCAAAATCCATGCCAGACTGAAGGGTCTGGTACGGTCTCGAGGGGGATACCATGCCGTTTTTTTTTTCATTTTGGCGTGGGGTTCCCTATCAAGATCCATACCAGACTTAAAGGCCTCGTAGGAATCTTGGGGGGACTCCATGCCATTTTTTTTGGTGTGGGGTTCCTCTTCAAGATCCTCTGAGCACAAGTCGCACCACAAGTCGCATCATGATGATCCGACAGGGATGCGACTTCCATTCAAATCAATGGGCTAAAAGTTGAATCAGTTAAGACAGCTCTCATAGGGAACTATTGATTTTGACATGTCACGAAAAAATGCTTGATGCGGCTTAACGTTGTATCTTAATGTTTACATGCATTTACAAGCATTTAGCATTTGAAATGTCAGTAAACTACAGTCCTGAATGTGATTTATCTGATTTAAACTGCCTCTCCCCTACTAGAAATGGCTGAGGGTACATGTGCACATAAGATAACATTAAGGAGAGTTCCGGTTTTGCTGAAAAAAATGCCCGACTGCTCCTAAACATGAGTTTAGCAGCTGTAGTGTACATGAGGCATTAGTTGAAGTGCTGTTTTGCATAAAATAAACTATAGGAATGGGAGAAAGATGCCAGGATTTAGGGGATCCCTGAGCCACCACGGCATGTTTGAATTGCAAATAATCGAACTGCATGTGTCACATACCTGGTGGAAATCAAGCTGTAGAGGAGGCTTTTCACCATCAGCTGTTGGTTGCAGGATGCAGGTGACAGTTGATCACCAGACAGAACAGAGACTGGGACATGGTATCATATGATTAGCAGACAGGAAAGCAGCCAGTCAAAAGGTCATCAACAGCTGAACAGTGAGGTACAGGAATGTACAGCAGGACCAGAGTCAGAGTATAAGCTGAAAATTCAACAGGCAGGAATCCAGAAACAGGTCAGGGGCGAGCTAGGTTGTGCACAGATAGGCAAATATAGCAGGTCAGGGTGCAGGTAAAGCATGATCTACCTTAGGACTACTCAGCAAACTGTTCATGTCACAATCCAACTTAAATAGGTCGTGTGCACATGCGCAGCTTAATGTGCAAAATAATACGGTTGCATGGATGTGCCAGTACACATTCTGCAGTAAGCCTTTGCTCAGAATTATGAGCATGCAACTGTCTTATAGTCCTGAAGCATACTGGGATTTTCTTACAGTATGTAATTAGGCAGGCCATATTGAGACCGCAGGACAGAGAATGGAATAGAAGTTTTGTGAAAAATATGTTATAAATAGTAGCTTTCTAAATAGTGTATTAACGATATGGAATATATTAAGTGGAACAACCACAGGTGTATTATTATTATGTAAAATATATAATAATTGCTGCATAAAAATCATTTTATAAGGTTAATCCTACCTATGAGGGACAGCCATAGCTTGTTCCAAATTTTACTCTGTCATGTACACGGGACAGCAATATTGGTATCAGAATGAGTAATAGCTGCCAAAGGTTCAATGGCAAGTGTAAATAATCATGGTGAGAGTGGGCAGCCCTGTCTCATCCCTCTTCTCAGTGTGAAGGTGGAGGAGAGTCTCCCCTCCTTATGGATAGCTACCTGGAGAGCATGGTATAGTAATGTAACAACAATTGCTGAATTGTTATTCAATACTAAATGAGGAGGGTGCAGATCTGCTGGGAATGAAGATGGCCAAAAAGTTAGAGGGGTTTTTAAACTAGGCGATGGGGGGGAGGGTCCAGAGACAGTGATAGCCAGCGCGGAAGATATTCCAGAGGGTAGTATTGGGGGCATTAGTGGTAGGTTAACCAAAGCACAAAAACGCAAGGTGAGTATAGTAGCAAGTCCAAGTTGCAATCTTGAAACACCCAATACGAGGACAATATGCGACCGGTCTAAACTATGTGGCATGTTCACCAATGCCAGGAGCCTGGCGGACAAGATGGGTGAACAAGAGATACTGTTGTACAAGGAGGATTTGGATTTTGTGGGAATTTCAGAGACCTGGTTCAACAGCTCTCATGATTGGCTGGCAAACATTCAAGGGTATACCCTATACCGCAAGGATAGAGAGGGTAAAAAAGGGGGAGGGGTATGCCTATATATCAAGAATAATGTACAAGTGAATGTGAGAGATGACATCACTGAGGGGGCTAGGGAGGAGGTGGAATCTTTATGGGTAGAGCTCCAAAGGGATGAAGCTAAGGGGAAAATAATACTGGGAGTATGCTATAGGCCCCCTAACCTGAGGGAGGAAGTGGAGACGGATCTCCTATCACAAATTGGATTAGCAGCAAGGATGGGAAGTGTTATCATAATGGGGGATTTTAATTATCCAGACATAGACTGGGCGGAGGGAACCGCACATTCATTTAAGGCTCGCCAGTTCCTTAATGTCTTGCAGGACAATTTTATGGGTCAGATGGTAGACGCACCAACTAGAAATAAAACATTACTAGATCTACTGATTACCAACAATATAGACCTGATAACAGATGTGGAAATATGGGGCAATTTAGGTAACAGCGATCACAGGTCAATTCGTTTCAGTATAAATCACACAAATAGGAGACATGAAGGGAACACAAAGACACTGAATTTCAAAAGAGCCAACTTCCCTAAACTACAAACCTTGCTAAAAGGCATAAATTGGGATAAAATATTAGGAACAAAGAATACAGAGGAGAGATGGGTTTGCTTTAAGAGCATATTAAATAAGGGCATTAGCCAATGTATCCCATTGGGTAATAAATTTAAAAGAGCGAACAAACATCCTGGATGGCTTAACTCCAATGTAAAAATGCATATAAAAGCAAAGGAGAAGGCATTCAAAAAATACAAGGTTGAGGGATCATCCACAGCATTCAGAATTTATAAAGAATGCAATAAGAAATGTAAGGGTGCAATTAGGATGGCTAAGATAGAACATGAAAGACACATAGCGGAGGAGAGCAAAAAAAATCCCAAGAAATTCTTTAAGTATGTAAACAGTAAAAAAGGGAGGACAGACCATATTGGCCCCATAAAGAATGAGGAAGGACATCTGGTTACAAAGGATGGGGAGATGGCAGAGGTATTGAATTTATTCTTCTCCTCAGTCTTCACGAGTGAATCGGGGGGCTTCAGTAACCAAAACTGCAGTGTTTATCCTCATGACACAACACAGGAAGCACCTACATGGTTAACAGAGGACGGAATTAAAATTAGACTTGAGAAACCTAACATTAATAAATCACCGGGACCAGATGGCTTGCATCCGAGGGTACTTAGGGAACTCAGTCAGGTGATTGCCAGACCGTTGTTCTTAATTTTTACAGACAGTCTATTGACTGGAATGGTACCAGCTGATTGGAGAAAAGCCAATGTAGCACCAATATTTAAAAAGGGCCCAAAAAACATCCCTGGGAATTACAGACCAGTTAGCCTAACATCAATAGTATGTAAACTCTTGGAGGGGATGATAAGGGACTATATACAAGATTTTAGTAATAAGAATGATATCATTAGCAGTAATCAGCATGGATTCATGAAGAATCGTTCTTGCCAAACCAATCTATTAACCTTCTATGAGGAGGTGAGTTGCCATCTAGATAAAGTAAGGCCCGTAGACGTGGTGTATCTGGATTTTGCAAAAGCATTTGAAACAGTTCCCCATAAACGTTTACTGTACAAAATAAGGTGCGTTGGCATGGACCATAGGGTGAGTACATGGATTGAAAACTGGCTACAAGGGCGTGTTCAGAGGGTGGTGATAAATGGGGAGTACTCAGAATGGTCAGGGGTGGGTAGTGGGGTCCCCCAGGGTTCTGTGCTGGGACCAATCCTATTTAATTTGTTCATAAACGACCTGGAGGATGGGATAAACAGTTCCATCTCTGTATTTGCAGACGATACTAAGCTAAGCAGGGCAATAACTTCTCCGCAGGATGTGGAAATCTTGCAAAAAGACCTGAACAAATTAATGGGGTGGGCGACTACATGGCAAATGAGGTTCAATGTAGAAAAATGTAAAATAATGCATTTGGGTGTCAAAAATATGAATGCAATCTATACACTGGGGGGAGAACCTCTGGGGGAATCTAGGATGGAAAAGGACTTGGGGGTCCTAGTGGATGATAGGCTCAGCAATGGCATGCAATGCCAAGCTGCTGCTAATAAAGCAAACAGAATATTGGCATGCATTAAAAGGGGGATCAACTGCAGAGATAAAACGATAATTCTCCCACTCTACAAGACTCTGGTCCGCCCGCACCTGGAGTATGCTGTCCAGTTCTGGGCACCAGTCCTCAGGAGGGACGTACTGGAAATGGAGCGAGTACAAAGAAGGGCAACAAAGCTAATAAAGGGTCTGGAGGATCTTAGTTATGAGGAAAGGTTGCGAGCACTGAACTTATTCTCTCTGGAGAAGAGACGCTTGAGAGGGAATATGATTTCAATTTACAAATACTGTACTGGTGTCCCCACAATAGGGATAAAACTTTTTCGCAGAAGAGAGTTTAATAAGACTCGTGGCCACTCATTACAATTAGAAGAAAAGAGGTTTAACCTTAAACTACGTAGAGGGTTCTTTACTGTAAGAGCGGCAAGGATGTGGAATTCCCTTCCACAGGCGGTGGTCTCAGCGGGGAGCATTGATAGCTTCAAGAAACTATTAGATAATCACCTGAATGACCGCAATATACAGGGATATGTAATGTAATACTGACACATAATCACACACATAGGTTGGACTTGATGGACTTGTGTCTTTTTTCAACCTCACCTACTATGTAACTATGTAACTATGTAACTATTAAAAGTTTTAGTGGCATTGAAAGATGGCAAAGCTCTTTGTCCAGTATTGAACTCTGCATATTTAAAAATAACCCGCAAAGGTTGACAGCTGTACATTTTTAAGATCAGTCAAAATATTTGGCCTATATGAGTTAGGATATGTGTGTGTGGGGGGGGGGGGGGCGTGGTTACCTGGCTTTAATAGTAAGATAATATGAGCTCTGGACATGGAGGCTGGGAGACAGTGCCTGTTAAAAGCAGAATTAAAATGATTGTAAACCTAGGATTTTCATTTTTTTTTTTAATAGCAAACATATTACACCTGCCTCCTCTGTGCAATTTCTTATACAGAGAAGCCCCAATCTTCCTCTTTTCAGGTCCTCTGCCGACACTCCTGCCCCCTCCCCCCCGCCTAGTGCCCCATAACAAGCTGCTTGCTATGGGGGCACTCATGTGTGCTTACTCCCAAGCTCTGTTCTGTGTGTCCATTGACACACAAAACATGGCTCGGCCCATCCCCTCTATCTCTTCACTGGCTATAATTGACAGCAGAAGGAGCCAATGGCAAATACAGTTAGCAAAAAGTTTGTAAACTTCCATTTGGGAGATCATTGTCTCACAGTTTGGGGAAAAAAAAGGGGTTGCCTTCTGTGCCTCAAGGTGCTATTGACATGATATTTTCTTATCATCATATTTTTTTTATGTGTAATAAAATGGAATGATACAGGGAAAATTATTAAAACACGCTAACTGAAATATATTTAATACTTTGTACAAAATCCTTTGTTGGTAATGACAGCTTCAAGACTCCTCCTGAAGGACTGTAAAATACAGTAGTTGCATGTATTGCTCAGGTATAATTTTGGCCCATTCTTCCACACAGTCTTCAAATCTTGAAGGTTCTGTGGGCCTCCTCAATGAACGGTGATCTTTAGTTCTTTCCATAGATTTTTATTGGATTTAAGTCAGGTGATTGGCTGGGCCATTCTAGCAGCTTTATTTTCTTTCTATGAAACCAGAGAGAGTTTCCTTGACTTTGTGTTTGGGATCATTGTCTTGCTGAAATGTCCACCCTCATTTCATCTTCATCATCCTGGTAGATGTCAGCAGATTTTTATCAAGAATGTCTTGGTACATTTTTCCATTCATCCTTCCTTCAATGACATGAAGTTTGCATACTTTTTCTGGTAAAGCACATTACTTATTGTTTTCTTTGAAACAATTGTACCTGCTAATTCCAGGTATTCCTGAAGCTCTCCACAAGTGGTCTTTGGCTCTTGAATAACACTTATGATAATTCTTTTCACTTCTCTGTCAGAATTCTTGCAAGGAGCACCTGGTTGTGGCCGGTTTATGGTGAAATTATGTTCTTTCCACTTCCAGATTATGGCCCCAGCAGTGCTCACTGGAACATTCAGCAGTTTAGAAATCCTTCTGTAACCAATGCCATCAGTATGTTTTGCAACAATAAGGTTGCAACGGTCTTGAGAGAGCTCTTTGCTTTTACCCATCATGAGATGTTTTTTGTGTGACACCTTGGTAATGATACACCTTTTTATAGGCCATCAGTTGAGACTGAACCAGCTGATATTAATTTGCACTGATAAGGGGCTTTCTAGTTATGAATAGATTTTAGCTGGTGTCTTGGCTTTCCATGCCTTTTTTGCACCTCCCTTTCTTCATGTGTTTAATACTTTTTCCCTGTGTCATTCCAGTTTGTTACATATAACTTAATTTCTAAACTTATTTGTTTTTGCATGTATGGATTGCATGGGTTATTATCAACATGTGGTGAAAATGTCATGTTAATAGCACCTTTAGAAATATATTTACCTAGCAAAATGGTAACATGTTCAATACTTATTTTACCCGCTGTATATCTGAGTAGAACCTCACTAATTCCACTAGCACCAGTACTGGTGAGTTAATTAAATTTGACTCCTGTGGTTATGAGCGCACCAATGGCATGAGAGATTTGTTGAGCCTTAACAATTCTTGCTAAGAGGCATCCAGTTTGCTCCCTTTCCTCATAAAATGTTTTTTAGTAAAAAATGCTTTTTTTCTGCAAAAGAATTAGCCAACCAGACAAAAATATCTTGCGGATAGTAAAGCCTCCTTTGCAGAGGTGGTGCGATTTGATATATATATTCCTGCTCAAGTCTTTGCACAAGTTCAGAAATTTGAGATTCATGTTCCCTAGAGGTACGCTGAACAAATCTGATTTCCGAGACAAACACTCCCCGAAGAAATGCTTTAAAAGTAACCCACAAAAGCAGAGAACTCTGCATGATCAGAAAATAAATCACTAATCCTTTTACTATCACTACATGTGATGGGAAGAGATTTAATTCAAAGGCATTTAGATTCATTTTCAATAGATTTTTATTGAAAAAATGTAAGGTACAAAACATAGCATAAGAGGACTTTTTGTAATTGCCAAGAAGATGTTAGACAGCAGGAACATAGATGTTGAGAATGTAAATACACCCAACAGTATAAAAAGCATATTAATAAAAACAGTGTGTTGCCTGCAAGTTAGAGTAGGTATCAATGAGCCAGGTTAATTTGTTGCAGGCCAAGAAACAATAAGCGGATCAAAACATCAAGTCTGAATAAACAGCACGATCTGCAAAAAGGAAATAATAAAGGAAAGAAGGATGTTCACATTAGGTTGGTTGGAAAGAAAGGTGGGATGAGGGGAGAGTGAGCGTCGGGAATGCCCAAAACCAGCATCCCAAAGCTACACTATTACAATGAGGTATACAGTATCTCACAAAAGTGAGTACACCCCTCACATTTTTGTAAATATGTTATTATATCTTTTTATGTGACAACAATGAAGAAATTACACTTTGCTACAATGTAAAGTAGTTAGTGTACAGCTTGTATAACAGTGTAAATTTGCTGTCCCCTCAAAATAACTCAACACACAGCCATTAATGTCTAAACCGCTGGCAACAAAAGTGAATACACCCCTAAGTGAAAATGTCCAAATTGGGCCCAAAGTGTCAATATTTTGTGTGGCCACCATTATTTTCCAGCACTGCCTTAACCCTCTTGGGCATAGAGTTCACCAGAGCTTCACAGTTTGCCACTGGAGTACTCTTCCACACCTCCATGATGACATCACAGAGCTGGTGGATGTTAGAGACCTTGTGCTCATCCACCTTCCACTTGAGGATGCCCAACAGATGTTTAATAGGGTTTAGGTCTGGGGACATGCTTGGCCAATCCATCACATTTTTTACCCTCAGCTACTTTAGCAAGACAGTGGTCATCTTGGAGGTGGGTTTGGGGTTGTTATCACATTGGAATATTGCCCTGCGGCCCAGTCTCTGAAGGGAGGGGATCATGCTCTGCTTCAGTATGTCACAGTACATGTTGGCATTCATGGTTTCCTCAATGAACTGTAGCTTCCCAGTGCCAGCAGCACTCATGCAGCCCCAGACCATGACACTCCCACTACCTGCTGGACTGAAAGCAAGACAAAATTGTCTTTGTACTCCTCACCTAGTTGCCACCACACACGCTTGACACCATCTGAACCAAATACGTTTATCTTGGTCTCATCAGACCACAGGACATGGTTCCAGTAATCTGCTTGTCTTCAGCAAACTGTTTGCGGGCTTTCTTGTCCATCTTCTTTAGAAGAAGCTTCCTTCAGGGACAACAGCAATGCAGACCAATTTCAGGCAGTGTGCGGCATATGGTCTAAACACTGACAGGCTAACCCCCCATCCCTTCAACCTCTGCAGCAATGCTGGCAGCACTCATGCATCTATTCTCAAAGACAAGCTCTGGATATGACACTGAGCACAAGCACTCAACTTCTTTGGTCGGCCATGGCGAGGCCTGTTCTGAGTGGAGCCTGTCCTGTATGGTCTTGATCACAGTGCTGCAGCTCAGTTTCAGGGTCTTGGCAATTTTCTTATAGCCTAGCCATCTTTTATGAAGAGCAACAATTCTTTTTTTCAGATCCTCAGTAAGTTCTTTACCATGAGGTGCCATGTTGAACTTCCAGTGACCAGTATGAGAGAATGAGAACGATAACACCAAATTTAACACACCTGCTCCCCATTCACACCTGAGTCCTTGTAACACTAACGAGTCACATGACACCGGGAGGAAAAATGGCTACTTGGGCCCAAATTGGACATTTTCACTTAGGGGCGTATTCACTTTTGTTGCTAGCTTTTAGACATTAATGGCTGTGTGTTGAGATATTTTGAGGAGAGAGCAAATTTACACTGTCATACAAGCTGTACACTCACTATTTTACATTGTAGCAAAGTGTAATTTCTTCAGTGTTGTCACATGAAAAGATAGAATAAAATATGTACAGAAATGTGAGGGTTGTACTCACTTTTGTGAGATACTGTAGCTCTCTATGGAGGTGTATTGTTTCAACGGGGCTCTAGGTAGATCAGTAGGAGGCTTGACAGAGAAGCATACTATCAGTGGAGAGTGGTCAGAAATGCCTCTTGGGAGGAGGCGTGGCTATCCAGCGGAGCAGCTGGTCGCACACTGAGACATCTCCTTCGATTCCTGGGCTTACAAGGGGTAAAACAGCAGCTACAAGCCTCGTTTAAAGCCAAGAAGTTGACCAGTAGAGCGGGACATCCCCCTGATGACATCCCGCAAGCAAAAAGAACCCACAAAACCGGGAAAGATGACGAATTTCCTCATCCAGCCGCGCCATCTCCAAGTCCAAGATGGCGCCGGCAGGCACATCAGTGATACGCGAGGCCCGAACATGCAGCAGGGCTGTATCCTGAAGCAGAGCGGAGGCCATGACAATACTGACCTGCAGTGGGAGAAGTCCACATATCCTCCACCTCCCTCGGCTTCCTCCAGTCCAGCTAAAAGCAGGCAGAGGACATCATCAGCTCCAGCTATCAATGAGGAGGTAAGCGGACTACAGGACTCCATTAGACTTCCCAACACTGAACCAGCCAGTCATGGACACCACGCTCAAAGATATGCTGGTGTCCCTTTTTTCCACCCTGCACGCAGACATACTGGCCATAACCCATCAATTTAAATCAGAGGTAACGGTAGTGTCTAACAGGGTCTCCCACATTGAGAACTAAATGGGCGAGTTTGCGAACACCTTTAACGATATGGTCGATGCCCACTACGACAGGGACAATGAGATTCTGAACATTAAAACTAAATTGGCCGATTTGGAAGACAGATCCAGACGTAACAACGTCAAGATAAGGGGTATTCCTGAATCGGTCAAAACATCAGAATAAAAAGGCTATTTCGTTAACCTAATGAAAGCCGCACTTCCAGAAGTGCCATTAGAAGAGCTGGTTGTGGCCCGGATTCACTGCCTCCCCAGGCCTAAAAATATCCTGAATCACTGTCCCAGGGACACCATAGTTCAGGTTCATTTCTACCACATAAAAGACCAATTTATGACGGCCACTAGAAGACGTGATGAACTACCTCCTGACTTGCAGGATCTATCCTTCTTGCTGATCTTTCTGCTTTTACAATGCAGCAACGCAGGCAACTGGCTACAATAACTAAACCACTAAACAACCATCATATCCCATATAGATGGCTGTATCCAGCCAAGTTACTGGTCACCAAGGAAGGCAAATCTCATGGATTTTGGATCCATACAACAAAGACGACGACCCACAGCTCTCACCTCCACTTACTAGGGTCAGCTCCGACACAGAAACAGGCTGAAATCCTACAGCTCTGCTACAACACGGTTAATACCCTGGAGGGCCCAGGAGACAGCCAAGAAGAATCTTAATCTTTAACCCCCCAAGATATAGCGATATTTTCCGCACAGATTCCCAAACGAATCGTTCCTTTTTATAGCTTTACTCCCCCCTTCCTTTTTCTTTTTTCTTTTTTTTCTTATTCTTTCTTTTACTTGTTTTATATTGCAGGACCAGAGTCTCGGGACTTCCAGATTGAGCAGTTCAGCTAACTGAGTTCCCCATCTATGACTCCTAGCCTCATCGTACCTCACCATTACCCTCGGCAACACCACAGCCTGAGGACACCGAACTTTACCAATTCAAAGAATAACAACAAAATGATACGTACTTTACTCCTCACCATCATGGTACTCATCATATCCTCACTGAATGTGAAATGATTGAACAGTCCTGAAAAACGCCAAATAGCCTGGAAAGAAGCAGTTAAGCTTAAGAGTGACATTATTTGTTTTCAGGAAACTCACTTTTCAGCAAGCAATCCGCCTACCTTTAAACATGGCAAGCTCCCTCATGTTTTTATGGCCAACGGCCCCAAAAAGAAAGGAGGTGTAGCAATAGCCGTAAGAGATTATATCCCTTTCAAACATATTGAGACCCATTTAGGAAGATTTGTCATTTTGATATATGAGATCGTTAAAGTTAAGTACACGCTAATTGACGTGTACTTGCCTAATAAAGGACAAATAAGTTTCCTAAAGAAAATTTGGAAGAAAGTGGAAGCCGCAAAACAGGGGCATGTAGTGCTTTGTGGGGACTTCAACGCGGTCCCAAACGGGGATCTAGATGTCTCCAAACCCACACGCCAAGGATCCCACAGGGCAACTCTGGCACAATTTTTATTATCCTCTAACATTTTTGATGTGTGGAGGTGCCAACATGCATCTGAAAAGGACTTAATTTTTTACTCCAATGTACACCAAACATATTCTCGTATTAATTTGTTTCTGGTAGACAAATTTTTGCTCCAATAAATTGTGAAATCTGACATACATGTAATATCTTGGTCTGACCATGCTCCTATTTCTATGAGTGTGGGGGTTTGTGCTGCCGAGACGAGAGCAAACACGTGGAGAAATGACATTTTCACCCTTGCTCAACCTGAAAACTTAAAATCGATCAAGAAAGCTCTGAAAGAGTTTTTCAAAATTAATGCTCCCTCGGTGGACGATCTCTTCACACTCTGGAACACCCACAAAGTTTTTATCAGAGGATTGCTTATGCAAATAAGTAGTAGACTTGGAAGGCAGAGGACAGAACAGCTCAATGACCTGTTAACTAAATCACAAAATTTAGAAACTTCCAACAAACATAACTCCACACAAAATTAGAGACTCACTATTCGACGCTAGACAAGAATTACGAGCACTCATGATCTCCCAACAGGAGAAGCGCTATCGCAAAATGAAAGCAAATAACTACCGATGTGGCAACAGAGCGGGGAAACTGCTGGCGGATCAACTAAAAGAAAAGGTAATGAAACATAAAATCCAACATATGATAAACCCCAAATCGAGAAAAACAGTGTCCAATCCTAACGAAATAGCCAATGCTTTTAGCGACTATTATGAAGCACTATACAATCTCAAAGATGACCCAGAGACCATGCAACCCACTGACGAAATGATATCAGATTGCAAATAAGTTCTAGCAGCCACTTCTCTACAAAATCCGTAGGGTCCTTACCCTTCTTGCATTCAGGGAGACCCACTATACTAATATTATTTTGCTGCAGTCATTTCTCAAGATCTGCAGCTTTAAGATTGCTGTTTTTAGCTAGTTGACCTGTAGGATGAGACAAAGCAAAGGAGGTATTTTATTTTTTAGATCACCAATGCTGCTCTCTGCCACCATAGTATATTCTCTGATTTTTTGTAAATTTTGCCTGAATAAAGCTACTTCCTTCTTCAACCCCCATAGCTTCTCTTTAACTGAGTTTTCACTTATGGAGTGCATGTAGAAAGCCTCCCAGCGTGGGCTGTTTAGAGTCTGCTGGATCATCAGCTGGAATGGCCTGCTTCTCTGAATATGAGTCTGCATATTGTTGGAGTCTGGTGGGGAATCTGATGCAGACAGCAAATCCATCTGTGTGTCTGGAATATAATCAGGGTCATCAGATAAAGATTGTCCCTCTGTGCCTGGCAGTTTCTGAGTGTAAAGCAGCATATCGCTACTATCTTTCTTAGCCCCTGGGTAAGATGTCTTACTGGACTTAGAGGAGGCTGAGTTAGGCTTTTCTGTGTCCCTGGGAGGGCACTGTGGAAGAACTGATGTGGCACTATGTTGGAGCTCCTAAGCCACATCTTCTTTCCTTGTTATCATGCTGGCTGGAGACAGTAGAACTGCAGTAGAGGGTTCCCTGGATGGAATAATGAATGGCAGGAGCTCCGTGAGGCACAGCTGCTCGCATGCCTGGCTTGGCCACACCTTGACCAGTCTTTGACTGGTCTTTATTACAGGAAGCTCCTGCACAGAGGGAAATTTTCATACTGGACTACTGTACAGATCTGGAGGAAATACACAAAGCACACCAAGGTTCAAGAAAGAATACACAACTTTATTTTTAGACTATAAAAAAATTTAAAAAAATAAAATGTCAGTTTAGGCTGGGTTGACTTCTTATGTGCTTTCTGGTATGTGCTAGCTAAACTCAAATGAGTTCATTACTAAAGGAAAATAAGCTACTTCCCTTTGGAAGGGAATTTCCCCATACTTTAGTTAATGAGGTGAAGCTCTGCTGACTTTCATAATCTAATCGTGTGAAACTATAAATACTGTTTTTTTTTTCTTTTCCTTGCACGTGATAGGGTATTCTTTGTAAAGTGAATTTTCTTTGTGTTCACTAAGGTTACATTTCCTTGCAAAGTGAATACTCCCTTGTGAAGTGAAAAGCATATTTGCCTTTAGTAAATCAACCTAAGCGTTAGTAAACCCTAACAATAAGCTTGTATTAATTGTTCCTTTTTGGTCTGGTAAATATACGATTGATAGTACTATGTTATACAGATACTCCTTGTTTAACATTGTGCCTGTTTAACGACCGCTCAAACTTATGACCAGCTCTCCCGACCAACGCAGGAAGTCATGTTATCACTCTGCATCAGCCTCATTCTCACTCCCGGCCTGCTGTTTTACAGGTACAGTACTGTACTCAGTTCTCCTCAATGCTCTAGCATTCTTAATACAGTACTGTAGTTGTATGTGTTTATGTAATGTGTGCTTGTACTGTACATGTTTTGCCTACACCATTGCCCACATCATGTCAGAAAAAAGAAAAAACGTGCTTGCACCTGCAGAAAGTGCTCTGAAAAAAAGAAGAGCTATTGATCTTGATATGAAAATAAAGATCATTAAAGGACTATGAGGCTGGCAAGAAAGTTAAAGAAATAGCAAGTGAATTGGAACTTGCACATTCTACCATTTCAACAATCCTAAAGAATAAGGATAGTGTGAAAGAGGCAGTAAAAGCTTTGACAGGATATCAAGCCATAATAACTAGGCAGTGGAAAGGCCTCATTCATGAAAAGGAGAAGAATCAACTGAAACATTTACAGCAAGCCATGGATGGGTTCAAAGGTTTCGTGGGAGATTCAACCTCCATAATCAGAGTATCAGTGGGGAGGCTGCAAGTGCATATGTGCAAGCAGCTGAAAAAAATGTGGTTACATTTGATGAAATCATCGAAAAAGGTGGCTACTGTCCAGAGCAGATATTTAATGTGGATGGTCAGTCACCTGATATAAGCAAACCGAACACTCTATCCCTTGCTTGTGATAGAGACAGTTACCTGCTTTGTTCCTGATCAAGCCTCCTGTCTGTCTGCCCTGCTTTGTTGTTGGATTTCCTTGTGTATGACCTGGATCAGATATTGGACTATTCCCTGAACTCAGCCTGCCTTTTACCTGGATTGGATATTGGACTATTCCCTGATTTCAGCCCGCCTTTTACCTGGATCGGATATTGGACTATTCCCTGAACTCAGCCTGCCTTTTACCTTGACTGGCTCTGTTTGCATCTGCCTTGGTGTGGTGGTAGCATTGTGTATAAGTCCTGGGGGCAACCAAGTACCGGTTGGCCTGCCTGCCTTAAGGGAAAGGGGGCTGCTATAGGTGAAGCACACAGTAGCTATCTATAGTATCTGAACACCTGCGTTAGGGTAGACATAACATCCGTGACATTATCTCAAGCCTTTAACAAAATTTTTCTGTCAAGATGGACTGTTCACAGGCCCGGTTATTTGCTGAGGAAATTTTCAAACTGATATGCCAATTTCAGGAACTGTCATTGTGTGTAAACGTACCCCCGGCAATAACGCAGGAGCCAGAGCCCAAAGTTAACCTGCCTGATCATTTTTCTGGTGACCCCCATGTGTTTTCCAACTTTAAAAATACCGGTAGTTGTATGCTATATTTGAAACTTAAGCCACATTCTTCTGGTTCAGAAGCACAGAGAGTTTACTTGATTATTACAGGGGGATCCCCTGTCTTGGGCATTTAGTCTCTCCGCATATGACCCAACAAGAGGGTCAGTTGAAGAATTTTCTAAGGCCCTGGGTTTACTCTATGATGATCATGATCGTACCCACTCAGCAGAAGCTAATCTTAGGTTATTATGTCAGGGTAAACACGCTGAGCAATACTGTTTTGATTTCTGCCGCTGGGCACCTGACTCAAGGTGGAATGACCCCGCTCTAAGAAGCCAATTCAGGTTAGGCTTATCAGACTCTATCAAGCACTCCTTAGTACACTACCCTGAACCAAAGTCATTGAATGAAGCCATGCAAGTAGCCATACATATAGACAGGCGTTTACGGGAAAGGCATACAGAGAGGTTCGTTCCCTTGTCCCCTCACACTCTGCTCATCACTTCTCCATCAGCCCCTCCTGGGTCCTCTCATCCTATCCAGGAGGAGCCCATGCAGATTGGCGCAACCCATTTGTCCCCTGGGGAAAAGGCTAGGAGAAGATCTCAGGGTATCTTCCTATACTGTGGCAACCATGGCCACTTTGTTGCCAGTTGCCCTAATAAGCCAGGAAACATCAAGTGTCTAGTGCGGGGGGGTTTGCTACTTTAAACTATACTGGATCAGGTTCCCCCTGAGATAAACTATTTGTTCCTGCACAACTTGGCTCCACCAAGTTTACTCATTACCTCTCAGCTTTCATAGACTCTGGTGCCGCTAGCAATTTCATTGATAGGGACCTAGCACACCGTCTACAGATTCCCTTGACTGAGGTGCACAGACCCTTTTCAGTATGAGCTGTCGATGACTCTCTCTTGTCCATGGGCATGGTCACCTTAAGCATGGTACCCATTACTCTAACCATTGGGGAATCTCATAAGGAGACAAATAGCCTCTACTTAATAATATCTCCTTCTTATCCCCTATCCTAGGTTATCCATGGCTTAGACTCCATAACCTGTACATAGATTGGGCTACAGGGGAGATTATGTCCTGGTCCCAGGCCTGCCTCCAGAACTGCATTAAAAGTATCCAACTACTAGCCCATCTCACAGTCCCGGCTCTCCCTACCTGTTATGCTGATTTTGCTGACATCTTCTCTGAGAAGGCTGCTTCTGTTCTTCCTCCCCACCAGTCATATAATTGTCCGATCGATAGACCTCCTGTCTAACAATACCCCTCCTAGAGGCTGAATTTTCCCTCTGACACTACCTTAGGTACAACCCATGAAAATCTATGGTCAGGAAAATTTGGAGAAGGGGTTCATTCACCCTTCCACGTCCCCTGCCGGGGCGGGGTTCTTTTTCGTTCAGAAGAAAGATAGATCCTTACAGCCCTGTATCGATTACCGTGGCCTGAACAAAATCACTATCCCTAATAAGTATCTCCTACCACTCATTACTGAGCTCTTTAGCCATATTCAGGGAGCTAAAATTTTCACCAAATTGGATCTACGGGGAGCTTACAATTTGATTCACATTAGTGAGGGTGACGAGTGGAAGACAGGTTTTAATACTCGTGAAGGTCACTACGAATACCTTGCCTTGTTGTTTGGGTTGTGTAATACACCTGCTATCTTCCAGGAATTGGTGAATGACATTTTTCACGAGTATTTGGGCCAGTTCATTCTTGTGAATTTGGATGACATCT
This sequence comes from Lithobates clamitans, assembly GCA_037952925.1. Taxonomy (NCBI): domain Eukaryota; kingdom Metazoa; phylum Chordata; class Amphibia; order Anura; family Ranidae; genus Lithobates; species Lithobates clamitans. Next base: position 3,136,403 of record JBBGZY010000284.1, read on the forward strand.
TGACTTACTCTTCTCCTCTCAGTGATCACTACACTCACGTCCGTGCAGTCCTGTCAAAACTCTGGTAACACTTTGTATGCAAAACTTTCTAAATGTACTTTTCATGTCTCGGAAGTACCATTCATGGGATACATACTGTCCAACACTGGGATGGCCATGGATCCTGCCAAAGCCTAAAGATGTAAAAGCAGTGCAACGTTTCCTGGGCTTTGCCAACTTCTATAGGAAGTTTATTAGGAATTTCTCCACCATTGTTGCACGAATTACTGCCCTAACCAAGAAAGGAGCCAATGCAGCTGTTTGATCACCTGAGGCCATTTCTGCATTTTAAAGACTTAAATTTGCCTTTGTCTCAGCACTAGGGATGAGCCGAACACCCCCCGGTTCGGTTCGCACCAGAACCCGCGAACGGACCGCAAGTTCGCACGAACGTTAGAACCCCATTGACGTCTATGGGACTCGAACGTTCGAAATCAAAAGTGCTCATTTTAAAGGCTAATTTGCATGGTATTGTCCTAAAAAGGGTTTGGGGACCCGGGTCCTACCCCAGGGGACATGTATCAATGCAAAAAAAACTTTTAAAAACGGCCGTTTTTTCGGGAGCAGTGATTTTAATGATGCTTAAAGTAAAAAAAAAAAAGTGAAATATTCCTTTAAATATCGTACCTGGGGGGTGTCTATAGTATGCCTGTAAAGTGACGCGTGTTTCCCATGTTTAGAACAGTCCCTGCACCAAATGTCATTTTTAAAGGAAAAAATCTCATTTAAAACTGCTTGCGGGTTTAATGTCATGTCGGGTCATGGCAATATGGATGAAAATCAGTGAGACAAACGGCATGGGTACCCCCCAGTCCATTACCAGGCCCTTTGGGTCTTGTATGGATATTAAGGGGAACCCCGCACCCAAATTAAAATAAGGAAAGGTCCCTATATACTCTGAACAGCAGTATTCAGGCGGTGCAAACAAGACAGGGACTGTAGGTTTGTTGTTAAGTAGAATCTGTTTGTAATTTTGAACATTTTTAATGTGTTTAGCTCCAGCCAAAAAATCTTTTCTAAGCTTTTTGGAAAACATAGGGAAGGGTTATCACCCCTGTGACATTTGTTTTGCGTCTTTCCTCCTCTTCAGAAGATTTCACCTCACTTTTTTGTCCCAATGAAAAATGTTTTTGGAAAATTTGGGTTTTTTTGTGGAACAAGGATTGGAAAGCATCAGTGGAAAGGAGAAATTGTTTTCCCATATTAACTCTTACAGGAGAGAATTTCCCTTCCTTAGGGGTAGATTTCATCTCACTTCCTGTTGTCTCCTTCCGTTTGCAAGTAGGAGTCGTTTGTAAGTTAGATGTTTGAAAGTAGGGTCCTGCCCTATATACTCAGCAGAAATTTGGGCCTTAGGTGTTGCTGTGGCCAAAACACTGTAAGCCCTCACAGGGCCCTGCTGTGAAATATTAGATCAAGAATTGTAATTACATGCCCCTGTTGAACAGGAGCTGAAAAATTAGGCCTTAGGCACTGGTGCTGGTGCCACAACACTGCAACCCCTCACAGACACTCTAGTTGGAACGCAGGAACGAGCCCTGCTGCAAAGTATTGCATCAAAAATTGTAATTACACGCCCCTGTTAGACAGGGGCAGAAAAATTGGGTCTTAGGCACTGGTGCTGGTGCCACAACACTGCAACCCCTCACAGACACTCTAGTTGAAACGCAGGAACAAGCCCTGCTGCAAAGTATTGCATCAAAAATTGTAATTACACGCCCCTGTTAGACAGGGGCTGAAAAATTGGGTCTTAGGCACTGGTGCTGGTGCCACAACACTGCAACCCCTCACAGACACTCTAGTTGGAATGCAGGAACGAGCCCTGCTGCAAAGTATTACATCAAAAATTGTAATTACACGCCCCTGTTAAACAGGGGCTGAAAAATTGTGCCTTAGGCACTGGTGGTGGCGCCCAGAACCAAAAATGTTCTTCCAAGCTATCAGCGTGATGATTGAGGAGGAAGAGGATAATTACTCAGGGATAGTCACTCAGCATCAGCATAGGCAGTCTTTGAAGGGATCTGAGATTTCAAAAAAAATTATTCGGTTACATCTGCATCAGGTGCTTGGTAGCTGGTGGTGATCCAAGACTGATTCATTTTTATGAAGGTCAGCCGATCGACCGAGTCGGTGGACAGACGCACCCTGTGATCGGTTACCACGCCTCCAGCAGCACTGAATGTGCGTTCCGAAAGAACGCTGGATGCAGGACAGGCCAGTAGCTCAATTGCATACTGTGCAAGCTCTGGCCAGTGATCCATCCTCAAGACCCAGTAACCCAGAGGATTTTCGGTGGGAAAGGTGTCCAAGTCTGATCTTGCCCCTAGGTATTCCTGCACCATGTAAAACAGACGCTGGCGATGGTTGCTGGAACCGATCATACCTTGGGGCTGCGGACCAAAAAATTGTCTGAACGCATCGGTCAGACGGCCACCTTCTCCACCGCTCCTTCTTTGACTGACCGAAGCCTCAGCAACACGTTGTCCAGAAACAGGAGTTTGTAACCTCCCAGTCTCTGGGAACGCGTTGCACAGACCTTTCTGCAAGGCCTCCCGAAGATGTTTCATCCTCTGCTCCCTCTGCGATGGCAAGATAAGGTCCGCAACCTTACCCTTGTAACGTGGATCAAGGAGGGTTGCCAGCCAGTATTGGTCCTTCTCCTTGATACCACGAATACGAGGATCCTTACGCAGGCTTTGCAGGATCAGGGAGGCCATGCAGCGTAGGTTTGCTGAGGCATTCGGTCCGGAGTCCTCTGGGTCACTAAGGACAACAACGTCCGCAGCCACCTCCTCCCAGCCACGTACAAGTCCATGTGTTCCTTGGGACTGATCCCTTAAAGACTGCTGATGCTGAGTGCCAGGCTCCACCTCCATACTGACACAATCTTCCTCCTCCTCCTCCTCCTCCTCCTCGTCCTCTTCCTGTGTGATCGGCGGGCACGCAGGAACACTGTCTGGATAAAGGGGGCCTTGAGAGCTAAGGAAGTCCTCCTCTTCCTGCCTCTGTTCTGCCTCAAGTGCCCTGTCCATTATTCCACGCAGCGTGTGCTCCAACAGGTGGACAAGGGGGACAGTGTCACTGATGCATGCACTGTCAGTGCTCACCATCCTCGTGGCCTCCTCGAATGGTGACAGGACAGTGCATGCATCCCTGATCATGGCCCACTGGCGTGGGGAAAAAAAACCAAGGTCCCCTGACCCTGTCCTGGTGCCATAGTCGCACAGGTACTCATTGATGGCCCTCTGCTGCGTGTGCAGCCGCTGCAGCATGGCCAACGTTGAGTTCCACCTGGTGGGCATGTCACAGATTAGGCGGTTCTTGGGCAGGTTAAACTCCTTTTGGAGGTCCGTCAGCCGAGCACTGGCATTATATGACCGGCGGAAATGCACACAGACTTTCCTGGCCTGCCTCAGGACATCCTGTAAGCCCGGGTACCTGCCCAAGAACCGCTGCACCACCAAGTTAAGGACGTGAGCCAAACAGGGCACATGGGTCAGTTGTCCCTGTCGGAGGGCAGAGAGGAGGTTGGTGCCATTGTCGCAAACCACCATTCCTGCCTTAAGTTGGCGTGGCGTCAACCACCTCTGAACCTGCCCCTGCAGAGCTGACAGAACCTCTGCCCCAGTGTGGCTCCTGTCCCCCAAGCACACCAGCTCAAGCACCGCATGGCATCTTTTGGCCTGCGTACTTGCGTAGCCCCTTGAACGCCTACGGAGCACCGCTGGTTCCGAGGAAGAGGCCATGGAGGAAGAAGAAGAGGAGGGGGTGGAGGAGAGAGGTGTGTCACAATCAGCATTTTGGAGGCGTGGTGGCGGAACAACCTCCAACACTACTGCACCTTGTCCTGCATCCTTCCCAGCTGCCAGCAGAGTCACCCAATGCGCCGTGAAACTTAAGTAACGTCCCTGTCCATGCCTGCTGGACCATGAGTCAGCGGTAATATGCACCTTACCGCTGACCGCCCTGTCCAGCGAGGCATGGACATTGCCTTCCACATGCCGGTAGAGAGCCGGAATCGCCTTCCGTGAGAAAAAGTGGCGTTTGGGTACCTGCCACTGAGGAACCGCACATTCCACAAACTCACGGAAGGGGGCAGAGTCTACCAACTGAAAAGGCAGCAGTTGAAGTGCTAGCAATTTTGCCAAGCTAGCATTCAACCGCTGGGCATGTGGATGGCTGGGAGCAAACTTCTTTCGGCGGTGCAGCAGCTGGGGCAGGGAAATTTGCCTGGTACAATCTGACGTCGGTGTACCAAAAGCAGATTGCCCATAAGTACTTGGCTGTGACACACCTAATTCTACACCTTCATTCCTCTCACTGCAGGTCGCAGAGAGGACTGAAGGTCTAGTGGGGTTGGAAATCTCAGCTGATGAGGAGCAAGGAGAGATCGTCTTTGTTCTTTGGTGTGGGTCTTTTAGATACGCTTGCCAACGAACTGCATGGCAGGTCAACATATGTCTGGTCAAGCATGTGGTACCCAAGCGGGAGATGTTTTGGCCACGCGAGATACGCTTGAGACATATGTTGCAAATAGCAGCGGTGCGATCTGATGCACTCGTCTCAAAAAAGGCCCACACCAAAGAACTTTTTGAATAACGCGCAGAGACTGCAGCGCCCTGCACATGTGGAGCTTTGGGGTGTGATGCAGTCAATGTGCTGCCCTTAGGCTGGCCCCTGGAGGGCATCCTGCCTAGTTGGTGATGTGCCACCTCCTCCTCCTCCTCCTCCTCCTCCTCCTCTCTCCTATCAGGCACCCACGTTGAGTCAGTGACCTCATCATCCCCTCCCTCCTCATCACTGGAGCAAACCTGGCAGTATGCTGCAGCAGGGGGAGCATGACTGCCAGATTGCTGTCCTTCTTGGGCACCCCCTCTGTCCGTGCTCATGTTACTGCCTTCATTGAGCTCAGTATCATCATCAGAGCCTTCCAAACGCTGGGCATCCTCCTGGAGCATGTACCCAACACTGTGGTCAAACAGTTCGAGGGAATCCTCATGAGGACATGGTGGAGCTAGGGAAGGAGTCACTGATGACATTGAGCTGAGGGAAGAGGCCGCTGCTTTGCCAGACAAAGCACCCTGGGCATGGGTGAGAGAGGATGAGGAGGATGAGGACGGCTTGGTCATCCACTCGACCAAGTCTTCCGCATGTTGCGGCTCAACACGGCCAGCTGCCGAAAAAAAGGCCAAGCGTGTCCCATGGCCACGTGCTGATGAGGATGCACCGTCTCCACGACCAGCACTAGACACAGAGCCTGCTTGCCCTCTCTTATTGGCTTGTGACTGTCTGCCTCTCCTTCTTGGCCTTCCAGACATACTAATGGCCTGTAGCTGCACTAAGCTGAGATAGAACACCTGTAATTTTCTTCAGGTAGCTTTATATACTGTAACCAGACAAGCCTGCCTGTCAGTAGGAAGATAACAGGAACGGATCTAGCTGAACACTGTGAGCAGGACGTACTGCACTAAATGTATATAGCAGGAACGGATCTAGCTGAACACTGTGAGCAGGACGCACTGCACTGAATGTAAACAGCAGGAACGGATCTAGCTGAACACTGTGAGCAGGACGCACTGCACTGAATGTAAATAGCAGGAACGGATCTAGCTGAACACTGTGAGCAGGACGCACTGCACTGAATGTAAATAGCAGGAACGGATCTAGCTGAACACTGTGAGCAGGACGCACTGCACTAAATGTAAATACCAGGAACGGATCTAGCTGAACACTGTGAGCAGGACGCACTGCACTGAATGTAAATAGCAGGAACGGATCTAGCTGAACACTGTGAGCAGGACGCACTGCACTAAATGTAAATACCAGGAACGGATCTAGCTGAACACTGTGAGCAGGACGCACTGCACTGAATGTAAATAGCAGGAACGGATCTAGCTGAACACTGTGAGCAGGACGCACTGCACTAAATGTAAATACCAGGAACGGATCTAGCTGAACACTGTGAGCAGGACGCACTGCACTGAATGTAAATACCAGGAACGGATCTAGCTGAACACTGTGAGCAGGACGCACTGCACTGAATGTAAATAGTCTAGCTGCCTGACCGTGGTACTAATAGGATCAAAAAGAACACCTGTAATTTTCTTAAGGTAGCTTTATATACTGTAACCAGACAAGCCTGCCTGTCAGTAGGAAGATAACAGGAACGGATCTAGCTGAACACTGTGAGCAGGACACACTGTACTAAATGTAAATAGTCTAGCTGCCTGACCGTGGTACTAATAGGATCAAAAAGAACACCTGTAATTTTCTTCAGGTAGCTTTATATACTGTAACCAGACAAGCCTGCCTGTCAGTAGGAAGATAACAGGAACGGATCTAGCTGAACACTGTGAGCAGGACGTACTGCACTAAATGTATATAGCAGGAACGGATCTAGCTGAACACTGTGAGCAGGACGCACTGCACTGAATGTAAATAGCAGGAACGGATCTAGCTGAACACTGTGAGCAGGACGCACTGCACTGAATGTAAATAGCAGGAACGGATCTAGCTGAACACTGTGAGCAGGACGCACTGCACTGAATGTAAATAGCAGGAACGGATCTAGCTGAACACTGTGAGCAGGACGCACTGCACTGAATGTAAATAGCAGGAACGGATCTAGCTGAACACTGTGAGCAGGACGCACTGCACTGAATGTAAATAGCAGGAACGGATCTAGCTGAACACTGTGAGCAGGACACACTGTACTAAATGTAAATAGTCTAGCTGCCTGACCGTGGTACTAATAGGATCAAAAAGAACACCTGTAATTTTCTTCAGGTAGCTTTATATACTGTAACCAGACAAGCCTGCCTGTCAGTAGGAAGATAACAGGAACGGATCTAGCTGAACACTGTGAGCAGGACGTACTGCACTAAATGTATATAGCAGGAACGGATCTAGCTGAACACTGTGAGCAGGACGCACTGCACTGAATGTAAATAGCAGGAACGGATCTAGCTGAACACTGTGAGCAGGACGCACTGCACTGAATGTAAATAGCAGGAACGGATCTAGCTGAACACTGTGAGCAGGACGCACTGCACTGAATGTAAATAGCAGGAACGGATCTAGCTGAACACTGTGAGCAGGACGCACTGCACTGAATGTAAATAGCAGGAACGGATCTAGCTGAACACTGTGAGCAGGACGCACTGCACTGAATGTAAATAGCAGGAACGGATCTAGCTGAACACTGTGAGCAGGACGCACTGCACTGAATGTAAATAGCAGGAACGGATCTAGCTGAACACTGTGAGCAGGACGCACTGCACTGAATGTAAACAGCAGGAACGGATGTAGCTAAACACTGTGAGCAGGACGCACTGCACTGAATGTAAATAGCAGGAACGGATCTAGCTGAACACTGTGAGCAGGACGCACTGCACTGAATGTAAATAGCAGGAACGGATGTAGCTGAACACTGTGAGCAGGACGCACTGCACTAAATGTAAATACCAGGAACGGATTTAGCTGAACACTGTGAGCAGGACGCACTGCACTGAATGTAAATAGCAGGAACGGATCTAGCTGAACACTGTGAGCAGGACGCACTGCACTAAATGTAAATACCAGGAACGGATCTAGCTGAACACTGTGAGCAGGACGCACTGCACTGAATGTAAATAGCAGGAACGGATCTAGCTGAACACTGTGAGCAGGACGCACTGCACTGAATGTAAATAGCAGGAACGGATCTAGCTGAACACTGTGAGCAGGACACACTGTACTAAATGTAAATAGTCTAGCTGCCTGACCGTGGTACTAATAGGATCAAAAAGAACACCTGTAATTTTCTTCAGGTAGCTTTATATACTGTAACCAGACAAGCCTGCCTGTCAGTAGGAAGATAACAGGAACGGATCTAGCTGAACACTGTGAGCAGGACGTACTGCACTAAATGTATATAGCAGGAACGGATCTAGCTGAACACTGTGAGCAGGACGCACTGCACTGAATGTAAATAGCAGGAACGGATCTAGCTGAACACTGTGAGCAGGACGCACTGCACTGAATGTAAATAGCAGGAACGGATCTAGCTGAACACTGTGAGCAGGACGCACTGCACTGAATGTAAATAGCAGGAACGGATCTAGCTGAACACTGTGAGCAGGACGCACTGCACTGAATGTAAATAGCAGGAACGGATCTAGCTGAACACTGTGAGCAGGACGCACTGCACTGAATGTAAATAGCAGGAACGGATCTAGCTGAACACTGTGAGCAGGACGCACTGCACTGAATGTAAATAGCAGGAACGGATCTAGCTGAACACTGTGAGCAGGACGCACTGCACTGAATGTAAACAGCAGGAACGGATGTAGCTAAACACTGTGAGCAGGACGCACTGCACTGAATGTAAATAGCAGGAACGGATCTAGCTGAACACTGTGAGCAGGACGCACTGCACTGAATGTAAATAGCAGGAACGGATGTAGCTGAACACTGTGAGCAGGACGCACTGCACTAAATGTAAATACCAGGAACGGATCTAGCTGAACACTGTGAGCAGGACGCACTGCACTGAATGTAAATAGCAGGAACGGATCTAGCTGAACACTGTGAGCAGGACGCACTGCACTAAATGTAAATACCAGGAACGGATCTAGCTGAACACTGTGAGCAGGACGCACTGCACTGAATGTAAATAGCAGGAACGGATCTAGCTGAACACTGTGAGCAGGACGCACTGCACTGAATGTAAATAGCAGGAACGGATCTAGCTGAACACTGTGAGCAGGACGCACTGCACTGAATGTATATAGCAGGAACGGATCTAGCTGAACACTGTGAGCAGGACGCACTGCACTGAATGTAAATAGCAGGAACGGATCTAGCTGAACACTGTGAGCAGGACGCACTGCACTGAATGTAAATAGCAGGAACGGATCTAGCTGAACACTGTGAGCAGGACACACTGCACTAAATGTAAATAGTCTAGATAGAAGATAACAGGAACGGATCTAGCTAAACTGAATACAGTGTATATATATATATGCAACACCTGGGATGCATATATATACACAATACACTGTAAGTGCAGCTAACTGACTGACTGTTCTGCCTAATCTATCTAACTCAAATCAAATGACACTGTCTCTCTCTCTCTCTATCTCTCAGCACACCGGAACACACACTACACAGGGCCGCCGTGCAGGCGGCCTTATATAGTGTGGGGTGTGTACTAAATCCCCTGAGCCATAATTGGCCAAAGCCACCCTGGCTTTGGCCAATTACAGCTCTCTCTACTGACGGCGCTGTGATTGGCCAAGCATGCGGGTCATAGTGCATGCTTGGCCAATCATCAGCCAGCAATGCACTGCGATGCCGCAGTGAATTATGGGCCGTGACGCGCCACACGAATTTGGCGCGAACGGCCCATATCGTTCGCAATTCGACGGACGGTCGAACAGCCGATGTTCGAGTCGAACATGGGTTCGACTCGAACACGAAGCTCATCCCTACTCAGCACCTGTATTGACCCATCCTGACCCCACAAGGCCACTTACTGTGGAAGTTGATGCCTCCGATGTCGGTGTAGGAGCCATCCTTTCCCAGTGGTCGTCTTCATCTAATGAGCAACATCCCTGTGCCTTTTTTCCCGGAAAGTTCCCCAGTGCAGAGCTAAACTATAACTTTGGGAATCAGGAACTCTTAGCTGTCAAATGGGCCATTGAAGAATGGCGACATTGGCTGGAGGAGGCTCATCATCCATTTGTAGTTTATACTGACCATAAGAACCTGGAGTACATTAAGATGGCCAGGCACCTCAACTCTTGCCAGACCAGTTGGTCCCTCTTCTTTACCCGCTTTGATTCTAGTATTACCTACTGTCCTGGTTCTAAGAATGTCAAGGCAGATGCCCTGTCTCGCAGTTTTGAGCCCTATTCGGGAACTTCATCTAAGATTTATAACATCTTACCTCCAGCACAAGTGATAGGGGCTCTTTCGCCTGATCTTTCAGATTCTATCTTAGAGGTCGGTCCATGGCTTCATCCAATTTAGCCCCTGGAAAACTGTTTGTCCCTCTCCATCTTAGGTTTAAAGTGCTTTCTGAAGCATATGATGCTAAGATTGCTGGGCACCCAGGAATTGCTAAAACTTTTACCTTGATTTTGCGCAGACTTTGGTGGCCCTCTCTTTGTAAGGACTCCTGTTCCTATGTGAAAGCTTGTGAAACTGAAACCTGTGCACGCTCTAAGTCCTCAAAGGTCAAGCCCTCTGGATTACTTCTACGCTTGCCTGTCCCTAAACACCCATGGACGCACATAGCTATGGACTTTATTGTAGAACTGCCCCCTTAAATGGGCTGACTGCCATCTGAGTGGTAGTGGACCGCTTTAGTAAAATGGCTCATTTCATTCCACTTGCCAAACTCCTCTCCTCGAAACTTCTGGCTTCCTTGTTTGTCTGAGAAATACTTAAGCTCCACGGGGTGCCCCAGAACATTGTCTCAGACAGGGGTACACAATTTGTTTACAGGTTCTGGAAGGCCTTCTATGACCTATTGGGAACCAGCCTCTTTTTCATCTACCTATCATCCTCAAACGAATGGGCAAACTGAGTGGACAAACCAATCCCTGGAGACCTATCTTTGCATTGCCCTGGGCTGAATTTGCCAATAATAACTGGCCTCATTCTCCTACTGGAATTTCTCCTTTCTATTGCATTTATGATTTCCATCCTACATCCTGTTTATTCTCGGCATTCTTTGTGACCTTCCTAAAGCAAACACCACAGTCCACACATTTTATCAGATTTGGAGTAAAGCCCAGACTAACTTGTCCTCTAGTTCCACTGCCCAAAAATGCTCTGCGAATTGTCTCAACTCCCAGACTCCTCAGATTAAGGTCAGGGATCGGTTGTGGCTGTCCACAAGAAATCTGTTTCTCAAAATTTCCTCACAGAAACTGGCTCCTAGGTTTATTGGGCCTTACAATGTTATTCACCAGGTAAACCCAGTATCCTTTAAATTACAACTTCTTGCCTCCATGAGGATCCCTAACGTTTTCCATGTTTCCCTTCTAAAACCCCTTCAGTGGGATAACATTGCTTCATCTCAGCCTCCACCCATGGTCAATGGACAGGAAGAATATGAGGTAGAACCTATTCTGGACTCCAGAAAAGTAAGGAATGCTTTCCAGTATCTGGTGGCCTGGAAGTGCTTTGGTCCTGAAGAAAATTCTTGGGTCCCAGCTTCATCTGTTCACGCTAACAGACTTGTTCGGAACTTCCATCGCCAGAATCCTGACAAGCCTGCTCCTAGGGGTCCGGGGGCCCCTCCTTAGAGGGGAGGTAATGTCAGGATCACTTAAGTGCTCCTGCTCCTCATTCAAGCATCCGGGTGTTGGCTGTTGCATTCCCCATCTGTGTTCACCTGGAAAGTGATTTGATCTGGTCAGTCACCTGACATAAGCAAACCAAACACTTTATCCCTTGCTTGTGATAGAGACAGTATACCTGCATTGTTCCTGATCAAGCCTCCCTTTTGCCTGCCCTGCTTTGCCGTTGGATTTCCTTGTGTATGACCTAGATCAGATATTGGACTATTCCCTGAACTCAGCCTGCCTTTCACCTGGATCGGATATTGGACTATTCTATGAACTCGGCCTGCCTTTTACCTGGATCGGATATTGGACTATTCCCTGAAATCAGCTTGCCTTTTACCTGGACTGTCATAGAACCTCATTATCTGTCTGCTAAACTGCAAGTAGACTCTTGTTTTTTCTGTTCGCGTCTGCCCTGGTGTGGTAGTTAGGCACTATAGCATTGTGTATAAATCCTGGGGGCAACCAAGTACCGGTTGGCCTGCCTGCCTTAAGGGAAAGGGGGCTTCTATAGGTGAAGCACACAGTAGCTAGCTATATTATCTACCACTTGCATTGGGGTAGATGTGGCGTTCGTGACAATAATATACAGAATAGCATACAAGTCTGTCTATAAAATACACAAATGTGAAAATATGGAAAAGCAATAATTGAAATTAAAAATTTTCAGCTATAGATTACAGTAAAGCTCAAAACACATCACCACCAGTGATAATACACCATGGTTTATTTTAACAGGCAGAATTACCCCTTGGGAAATAGGTACCTCAAGCTGAAAAGCTCGAAATAAACCACAGTGGGGGTGATTTGCGAAAGCCATGTGCCATCAGTAGAGGCACACGGCGAGGCGCAATGCACATTTCCATATTTACGAAAAGGTGCGCCGGTAACAGAGTGCGCCATTTACTATAGCGATTTCGGTGCACGGGAGAATGGAATCTGTGCGCCACTATGGACATGGCGCATGGCATCTCCAAATCAATATGGACAGAAGATGGAGGTGCCAATATTATGGGGGGATGTGAGGAAGTTTAGTAACAACTGGCCAAGTAACAAATATGCCCAAAATTGAATGAGAAAGTAACTTTTTCAGAGAAAGCCTGTTGTGCCTGCAAGTATGTTTAGAACTGCGTGAGATCAATGTAAGCAGTGCGCATGCGCAAGTGGCTGTTGCGCTCATTCACATGCGTGTTCACTGCACGGCTAATATCTTAGTAAATGTTAAGCAACGTACATGCAATTGCATGGGTTGAACGGGCGCACCTCTATAATTTTTTTTTTACGCTGGTTCACCTTTATGTATTTTTTTAAGAAGATTTGCACACAGGTCATGTTAGCAAGTTACGTTGCCAACATGTGACATTCACCTTGTTAAAATTATGTAAAAAAACTCTCGCTCCTCTAGCTCCTCCTAAAAGGGCATTTAACCTTCCCCCTCTAATGCATATGATTTCCTTGGGCTAGCTTTTGCTTTAAAAGGGGAACTCCACACTCCATTCTACAATGCTCTTATCTCCCCCCTTTAACCCCTTGGATTTCCATGGGCTAACTTTTGCTTTTAAAGGGGAACTCCACACTCCATTCTACAATGCTCTTGTCTCCCCCTCTAACCCCTTGGATTTCCATGGGCTAACTTTTGCCTTTAAAGGGGAACTCCACACTCCATTCTACAATGCTCTTGTCTCCCCCTCTAACCCCTTGGATTTCCATGGGCTAACTTTTGCTTTTAAAGGGGAACTTCAAAATGCACTCCATTCTCAAAAGGCTGTGAGCTGCCTTCACCAATCCAAACCACATCCTTTTTCAAAGCATACAATAGGGTCAGCTAGAAAGGGGCGAGAAGAGCGATCGCCCAACCCCCTCCTGAACCATACAAGGCCACATGCACTCAACATAGCTGGCTGCTTTTGGGGCATGTTGGGCTCAGCCCAATACTAACCACAAAGCACCTTGTACCCATTAGTTTAAAGGGGTTTTTCACATTCCGTAAAGCTCCCTGTCTGCAGCCCCCACAACCCCAGCCTAGGGTTGTGGGGAAGAGGCCCTTGTCCTCCTGAATATGGGAACAAGGTGGCTGACTTTTGGGGTGCCCAAGCCCTTCCTTCCCCAAGCATCCACCCCCCTTTCATGGGCTGGCTTGCTGTGTGTTTGGCTAGGGGTTTGTTAGTGTGTGGGAGTGGCGCAATATTTTTTTAGTTTGGGGTGGTATTTTTCACGTGGGGGTACTCATTTTAAGCTTTACCATACCCAAATGACCTTGTATGTATTGGGGCAGGCTATTTTTTGTTTTGGGTTAAAGTCTTGCAGCTGCAATGTAGATTTGTAAATTTTCTCTAAAGCCATACATCTTTGAAGCAGCATTTTGTATACATGCTACAGATGCACCACTTTACAGGCAGAGTAACCCCCCCCCCCCAAGTTACTAGCTTGTAAGCAATTTTGCATTTCTAAAAAGCACTTCTCCTTGTTTCGTTTTTGGCATTGTCCAAATTGATGACATTGATATATATCCCTCAGGGTGGGACCTGGGCCCCCATACCCATTTTAAGGACAATAACTAGAATATAAGCCAGCCAAGTGGGGACTCACAGAATTAACAAGTAAGTTCACATAGACCATGCAATGGTATTTGTTGTACAACTTTTGCCCATGTTAGGCTCTTTGTTAGCCCCCCCCTAGACCGGGGGGTGTTTGTCCCATCTGTCATTTTGTAGCATTCTGGATGATGTGCTTAATTTTGGACAGGGGGTGGCCTATTTTGTGCTAGCTGCATTTGGTTTGTTCTGGGCATGCTCAAGTACTTTGTTTTTTTTGCTGTGGCTTTTGGTGCGTGAAATGCATTTGTGTTTGTCCGGGCATGCTCAGGGACTTTGTTTTTTTATGCTTTTTGTACGTGAACAGCACCTCCTGATTTTTCTGGGCATGTTCAGAGAGTGTTTTTTTGTGTTAGTAATTTAAGGACATCCTTACCAGGTATACCAATTTTGAAGTTCTGTCTCTACATTGGGTGAACTTGCATTTTTCTGTGTTTCATGGACTGTGCATGTGTTTTCAATTACCTCATTGGCACACCAATCTATGTTATATAAAGCTTGCAGATAGCATTCTTTACCTTGCCCTGAAAAGAGGCAAGGTGTGTGTGTGTGTGGTGTCCGTATAGAGTTTGTTACACATGTATTTTCTCTTTATATTTTCTTTGTTATGTCTTTGCAAAACAGATGTGTTTTAGAGCAAGTTACTTTTGTTTTGTTTTTTTTGGGGGGGGGGGAATTTTTCACTGAAATATTTTTGATGTCAATGTGTGTTGTTTGTAGGTTGTTAGTTTCACTTTGATTTAATTGCCTGTGCTGCATTATCTTGAAAAATCTTCCTCAAGTTGTTGTGACCACTAAATGTTTAAATCCTTAAGAGACTGTCCGTTTGTGGGCGCAGTCCTTTTAACTCCTGTTAATTTCCTCTGCAAAATGGTCAGATCTCAAAACCATATTCTGTTAGTGTCTCAAATTAACATACGTGTGTTTTCTTCCTCCCCTTCTTCTTTTCCAAGTCCTGTTTTGTTGACCAATAATATTTGTAGCAAATTTTTATGTTTTATGTATTTGTTAATAATTTGTTTTGCAGATGCATGCTCAATCCAAGTAATGCATTTTTCACTCCCCCCAAAAACAATTTTCATGCATCAGATTTCCCCAGCTGCAGCTTAACTAAGCTGATTGGCATGGCAAAACAAAAAAAGGTGTCATTTGTCTAAAAGCCACTTTCCTGGTGCCTTCATGGTAGCATATGCATGGATTCTGCATATGCTGCCATGGATAGGCATCAGGAAGGTAAAATTACAGAGAGGTAAGTATTCAATTCTCCATTTTAGAGCAGTGATTCTCAGCCTCAGTCCTCAAGTACCCCTGACAGGACATGTTTTGTGAATCTATCTTAGCCAAAATAGCTGTCCAAAATACCAAGCCATTGACTATGATTTAAAGCACCTGTGCAAGATGAAGGTAAACCTGCAAACATGGTCTGTTGGGGGTACTTGAGGACAGCACACAGAAATGACATCACGCCCCTATAGGAAGTTGCTTGTCCTGCTGGGACTTTCTGCCACCACCATGCCCCGCTCACTGTTCTCCCACGAAGAAATGATCCTGATTTGTAAAGTATGTTAGTTTTTAAATTCTTTTTACATGGGGTGGTGGTTGTCTGGGTCATGTGTGTATGTCTAAATGATTTTGCCTCAAAACACACATCTACTTCCTGTGTTGAGATTAACTTCCGGGCTAATGTATATTGCTTCCTGCTTCAGTGTGTGTATGTGTGTGTGTATATATATATATATATACACATACACACACAGTATCTCACAAAAGTGAGTCACACCCCTCACATTTTGTAAATATTTTATTAAATATATTTTTATGTGACATCTCTGAAGAACTGACACTTTGCTACAATGTAAAGTAGTGAGTGTACAGTTCGTATAACAGTGTAAATTTGCTGTCCCCTCAAAATTACACAACACACAGCCATTCATGTCTAAACCGCTGGCAACAAAGTGAGTACACCCTAATTGAAAATGTCCAAATTGGGACCAAAGTGTCAATATTTTGTGTGGCCACCATTATTTACCAGCACTGCCTTAACCCTCTTGGACATGGAGTTAACCAGAGCTTCACAGGTTGCCACTGGAGTCCTCTTCCACTCCTCCATGACGACATCACAGAGCTGGTGAATGTAAAAGACTATGCGCTCCTCCATCTTCCATTAGAGGATGCTCACAGATGCTCAATAGGGTTTAGGTCTGGAGACATGCTTGGCCAGTCCATCACTTTTACCCTCAGCTTCTTTAGCAAGGCAGTGTGTCATCTTAGAGGTCTGTTTGGGGTTGTTATGTTGGAATACTGTCTGTGGACCAGTCTCCAAAGGGAGGAGATCATGCTCACAGTACATGTTGGCATTCATGGTTCCCTTGATGAACTGTAGCCCCCAGTGCCAACACCACTCATGTAGCCCCAGGCTATGACACTCCTACCACCATGCTTGACTGTAGGCAAAGACACACTTTTCTTTGTACTCCTCACCTGGTTGTTGCCACACACGCTTGACACCATTTGAACCAAATACGTTTATCTTGGCCTCATCAGACCACAGGGACATGGTTCCAGTAATCCCCACCCTTAGTCTGTTTGTCTTCAGCAAACTGTTTATGGGCTTTCATGTGCATCATCTTTAAAAGAGGCTTCCTTCTGGGATGACAGCCATGCAGACCAATTTGATGCAGTGTGCGGCGTATGGTCTGAGCACTGACAGGCTGCCCCCCACCCCTTCAACCTCTGCAGCAATGCTGTCAGCACTCATGCATCTATTTTCCAAAGACAAGCTCTGGATATGATGCTGAGCACAAGCACTCAATTTTTTTTGTCGACCATGGCGAGGCCTGTTCTGAGTGGAACCTGTCCTGTATGGTCTTGATCACAGTGCTGCAGCTCAGTTTCTGGGTCTTGGCAATTTTCTTATAGCCTAGGTCATCTATTATGAAGAGCAACAATTCTTTTTCAGATCCTCAGAGAGTTCTTTGCCATAGGTGCCATGTTAAACTTCCAGTGACCAGTAAGAGAGAGAGCGATAACACCAAATTTAACGCACCTGCTCCCCATTCACACCTGAGACTTTGTGACACTAACGATTCACATGACACCGGGAGGGAAAATGGCTAATTGGGCCCAATTTTAACATTTCACTTAGTGGTGTACTCACTTTTGTTGCCAGTGGTTTAGACATTAATGGCTGTGTGTTGTTATTCTGAGGGGACTGCAAATTTACACTGTTATACAAGCTGTATACTCACTACTTTACATTGTAGCAAAGTGTCATTTCTTCAGTGTTGTCACATGAAAGATATATTAAAATATTTACAATAATGTGAGGGGTGTACTCACTTTTGTGAGATACTGTGTATTTATATATATATATATATATATATATATATATATATATATTTGAAAGTGATTGCTTAATTATGAACACAGCTACATCTCCAGTTATAAGAGGGTGTGCACACTTATGCAACCCCGATATTCTAGTTTATTTGTTTCCTTCTTACCCCATAAAAGTTTGTGAGTTTGGTGTGAAATATAGTTGGGTAGTTTTGTAGGACACATTAAACCTGCCAAAAGTTATGAAATTGTTTTATCTTTGGGCTGATTTACTAAAGGAAAATCAACTTTGCAGTCCCTTTAGAGCTAAAGGGAAGATCTGAAATTAGGGTAAACTCTGCTGATTTTATCATCCAATCATGTATAAGAAAAAATGCTTTTTTTTTATATTCCTTGCATCTCCCCCTCGGATCTACTGTGACTTTGCCTTTAGTAAATAAACCCCCCTGTCTCATGTTTGGACATCCCTGAAAGCTCACATTTTCCCCAGGTGTGTTTAGAATTTTTATATCCACTGTGTGTGTGTGGAATGACTATATATATATATATATATATATATATATATATATATATATATATATATACACACACACACACAGTAGATATGTGTATGTATGTATAGAGAACAAGAGCGAGATTGTGTTTGTGTTCGTGTTGTTTGACAATTGTACAGTGGCACTCTTCACTTTGCAAACAATAACCAATCATGGGCAAGGAGAATAAAAAAAAACACACATGGTTAGATGATGGAAGTCAGCAGAGCCTTGCTCATTTACTAAGCACTGGAGCAACTGCACATGCAGAGTGTAACTGCACTTTGAAAAGAGCAGTGGGTGTTGATTTATTAAAGGCAAACCCACTCTGCAATACAAGTGCACTAGACAACAATGTAATAAACTTCTTTAATCAAAATAGGCATGAACAAATGTAGTTAACCTGTTATCTGCCAAAAGGTCGTATTAGGGCGAACAACAATGTTTAATACGAACGATTATACTGTGCCCACGAACCTCAAACTTGGCATTTTAAACTTATCAACAGTAAAGAAAAGCACATGTACCAGCACGAAGTAATAATAATAATAATAGGAACACACGTCGAGTACTTACTTTTTTGCAGCACTTACCTGATCTTTCTATACTGATTTTGCTCCCTCAATTTCGGTCTGACCAGCGTTTTCTCAATTGCTCCTTGGATTGTCATACCCCAAAAGTCCTATGCAGACTTCTCACAACTTTAGTCATGATCTTGTTCCTTTCTTGCATTTGGGTTTTTGTACGGTCATGATTCTCACTATAGTCGGTCCTCTTCAAGATGTCCACCATCTCCACCATCTCTTCAAAGGACATATTTGAGACCTTATCTCCTCCTGGATGTGGAACTGTCTTGCTCTGGGCTTTCCTCGTCATTGCTGCTCTCTGCAGGCACCTGCTGTCTCCGCCATGTGCTCTCCCCTCTGCCCTGAAAGAGAAGAGGTGGGGAATACACTAGAAAGAAGGACAGGGGCGAAGCTTGACGCATGGCGCAGTGTATATAAAGCATAACACATGCGCGACGTGCATACGATCTGTGGAACGATCTGTTTGAATGATCGGCACTTACGATCCTCCGTCCTCCACATACAGTTGTATGGCTGAACTTGCATTGACTTTGGAGAGAAAAAGATGCAGGAACTATTTTTTAAATGCACTGGAAGCAGATTGCATGGGTGTTATCACTCATGCGATAAGATTAAGGTACGAATACACAGTTCGCACTGCAATCTGTGAACCGTTCTGGGGCTGTCATTAACATTGTAATGACACCCGCAGCAGGTCACAGAGGGCAGTATGACCTGCCTGCAGGAGAGAAGCGAGGTGTGAACCACAGCTGGAATTCACAAGTGTGGACAAGGAGCCAGGAGTGTCAGTGGTGGACAGGAGAAGGGGATGATCTTGCCTGATATGTTCAATAATATAGGTAACAGCAGACATATATGGCATAGTTTTTGTTTTTTCTTGGAAAGTTAGCAATGTGCTCTGTCATGCCTAATTGTTTTTTTTTCTCTTTCTCTGTTTAGATTCTAGTTCGGAGGAAGGGGGAGGCTTAAGAGAGAGCACAGGACATTGGTGTGGCAATGTGTAAGTCCTTTTTATCTTTGTTTTTTCACTGCTCCCGAAAAAACAGCAATTTTTAAATCTTTTTTTTGCATTTATACATGTCCCCTGGGGCAGGACCCAGGTCCCCAAACACTTTTTATGACAATAACTTGCATATAAGCCTTTAAAATGAGCACTTTTGATTTTTCATATTCGTGTCCCATAAACTTTAACGGTGTTCTGCCAAATTTTTTGCCTGTTCGGATGTTCTGGTGCGAACCGAACCAGGGGGTGTTTGGCTCATCCTTAATGGACACAGCCCGCTGTACTCTAGGGGCCCTCCGATCCGTTCCGCCCAGATGAAAGGTGAGGGATTCCCTTCCGTTTTATTTTTAGTGGATCAAATTTGAGGTAGGTGGGTGTAAACTGACACAAATCCCTTTACATCTGCCACTCCATAGAGCTGAATGGAGGATTTGATTGGGTTAGACTGATCCTAATGCTGCTTTCCCACTGATGCACTGCAATTTACCCCCACCACGGGTGTGTTGCGCCTGTGGCTTTCCTGTGTGTTAGCTGCAGTTTGCCCTAGGCTTTTATTAGATTCTGCAGGTGTGGTGTACTTTGTGAAAGTGCATCCAACCCACAGGTAATAACAGAAGTCAGTAGCTCAGTACAGATAACCTGCAGGTGCACCTGTGGATCAGTTTGAAAGCAGTCCAGTAACCACTGCAGAACAGATATGCCCATATATACACTGTGATTTTAGTCATAAACTCAGCTTTATGAACAGTCTTCCATTCCAGTACTGCCAGCTGTTGGCCCAGGCAGATTGCATTTGGTATCACTCCACCTGTGACAGGAGCGGCGCTATACAGTAAGCACCAGCTTATGGGGCTCTGCTCTTCAAACACTTGCTTCTTCTATCACCGGCTTCATTCACAATGCTGATGCTGTGGCATAGAGGGGTGGCAACCCAAGACCTGGCCTTGCTAACCCGCCATCCCAGAGCAGGAAGTTGTGGCACACATTATAAGGCTCCATGGGCCACATGTTGCCCCCGGCCACTGGTTTGCCACCTCTGGTTTAGACCTTGTCCAAAGTGAGCCACATTTTTCAAAATCCAGCCTGCTTTAAATAAAGGCTAAGTTGCTCAGCATGGCCCGGGAAGAGATGTATGGCTGTTTTAAGTGCTTTTGCTTACTGTCTTTTTAGCAAAGGGAGCAGTCATTTTAATTGGGGCCAGTCTGCAAAGCAGGTCCACCAAGAAGTAACCCCCCCAAACATTAATAAAAAAACACATCTTACACTTGATGTGTAGATTATTGGCACTTCTTGGGAACATGGAGGAAAGCACATTCCCTGCCAGTGTTATTGGTCTAGGTAAAGTGTATAGTATAGGGGTTATTTACTAAAACTGGCGAGTGCAAAATCTGTTGACAATCAGCTTCCAACTTCCGCTTTTTCATTTAAGCTCAGACAATAAAACCTGCAAGCTGATTGGTTTCTATGTACAGCTGCACCAGATTTTGCACTCTCTAGTGTTAACAAATCCCCCCTTTAGGTATTTCCTTCGAAAAATGGATTTGGGTAACTGATGAGGGATGTCTCATTTAGTGTTTCATAAAACAGGGCCAGATAGTGGACGTTTGTTGCATACACTACACCAGCTACAATACAAGTTGGTCATCACCCCCCTTACTCCAACAATACCTATTATTTTGGAGGTTCTGTCACATTTTGGCCAGATGCTGAAGTTTATGAACTGAAACATTTGTGACATTGTGCAAATGTGATGTTCTCTCCTAGGTTTTTCCGCAGAGTTGAACTTATTTTGAGTTGAGCAAGAAGTCCTTTCTCCTTTTCTTTTTTACCTAATTTACATACAGTTTATGCACATCATTCATGTTGAGTTCCTTGCTTTTTAACACCATTTTTTAGTCATGGGCCAGTTTACAATGTGCAAAAAGTAAGGCCGAACTCATTCCATAACTTGCTCTTTATTTTGTGTTTTGCCAAATGCTTAATCTTTCTTGGGAACAGTGTGGCAGGACCATGCATTTGCAAGGTCGAGGAGACAAGTGTCACATTGGTGGTAAGATCTGGGGCAGGCTGGTTTGCAATTCCTGATGGGAATCACTTTTGATAGGTGTGTTTGTGTTTTTTTGTAGCTGGCAATCCAAGGGGCCACCTGCAAGAGGCTGAGCCATCCACCCTGGTGCTCACCCCCCCCCCCCCCTCCCCCGATGGCCAACGTAAGAATAATTTTGTATTTGTCTGGCAAACATCACATGATTGAATTTTAAGAAAAAAAAAACATATAGCTGTGAGTGTGATTGCCACAATCCCTTGTTCCCATTACACTAAATTCATCATTGAGGGGCATTTGGCCAAAAAACATGTAGAAAAAAATATACAATTTCTTAAAATAGACAGTGTCTTGCACAGAATAGAATATTCATAGAATGCACAGAATATTTTCACTCAAGTATCAACAAGTACATCAAAACGGTATACCTTCATTACTTGCTGTATGGTTCCACAGAGCAGATTCTGGGGGAAATTTACTAATACTGGAGCATTAAGAATCTAGTGAAGTTGTGCATGGTAGCTAATCAGCTTCTAACGTCAGCTTGTTAAATTAAGCTTTGACCAAAAAACCTGGAAGATGATTGGTTTCTATGCAGAGCTGCACCAGATTTTGTACTCTCCAGTTTTATTAAATCTCCAATTCTGAGCAGTTGCCAAGTTTTGGGGAAAGAATGCCTTTTTCAATGTTAACCAAAGCGTTACCCTTTTTCAAGCAAACAGTCCACTCACCATACTTGACTAGATTTGCCTGCTTTCTTCCTAGGGTGTTGAAGATGTCATGTTACCCGGCTTAACTTCCTACATCAAAGAATCAGATGTTCAGCTTACAGACATTAGTTATTTTTGCAGCATCATCAAATTTGCCAACACAAGACATTTTTTAGGGAACCCAACTTGGAGAAATCTAGTTAGTGTGTATTGAACACATTCCCAAAGACAAAATCTTAGATCCTATACAATCTCTCCTCTTTTTGTCAGACTTGCTATGAATAGGTAACCCAAATCTCGCCCTTCCTGGCAAATGGACATCCTTTCAGCAAGCACACAGCAGATGTCTAGCACCCCCTGTTTGATGTTTCTCTGCCTGTGTAGAGAGGTGTGTGTTTGTTTCTTCTAATTTCCTCACTAATTATAATTCTCTCAACCTGTGTTTTTTTTTAGTTTTTTTGCCAACCCCATCCCCCCTCCCCTAATTTTTGGGGAAGGGATTTCAGGTGTGTTTTGGAGCACAAAGTAGAGGACACAGGCCTGGTGCCAAACATTTGCAGATCATGTATAGATTTTTAGGGTTGTAATCTTTGTGAAACCTTAGATTTGCAAGGGTATATGCAAGGGGGACCAATCTTTGGCAATGTGATTCTGAAGAAGCATTCACTTATCCCACACTTACTTCTTTGATATCCAGCTTACACAGAGCCTGTTTTTTATGGCAGTCCCTCAATTCTATTTTTCCTTTACTCGATTTAAAATGTTTTTTTGTGGAACATGTATTTGGAGGCCATGAAATGTCCAAACACTTCTATTGTGAACACAAAAGAGGTATCCTTGTAACCCACCTTGACATGTGAATGTCAGCAATTTAGTCACCCAACTTCCAGGAAGACTACTTTGGCCAATAAATTAACATGTTAAGTAAATAGTTTGTGTAAGCCAGGTGTCAAATTATTAGCTCACAACAACAGTGTATCCTTAGATTGTTCAAACACCCACAGAGACACAATTCATGTTTTTTATTATTTGTCATAAATGAGACTCAGGATTGAAGACTTTTTTTTTCCCCAGACCCCACTCAACATGATGTGAAGGTGGTGGTGGGGTGGCTGCACCATCTGTTTAAATATGTGGAGAAGCTGATGGGCTTGCCATCCTGTGATGATCAGCCACCAGAGTTATGTTATTTTTTTTTTTTAATTTTGTATATCTTTATTTCTTATGTTTTTCAAATTTTTAGTTTCATAAAGTTTGTAAAAAATGTTTGATCAAAAAAAGGTATCCAACCCGGCACTACCTTGTAAAATGTCCTTTTCTATTTTTCATTTGAACACAATCTGAAACCCTGCAGTTACAGAACACATACATATCTGCCAAATCTGATCAAGACTCTGCTAGCTTGAGGCACAATGGGCAGATTTTGCCCACTCCAGCCACAGTGCTAAATTAGGTAAAAACTTAACTGCTACACAGTTGTTAATAGGAAAACAATCACTTCCAACTTCAGCTGTTACCTTTAAAGTTGTGGATTTTCAAGGTTTGACCATTATTGTTTGCCATGAATTGCAGCTCATACAATATTTAGTTTTGGGATTCTTCTTTTTCAAAATGTAAAACATAGAAAACCACTTCTGTCTCCTTGTAAATTTTCCATGGATCAAGTTACTCTATTTTTTGGGGGGGTGGCAAATTTGGGAAGACTCCTGTGGTAGGAATGTGTGAACGGTTCGGCCGAGCATAAGTTTGGGCCGAACTTTGGTTGTTGGGACGTTCGGCGAACACCGAACAATGTGCGGTGTTCGCGTCAAATTCGAAAGCCGTGGAACACCAATAAAGTCTATGGGACACTAACATGTAAAACCAAAAGTGCTCATTTTAAAGGCTTATATGCAAGTCATAAAAAGTGTTTGGGGACCCGGGTCCTGCCCCAGGGGACATGTATCAATGCAAAAGAAAGTTTTAAAAATGGATGTAAAGTGGCGCAGTTTTCCCATGTTTGGAACAGTACCGCAGCAAAATTACATTTCTAAAGGAAAAATTGTCATTTAAAACTAATTGCGGCTATAATGAATTTTCGGGTCTCAGCAATATAGATGAAACTCATTGCAAAAAAAGGCATGGGACCCCCCACCAATCCATTACCAGGCCCTTTGAGTCTGTTATGAATATTAAGGGGAACCTAGAACCAAAAATGAAAAAAAAATGACGTGGGGGTCCCCCCAAAATCCATACCAGGCCCTATAGGTCTGCTATTGAAATTAAAGGGAACCCTGTGACAAATTTTAAAAAAATGGCGTAGGCGTCCCCCCCCAAAATCCAGACCAGACTCTTATCAAGTATGCAACCCGGAAGGCCGCAGGAAAAGAGTGGGATGAGAGAGCGGCCTCCCTTCCTGAACCGTACCAGGCCACATGCCCTCAACGTGGGGTGGGTGCTTTGGAGTAGCCCCCCAAAGCCACTTGTCCCCATGTTGATGGGGACAAGGGCCTCATCCCCACAACCCTTGCCAGGTGGTTGTGGGGGTATGCGGGCGGGGGGGCTTATCGGAATCTGGAAGCCCCCCTTAACAAGGAGACCCCCAGATCCCGGCCTCCCCCCCATGTGAATTGGTAACGGATACATTGTATCCCTACCATTTCACAAAACAAACATCAAAAATAGAAAAAAAACAGGAGAAAAAAGAGAGGAGACACTTAGGGACAGGTCCTTTATTAGAAGATGAAAAAATAAAAATGTCCAGCAATGTCTATTCATCTTCTATCACCCCACCTTCCTCTGACGTCACACGGTGTCAGGGGGGGAGCGGAGTCACCCGTTTACTTCACTGATTTTTTATGTTCGTGTCCCATAGACTTTAACGGTGTTCGTTTGTTCGTCCAAATTTTTTCCCTGTTCGGATGTTCTGGTGCGAACCGAACCGGGGGGGTGTTCGGCTCATCCTTACTCAGTGGTCAAAGTCTCAAGTTTGCTCTTAGTGGATGTGGTGTTTGGTCCACCTGGAAGTAGTTTCCCTTTGTAACAGCCAGGTTGGGGAAAGAGAAGGCAGCAGCCACCGGAGTTAAAAGATGCCTTGTTTACGACATGCAGCTAGGCCAAAAATCACTTATGTGCACTGTTGCAAACCAGTCAAGGTGACAACTGTGGATGTAGCTAGTCATTATTGTCCATAGTCTCCAGCCATCACTAGTATGTTCCTTCACATTTCAGTGGAATGGTAATGGTAGGTGGGGCAGGCTGGCAAGATGGAGTGCAGGGAGGCACAAATGGCCACTAATTCTTCATATATGGACTGACTAATGTTGGCCCTTAGATTTGTCTTGACCCCAAATCTGTTAGACTAAAGTCCATGATGTAGGAAAAAAACTTACACCGACATATGTATTGATTATAAGATATGGCAAGTCAGCTACTTATATACCAGTTTCTGGGAGATGTTTCTGAATGTCAACCAAACTTTTTCCATTAAAAATCTGTGTCTGCTGTAATAGCTACTTGTATGAAACCAAACACATTTCATTTTGCAGTGCTTCCTTAGAGTAAAATAACAAAGTTTCATGTCAGTTGTTTGCCTATTTCCAACATAATGCATTCGTTAAGATGAGTGCAAAAGGGTCAGTTAGCCTACTGTGGTGTTCTGCTCAATGTGTGCATAGCTGTCACAATCTCCTCCTCCCCTCCTGAACACTCCAGCAATGGCAGACTTAGGCCCCATACACACTTTTAGATTGCTGATTTTTGTCTTCAGATTGACCAAAACCATGTAGTGCAAGGGCCTGTCTGATTGCATACAAATTGAAGCTCTTAAGGTTTAACCTCATATGAAAACAAAAAGCTGCCGAAAATATAATAGTGTGTATGGGGCATTAATTTACAGAGTAAAATATCTCTTTTTAAGACACAATAGGGAAGCCTCCTAGACAAACATAAAATTTGTGGCACAATACCTTAAAAAATAATCAAGGCCAAGTTTTTGTTTTTTTTTGGTTTGAAATTGGCCCCAAAAAAATGAAGGATAACAAAAAATATATAATACACCACTATCAAAAAGGAGCCCTACTGCTGAGGTAGCAGGGGCTGCATTTTCTGGTCAAGCTGCTGTGGTTGTTGGGCCATCTGCTGCTGTGGTTGTTGTGCAGCCATCTGCTGCTGTGGTTGTTGTGCGCCCATCTGCTGCTGTGGTTGTTGTGCGGCCATTTGCTGCTGTGGTTGTTGTGCGACCATCTGCTGCTGTGATTGTTGTGCGGCCATCTGCTGCTGTGGTCGTTGAATGCCCATCTGCTGCTGTGGTTATTGTGTGCCTATCTGCTGCTGCAGCTGGCCCATGTGCTGCAACTGCTGGCCCATGTAATGCCATGGTTGTTGTGCGCCCATCTGCTAATACAGCTGGCCCATGTGCTGCAACTGCTGGCCCATGTGCTGCTGTGGTTGTTGTGCACCCATCTGCTGCTGCAGCTGGCTCATGTGCAGCAACTGCTGACCCATGTGCTGCTGTGGTTGTTGTGCACCCATCTGCTGCTGCAGCTGGCTCATGTGCAGCAACTGCTGACCCATGTGCTGCTGTGGTTGTTGTGTGCCCATCTGCTGCTGCAGCTGGCTCATGTGCTGCAACTGTTGGCCCATGTGCTGCTGTGGTTGTTGGCCCATGTGCTGCTGCAGCTGGCCCATCTGATGCTGCTGGTTCATTATCAGCTACTGGTAGAGTGGGATACTGGACAGGGGTTGTGCTTGAGGGGTGGGGAAGGTATAAGAGGATGTTTGGGGAATGTATGTATTTAAATTTGTGAAAGTGGGCAGACTAGATTTTTTAGTGAAACTTTGGGGGGCAAGGTTGATAGGGAAATTTGAAAAGGGTAAACTAGAGGGCACACTACAAATCATGGAGGGATTGTAATTTGGGGCTTGAAATGAAGAAAGGATTCGGAGATTGTTACTTTGACGAAGAGGGGTAGAGAGAGTTGAATAGACAGGGGAGATGTCAGGTTGAGAGTGTCCAGAGGAGGTGTGTGTGGCAGAGGGCAAGGTGGTATATGGAATTGAGGTAGGGGCAATGTGAGATAACATAGGCTGGTCAGGTGGGGGCATATTTGCAACTTGGGAACGGGAAATGCTGTGCTTTGACGTGAAGTTTGTGATTGCTGGTCTGAATCACTAGGGACAGATTGTGTTGGGGTGTTGTTTGGGTCTGTGAGGGCATGTGAGGAAGTGGGGATAATAACCAATTGTGAGGGAGGGTCCACCAGGGGTAAATCAGGATCAGCCACACCCTGGCCTTCAGTCCCTGGCCTTTCAACATGCGCATCTTGTTGTTGCAACACAACACTTTGCTCTTCACTGCTACTGCCCCTGCGGTGAGAGCGTCTGGCGATTGTTGCATTCAGTTGCTGTACCGCTAAACGCAGGGCCTGAATGTCTTCACCATTTTGCATGAGGACTACAGTCTGATTGTTGATGGCTGTAGTCAGTATTTGAAGTTGTGAAGCCTGATTCTGGCCCATACGCTGCAATTCTTCTTTTAACTGCTGGCGGTCATGAACTTGTTGGCCCAAGTCTTGCTGTAAGAGCCTGCAGTGTCCTTTCTACATAATTCATTTGTGTAAAAGGTCTCCCTTGCTCCCATAATCTACCTGCCTGGGCAGCCAACCTTTCACCAACTTTGATAAGTCGGCTTTGGCCAGGTGGCAGGGGTGCTGATCCTGCTGCATCCAATGTGGGCTGGAAAGCAAAAAACAAAAATAATATACAATTTGAAAAACAGTGTTTGCATGGCTGAACACACAAACAGTAGTAGAAGTGGGTGCCATTTGCCCAAGTATTAGAACATGTTCATGTTGTCAAGGCTGGGTTACTTAGCACAGGAGACTTCAACATAACACTTTAAGTAAACTTATGCCGCTTACACACGAGCGGACTTTACGGCAGACTTGGTCCGGCGGACCCGACTTCATCGGATAATTCGATCGTGTGTGGGCTCCAGTGGACTTTTTTCCCCAAAAGTTCGACGGACCTAGAAATGAAACGTTTCAAATCTTTCCGACGGACTCGAGTCCGGTCGAAAAATCCACTCATCCCTGCATCAAATTTGCATGACACGAGAGTGTGACCAGCTCTCTATGGAGCTGTTTCACATAACTCTGGGGCAGCTGCGTACTGTCTTGCAGTGGTCTTGGGCATCTTGTAGTGTTGCAGGAACCAGTGCAATTGCAGTACCGGCTCCCACATCGCATCTCTCCCACAGGCTGTTCACACTGCCTTCTGTGAACTGCTGCAGGTGTCAATACAAAGTTAATGACTACCCCAGATTAGATCAAACTGTAAACTGCATTTGACCAGAAATATAATTGCATGGGTGAGAACACCCATGTGATCTAATTCCAGTGCAGGAAATATAAAGTCCCTGCACCTTTTTTATGCAAATCCAATGCAAGTTCAGACATACAGTTTGTATGCCTGAACTTGCATTGCACAGACATCGCATGTCCTCGGCACAGCAGTGTGAGCGAATCACATGCAATGTGTGCGTTTGCTATCGTGTGAACCCGGCTGAGGAGAATTCATGCCAAAATTCTGCAGATTTGTCCATGAAACAGAGAACAGAGACTCACCAGACCCCTGTTTTGAGTCACTCCGCACAGAGGTGTGAACCCAGCCTTAGGGTTTTAATTTTCTACAACTGGCGATTGCAAGATATCTTGCAGCTCTGCATGGAAAACCAAACATCTAGTTTTTTGCCTCCAATATTTTTGGAACAAGATGAAGTTAGAATATGATTGACTAACATGCCAAGCTGCACCATATTTGACACTCCCCAGTTTAAGTAAATCAACCCCTTAGTTTCCAGGGCTATGTTAACCCTTCATTTTTTTAAAGGAACAAGAACTTAAAAGCAACTTGATAGATCAGTTGACAAGGTATTTCCCACAAATTTGTGGGAAAGCACAAAAGATGAAGGTTGTGTGCAAACACTTGTGGCAAAGAAGGTCAATTATTTTAACTTATCGGATGGAGAGGCAACTCAGTAGGAGCTGCGGAAGGGGGCAAAGATGGAACAGCTGCATTGTCTGCAAAAGCCTGAAAAATAACACAAATGTATGGCATGACACCAAGTCATGCCATACAGTCTATTCTGTATAGTCTATTCTGGATATTAAGCAGTAGCACCCACCTAACCCCCCCCCCCCCAAATTTTTGAAAATCTACAAGCATATGGGGTGTTGCCAGTTAACATTATGTGGTTGATGTATTTGTGCATCATTGGGCATTTGTTGGCCTACCACAAACCATTATTTTCTTCTTATTTTAATTATGCCTGCACTGTTTTCTGTTCCTGCCCCTTTTCCATAGAAAGATGTTTGTCCCAAAGGTAGCCAGCTTTAAACCATCCTACCTAGATCTTTCTCCTGGCTTCTCTACAGTGGGATGGTGCTTGGCGCCGCTGCCTCCTCCTCCTTTTGCTGGTGTGTTGCTGTGAAGATATATTTTGAAAGTTAATTTTAGTTTCCTCTTACTATTGTATTTTTGGCAAAGAAACAAAGCAGAACTCATTTGATTACTTACCAGGAGGGACCCGAGATTCCACATCAGAATGTGTGTGGGCCTCTTCAACATGTTGCTGCTGGCCAGAGGGGCTGGCAGGGGTAGATGACCTAGGACTTGATGAAGGGGCTACAATTTCAAGTATGTAAATTTTTGAGAATTTCCTAATTTTTCCTCATTAAGACACACTTTGCATAAAGCATTAAACATGAACAAGCAACCTCCCTCCTGTGTAAAAAGGTGCATGTGATTTTTACTTACCATGCTGGATAGCATCAGTGTCATCCCGAGAATCCACACCAAGAACAGTATCCAGAATGATGATATCCAGCAGTAATTAAACGATCAAGGGGTTAATATGGCGCACAATGGAGGTAGCCGAGTACATATAACTAAAAATGGTGGGGGGAAGGGGGTGGGTTGGGGGTTCCTGAGAGGGGGAACTTGATGGTGGTGGTTAATGTTTCACAACAAGTTTGGGTATTAGTCCATGTAAGGATAAAATGATGCTGAATAAATGGAAGGCAGCCAGTCTATAAAAGCTAGAAGAAGCTCTGGAACAATAAAAAAGAAAGAAGGACGGTGCCCTCTAAGTGCAGCATGTAGGTTAAAAATATTTATTACAATAGATAAAAACACTCACATTTGAGTTGCTAAAAACCAGCATGTAAAGTAGTTTCATCCGCGTGCTCTCGGGGGATGTGGGTGTCACGGGCCAGGGGGTTCCTGGGATGTGAGTCCTGTGACCTGGGTCCTGGTAGCTGTTCCGGTGGTGCCGAGGGTCCTCAGAGCCTCCGGGCGGCCAGGATGTCGGTCGTGGATCCTCCGTGGAGCGTCGTGCTGACTTAGACCTATCACTACAAAATGAGGATCCACAGATAGATAAGTGTGCCATGATGTGCAAATATGCTGTGCGAAAACTTGCTCTTGGATTGACCTTTGTTTTTAAAATGACATGTTTTTAATTCATATGTGTTCTGTCTAACCTAACTTTGCTTTGATTCGTAAACATCTGTTTGCTACCCGATATTGGTGTTGTTCAGGCTCACATCTGATTATCCCTGGCAATGTCCTCAGACCCTTACTACTCCTCCGACTATCCTTTGTCAGCACTCATATTTAGTCACTTTTCTACTCAGCCTCTGAGTTACAGCTCCACAGTTTGTTAACAATTTTAGACTTATGTTCTACAAGCACACACCCTCCTTCACCTTTTAAACCATCCGTGGCCAGAAAATCTGGAGTGCAGTGTGCTGACCAGGAAACCCATTCATTTTTTTCACATAAACCTCTCTTATCTCAGCTCAATTACCTGCTATCTCAGACTATTCCATGGGCTCTCTGGGGATGTTTGTAAACATATACTGTATAGTGTGAAAAACTCCATGGAGTCCTGCATGGTATATATATATAGTAGGGGCTTACCTTCTCCAAGCCCTTTACACCATATTCTAAAAAGATCACTTTAGTCATTTTCTTTGCCTGGTAACAAACTGACTACTCTACGAGTGTTCTTAAACTTTAACCTTAAAAGAGAAGTTAGGGTTTTTGCTAATTTTTTTAAGTCATACTTAGTATGGTGGATGCAGTATTGTTCCGATGCTGCATCTGTCTCCTGCCGGCTCTGAGACTGAGAACTAAGCAATCAAATACCGTTGATCGCTCAGTTCTCAGTGCTCCATAAACAGAGAGTTGGTGACTGTCAGTGACTGATTCTCTTCTCTGTTACCTCTGCATTCACTGGAGTGCTGGACTGTGGAGAGGGTGGGAGTGGCTGGCTCAGTCTCTCAGCCACTCGCTGAGAGGCTGAGCCATGTACTGGCCAGGTATCTAAGCAGATCCCGCTCTGTGATGTCAGCCGACAGCAGGCTTCAGCCTGCTGTCTGCTGAAAATGGGTCACAGGAGTGCAGAACAAACTGCACTCCTGTGATCCATAGGAGAAGTACAGCCAAACGAGCTTAGGCTGTACTTCTCTTTTAATATCAGTATATTTTTTTATTCTAAAAGAAAGACACAAAAGAGAGGTGACAAATGTTCATAATTGCTTTTAGGAGCTCTGTCATTATGGTGTTGGGACATAGCAGATATCCCAATTACCAAAAGGGAAGCATGCATAGTTGTCCAAAATGTACCGAGCTGCAGACTAAATATCAACTCTGAATAATCTGTGCAATATAACTATAGCTTTTATGGAGCAAATGTGTTTTTCTTTTTTTCCTGTTTTTGTTTTTTTGCTTTTTGTTTATCCTTTCTCTTGTGTAGTATATATTTTATGACTTGTGCACTTACAAAGCTTCAATATGTCAATGTAAGCAAAAGTTATTTTATGTGTTAAAAATAATAAAACATTTACAATAAAAACGTATCTCATTAAAAAAAAAAGCTGTTGTTTGTGTTGGATCAAAATTAGCAGGATTTTGTTGAAAGCCAGCAGGATCATACGTGCTTATTGAGATCCCAAAATCCCCTGAATATCGCTACGAAACATCAATTTAAACACATAAATTTGAAAAAATAACATTTACCAAACTCATTATCCTTTGCCTTTAAGTAAAATATCCTGATGGTGTATTCTGGTGG
Organism: Lithobates clamitans; assembly: GCA_037952925.1. Lineage (NCBI taxonomy): Eukaryota > Metazoa > Chordata > Amphibia > Anura > Ranidae > Lithobates > Lithobates clamitans. The sequence continues at coordinate 3,168,699 of JBBGZY010000284.1, forward strand.
GTGCCTTTTATCTTGGTAATTACTTCTGTTTCCAGTCCTAAATAACCTGTCTGCACGGAGAAGGCAGTTATGCCTTGACTGCCTAAAGGGGTCTATTGTTACTTGGCATAGTAATCCTAGACATCATTGGCCATGCATTCTAGCTTGCCTTTTTACATTCAAGGCATGTATCACTTGCATAGTAATTTACAACAACCCCAACTATGTACTATATTACAGTTTTCCCTTTTACATTTCAAGCATATTGTATATATTCCCTTTGATATTCTGTAGCATCAGCTGCAGTGAGCCTGTTTCCCCCTGATGTACAGCCTGGACACTGTGTCGTTGTCTTCTGAATCCAGGGCAAGCAGAGACCACAGTTGAGAGCAGGGGATCATGGGATGTTGGTCCGGGGAGCCAGGATTTGCATTGGAGCCAGATTGCTGTGGGCTGTAAGTTCCAGCCAGCTGGGAGAGAGAAAAGAATGCTGAGTGAGGGCATAAATAGCCTGGCCCGGGGGGGGGGGGGGAGTCTTTGTTTTGGGACCACGGCCCTCAGCTAAGAGCAGGAACCTAGCCGCTCTGGGGAATGTGAGCAGGCACTGTGGCCTAGGTGGGCTGGAGAGTCTCTAGCAAGGAAGCAAGCAGATTCACCATTACCCTTTTCTCTGTGGACTGAATGACTGTCGGGGGTCACTCTCATCGTCACCGGACCAGACCCAGCTTAAAGCCAGCGTCGCTGGATGCCTGGGCCAGGCACCCTTCGCTGGTTGCAGATTCTTCAAGAGTCTGTTGCGGGGCATTCTATTCCCTTGAGCCTTGGTAACATCAGGATTGGTGAGCGGGCAGAAGCCCACCCTGTCTATACTCTATAAAGACACTGCATGCAGACACCTTTATCCCATCTCTTTACATTAAAGCCTCAAAAAGGAAACACTTTGCACATGCTATTTTCTATTGCTGGTTGCCATTGCACAGCAATCCTTCTGGGCCCTTGTTGAGCTAGCTGAAGACACTGAACATCTACATCACAAGGACTCCTTCACTCATCTCTTCTCCCCCACTTAAAGGACTCTGTGCACAACGTATGCACACTTTAAGGGGATCTTCACTCAGAGATTAAGTATTGCATTTCTTGTAACGTTTTATAATTGTGCCACAAAGTTTATCAGGCCTATGGCATCAGGATTTGAAGGGAGTAGTCTCACATAAAAGGTAATTATCTTCCCATTTATGTCTGGGGTCATAGGTTCTTTCAGGACCTACTGGTTACTAATGTTTGACATTGTGACATTGTGATTTTTTTTGCATTGCATACCCTTGTGCATGTGTAGCACCCTCTAGGTATGTACTATAGGTAGGAGTTTTGTAGGACAGGTAAATTTAGGCAGGCCTGGCTGGCAGCCAGGCCTGTTGGTTTTGATCTGAGCTGGGCTGGGAGTGGCTTGGGGTAGCATATGGTGACTCACAGGGAGCATCACTGAGACCTCCCTCTTCTTTCTAGAGTTTGCTATAAAGTTCTGGAAAGAGAGGAGGAGAGGAAAGGTGGAGCTGCCTGGGGTGTTTTAAGGAGCCTTGACCAATCCCCAATCTGGATTGGCAGGGGACAGGCCTCCTTAAATAGCCAGGGTCAGCCCAGCTGAGGAGCAGTTGTTGGGTGGAAGAGCTGGAGATAGAGTCCTAGGCTGTCGGGGCCTTTGAGGGAGCTCCCCAGTCTGGGGGGTGACCTTGGGCCTGGGGGTCGGGTGCAGATGGGGCCCTCCAAAAAATCATGGAGGTGTCCTGGACTGTAGGCACAGGAGGAGCAACAAGGACAGCAGGAGAGAGCAGTGCCTGGCAAGTCTCCAGGGAGAGGAACAACTGGTCGCAGCCAGGAGGGCTGTTGAGTGACATGCACAGGCCTGAGAGGACTGGGGAGGCACACCAGAGAGGACTGGGAGAATGCAGTCTGGGATAGGTGCAGACCCAGCGGAGTGGACTGTGGTGTTATGGGCAGTAGAGAAGGGCAGCTGAAGCCAGGAGGTCTGGCAGGGCCTGAAGATGGGTTACTGGGCTCAGTAGCCGCATGTAGGACAGCTTACACCAGGAAATTTATATTTCTTGCTACACTATAGAGGCTTGCAAAGGGCAATTTTTGAGGCCTGGCTTGATGTGCAGGAGGAGAAAGGAGTGAAGATTAGAGAGAAAGCGATGTGCAGGAGGAGATATGGAGTGTATATACTGGAGTGTATATAGTTGTCCCAAGCAAGTGCTACTAATTCTAATGGGCATCCCATACTTCCTTTACCCCATCCAAGTTCAAACCTCTCAATAAAAACACAAAAAACAAAGTACATGGACTGTTCTATGTCTCGGAGTGTCTGAGAGGTCAATGCTGGGCTGGGCAGGGTGACAGGTGGACCACAATACTCATCAGCTCCTACAGGGGTACCGCTACACATATTTACCTAGAGTAAGAGTTTAACACTGAAAGATATCTGCCTAAGTTATTCTTGTTCTTTTCTGCTTCAAGAATCGTAATTAAAATACTTGTTTACTTTGCTACAGTCTGCTGTCTGTGTAATTGCATTATCACTTTGAAACATGTCCAAACCCAGGGTGTCAGAGGTGTTTGGGGTCAGTCGTCTTCCAGCGGCCCTCCGAATAAACCTATATAATTTGCACTTATACCTAACCTGCTTAGAAAAAAAAAAGATAAGTTAACAGCGGAAGCATGCACCTGACAACATGAGCAGTTACACGTACTTCTGGCTACAGAATTGGTTACCCTGGCAAAAGCTTCTTGCAATTTCTTCACTTCATCTGTAGAATTTATGTCCTCATCCTACAATGTAATGTGCAATATCTTAATGTCATCTCCGCAGACCAAAGTCACGTGAAGGCAGGACAAAGCATGCCTATGCTTATGCAAACAGCAAATATCTGTTTGGTGGATTTCAGAGGGCTCCCATAGGTGCTGCACCAAAACTTATGAGATGATGTGATGACAGCTTCTGCTATCAGCTACTTACTACTTCTGTTAGTTTTCAACTTTACTGTCCATAAACTTTACTTCCCTAAGCACATTAAACACAGTTCTTGTACTACAGAAACTCCAAAGCCCTGCTGGTGACAACTATTTGTATGGACTTCTCTGATTGCCTACAGTATGTTAGGTAAGATATTGGCTGGCCCAGGCTTAGGAAGGGTTAATGTTCTGCATCTTTGTTTCCGGGCTTTTTGGGCCCTGCCTATCCACCTTGTATTATATATGTAACACCTTCTAGTGTGTGCTGTTAGTAGTGGCAGTGTGGGAAAATGTACTCTGGCTCATGCTTAAAATGGATTTAAACCCTCACATATACCCAGTGAAGTGAACAGCCTCAGATGATACACAGGGATGAAACACATCTCCCTACATAAGTTTTACATGCATATCTGCTGTCTTCAGCTTGCTATATTCTTTAGAATTCTTACATCATGTTAGAATTTTTACTTCCCCATTCTGCAGTAGGAGTGTAGTCTTGGCTTACACTGGGAGGCAGCTGATTGGAGTAAAGGCACACCCCCCTCTCCACATAGACAGAAGAACAAAGATACTTTCAAAGCTGTGCTGTGACAAGACAAGCTCTCTGCCAATCTATTTATAGCAGCCACCCACGGCACAAATTTTCAGCTGCTTTTATCTCATGTCTCAGAGAACTTGTCATAAGTTCTCATGTGGATAACAGAGGAACGAAACAGCAGGAACACACAGGACTTAGTGCTTTGGAGAGAGAGAAGTAAACACTACAGATATATGTGCTTAAGTCAAATTTCATGCATCGGGTTTACATCCACTTTAAAGCTGGTGAATCTTAATTGTGTCAGGGTTTACTAGAGTTCACGGCTGGATGACTTTTCCTTGCAGCTCTCTGGTCCCCTCCCCCTGTTTCTGGGGCATTGGCATTGAATGTTCTAGAACTAGTGGGCGGAGGCTAGGAGGGGCTGCTATGAATATCTATGAGACCTCGGCCTCAGAAGTGGGCTGGCAGGGTGCTGAGAAAATCCAATAAATAGACATGGGCCATGCCAGAAGGGGAGTCGGGTGCAAGTTGAAAATTCTGAGGAGAGGTCGTCAGTGGCCCTTAAGGGAACCCTACGAGGGAGGAGTTTCTCCTCTGGCTGGAGCATAGGATAGCTGGCCTGGAAGGATCCCACCAAAGGAGACAACTGTCGGAAGAGGCAGTGGGAAAGAGCAAGCGAATACAGTGACTAATATCAGCACAGTACAGGGACAACACAAGGGCAGAGACTGTCAGTTGCAGCAGTGCTCTCTGAAGACAGTGTTGCGCTCAAGTCTTCATTCTTGGCCTGGGGAATCTTCATAAGGTGTGCCAGTCAGGAAGGACTGGGGAAGTGTGCTAGTCAGGGAGGACTGGGGTGGTGTGCCAGTCAGAAAGAACTGTGGAAGTATGACAGTCAGGAAGGACTGGGGAAGCATGAAGCCAGGTGGGTTGATATTTTCTCCTGCTGTAGAACTGTGCTCAGGATCTACAGGAAGGCAGAAGGAGATGCTGTTCACTCCACATTGTGCTATTTAACCCACAGAGGGACAGATGCTTCCAGCCTGTAATGGGCAGTCGCTGAATTAACACTAAAGACTGTTAGTTCCCCTGACATGATCAGCAGGAGCTGCATATGTGAACAAAGTTTGTGCAGTAGGAAGGAAGTAGATGATTTCTCAGCCTACATACTGAGGAAGTTGTCCCCTCTGTCAATAGTTCTGTCCCATAATTCCATACCCCATCCAAGTTATCAACCCCTAATATAAAAACAAAAAAAACAAGCTAAGGACTGTTTTCTGTGTTGGAATGCATGAAGGAAATGCTGTGTGTCTAGCTGTGTAGCAGTGGGGAATCCTCATCCAGCAGCACCTACATGTGGTGTGCTACATACAAATCAGGGGGAAAGGCTGGGGTTGCGGGCTTCTTTTGTTCCTTGTTCCTCGAGATGACGTAACCATCATGGAGCATTAAGTGGGACTGCTGCACACAGCAGCCGGTCTGAAGACTGGGAACCAGAAGAATGACCAAGTTTTGAAGGATGCCACTAATGGTCTACTACCGTGCAAGGTACACCTGGGCAGCCTAGTTGATTTAGTTAGGGAATGTTGTACTGAATTGTTCATGTTAAACTGTGCTGCAAAATGTTCATTACAAATTCATTAACTGTTCTAAGCCTGGTCCGAAGTCATTGAAAAGGGTGCATGATGGTTCTTGGCATATGAAACAAATTAGGGTCAGTAAAGCACATGAGGGGTATAAAGCAAAGCCACTGAAGGTGTACTCAGCAAGAGAAGCAGGAGAAGTAATGCAGTTGCTATGGGTAACCAGAAATAGGGCAAGGCATATTGCAGTCAGTCATAAAGCGTGCTAACTGGTTTAGGTGATAGGTCCTCCTGTAGCAAGGGGGTCGGTGTTCTGGCTCCCACCCTAGTGGTCGGTTCCCCAAAGCAACTGGGACAGAACCTGTGTTATGGAGACCCACAGCATGGCTGCATGGTACGGGAGAGAAGGATTTAACAAGTGCACTCATGAGGTCCACGCAGGGTGCATGGCGGGACGCCATTCTGTCACTGGGAATAAGGTGGAAGAGGTATGCTGGACTTGTGGAGAGGACATGGGCTCATCGGTGTCCCTCCTAATTGAAACATACATCAAGTGTGTAGTGATATGGGACAGCACTTTTACAGAGGGACTCTGTGTAATTAATTACTGCACACTGTATAACGCTCATCCCCAAGCTGGGGAACCGCCAAAAGGTTTGATTCTTACATGAACGTGATCTCTGTCTGGTCCTGGGCATTGTTCAACGCGTTCCACATGAAAGGTACTCCCACATGCAGAGCGAGTGGCCCGATCCACAGACTCAGATATAAATTTTGCAAAACCTCTTTCCATCTAAAAGTGGTCCTATGGGTTATAACTGGTAAATACATTTTTACTACATGAATTCAACTTTCTTTTGAAGACATGAATAAATGTTTATAACAAAAGTAAAAAGTCATATTAGTTTCACAGTTAGCCAGATATTTTTAGGACTGATTAAAAGCATATAATTTTTAATTTTTTTTTTTTGCCTCCTTTATCATTTATGCTTCCCACCTCTAGAATCAGTGCATTGTATAACACACTTAAATCTATCTACCTTTGCTACAAACTCTTCTGCTTCCTTTGATATTGTATGTTTGGCATTTAATAAATATAAGGTTCTACAGTTCAAATAAAACTCTGATGCAACAATCCTTGGGAATTGAAAGCATATATGAGGAATGACCTTGTGGTGTATAGCATTACTTGACTGGCATGAGAAACGCATTTTTAAAAGAATACAGGAAATAATTATCTGTATTGTTTTTAGAACTGTTGATAGTTTCAGCTGAAATAATAAAGTAGAGGTTGTACTGTAGATCTGATTTAAATAATATGTTTGTGTAAATTATAACAAATAGTAGATTATATCAAATTGTACTGTTGAAAACATAATGATAGAAAGAAAATAAATACTTTATTTTATACTTGGTTCCCATAAACCAGCACTTTCACAAAAAATACTGTATTCTGATAACTGCAAATTGTTTATATACGGAATATAATAGAATTCTTAAGCCTGTAAATGGCTAACACATAATAGTATTCCATACTGAAATTCTTTTTTTAATAATACAACTTACCTTAATTTTGCCTTGATTTTGCATGTACACTACCAGGAGTGCTTGAGCAGTTGTTGCAACTTTTTTCTATGGATTTTTTAAACTGTATGATGACTGTTATAAGCACTCTGTGTAGTGTTATAGTTTGCCCCAGCCCCCTCCAATAGAACTTTTACTGGACAGTTTAATATGCATGTAAATATAGAGAAAAAATGTAAGTAAAAGCAATCACTGTATGGAATTTCTTAAAGCGTTTGTCCCCACTGCACAGCCATTCACTGGGAAGCTCAGTGTGCTGCTGCTTCTCCTCCCCCCAGCACTTATGCCGCTGAGAATAGAGAGAATTTGATCACTTATAAAAAAGGGAAAAAAGTATCTATAATGTTTTTTTTTCATATCTATACACAAATGTTTTGTATTTCATTTTTATTTTCAAACGGAATGAGTTGCTTTACAAGGTGATCGTTTACAATCACTTTAAGATGGGTTTCTTGATGATGAGAACCGTGGACCATGACTGTATATTGTGTATTGAAATGGCCACTTGAAGTCTGTTGAAAGCCTGTGACAAGTGACAATACAGAAGGATAATCGGGAGACAGTGACAATGCATTTGGAAGAACCTTGAAGAAGGATCTTCATGGCAGAATAACCAAATGTTATTTAATAAAAACTTCAAATACAACACTATTAAAAATACATTTGAAACTACATTAACATGTTAAAGCTTGTGTGTGATTTTATTTATGTTTCCATATACTTTATTTCTATCGTTACATGGTATAATTAATGTGACATTACTCTGTCGTGATGTTAAAAGAGTTTTGTTTCACCCAGGGTTCTCATCCAGGTTGATATGTTGAGGGGCTCCAGGGTGCTTGCCCCACACAGAAGAAATTGGATGTTCATTTTCCTCAGAGATTGGTAAACCCTGAATTGGGACTTATGCCGCGTACACACGGTCGGACTTTTCGTCTACAAAAGTCCGACGGACGCCGACGGACCAAATCCGGCTGACAATCCGATCGTGTGTGGGCTTCCCCGGACTTTCAGCAGACTTTTCTAGCCGCAAATCTAACGGACTTTAGATTTGAAACATGCTAAAAATCTTTACGTCGTAACTCCGCCGGACCCAGAAATCCGCTTGTCTGTATGCTAGTCCGACGGACAAAAACCCACGCTAGGGCAGCTATTGGCTACTGGCTATCAACTTCCTTATTTTAGTCCGGTGTACGTCATCACATACGAATCCGTCTGACTTTTGTGTGATCATATGTAGGCGAGTCCGTTCGTTAGAAAGTCCACCGCAAGTCCGCCAAAAGTCCATCGAAAGTCTGTCGGACGGGCTGTCGGACTTTTGTAGCCGAAAAGTCCGACCGTGTGTACGCGGCATTAGAGTCCGAAGGCTTCATAGAGACTTGGGAGGGATGAAATATTCAATCCTGGGTCCAGGTTTTGAAAACAACCAGAACACTGATTGGCAGGTGTGCGAGGTGCTTTTATTAGAAACATGACTATGGTTCAGGACTCCACCCCAACAGACATAGTAGGTCTCTGCCTAGGAGTCAGGAGGGCTTCATCTAGGAGACAGGTGGGAGGCAGTGCAGCAATTAGCTGTTAGATGCATGCATAGGATCTGTGTGAGAAAGCTGTCTGGAGGAGACAGACATGGACCCAGGGATTGAGGCCAGAGCCTTAGCACTGCAAGTTCAAGCCAGGAGGCTAATGTACAATTATCTTTTTTTCAGAGAAACTAGGAAAAATCCCTGCAAGGAAAATCCATGTGATTTCGTAAACTTTGTTTTAATAAAAGCCAGCAAAGAAAACCCTTAAAAAAAATTTTAAGCAGGTGGTTGCGTTTTAATAGGGATGAGCTGGAAACCCCCCCAGGTTCAGTTCACACCAGAACATACCAAACAGGCAAAAAATTTGGCAGAACACACGAAAACCATTAAAGTCTATGGGACATGAACATGAATAATCAAAAGTGCTCATTTTAAAGGCTTATATGCAAGTTATTGTCATAAAAGGTGTTTGGGGACCCAGGTCCTGCCCCAGGGGACATGTATCAATGCAAAAAAAGTTCTAAAAATGGCCGTTTTTTTGGGAGCAGTGATGTTTTTAATGCTTAAAGTGAAACAATAAAAATGAAATTTCTTTCTCGTACATCACGGGACACAGAGCCTCAGTAATTACTGATGGGTTATATAGGGTATCACTAGGTAATTGGACACTGGCACACCCTAAACAGGAAGTTCAACCCCCTATATAATCCCTCCCCTTACAGGGATACCTCAGTTTTTTCGCCAGTGTCTTAGGTGTTGGACGTGTAAAGATTTCCTGTGCTTAGCTCCAAAGGGAATATCCTATATCCTATACTGGGGCAAGCCAGGTGAACCGGATCAATTTCAAAGTGTCCTTTCTAGGTCAAATTGGATGGTACCCGGGCCTTGTGTCCGAAGAAACAAGGTTTTACCTGTAACGCTTCTCTTTTTAGAGAGCTGGACCCCGCATTTCAGATTTTGGTTTTTCTAGCCTTATTCTTGGCCGGGTGCTTTACAGGCCCAGAACTGCGGATCCCCCTATCCATAGGGGGCCCCAGTCTCTGAAGGTTTTCCAAACAGAGCCCACCATGAGAGGTGAAGATTGGGTCTGTATAAACAGAACCCTGCAGCTGGATAAGGTAAGGGAGATTCCACAGAATTGTTTAATTTTAGTAGGTTTCTCCTTTAAGTAAATGTATGCTATGCCTATTGTCGCCACCGGGGGCTGCCAAGAGCACATACCTTCACATGCTGGATTGTCTGTCTCAGTGTTCACGCTGCACAGCTCCTCCAGCCGAGCTCCAGGTAGGATGAGATGGGGGGCTCTTCCTGCAGGGATATTTCCCCCAAGATTGGGGGGGGCGCAGTGGTCTGTGAGGCGGTAGTATACCGCACTATCACCGCCGCCACCGCCGGCATTACCATGTGGCAGACCCCATCATCTGCCGGCCTCTCTCCTTCCTCCTTCACCCCAGCCTCCCCTCCACGCTTGTCCCGGAGGGTCGGCTCGCGCAGTAAAGGACACGTTTTTAAAAAAAATGAGGGGGGTGGCCAGAGGAGGGGGGGTGGAGCATCAGCGCCATGTCCACGTCGCCGGCTGCACAGGCTATAAGAAGCACACTTTTCAGGTGCACACAGCCTATGGAGGGACACAGAGCTGATGGTTGCATGTAAGGTGGGACACAGGCATTCTCCTAGGCAGCATTTAGAAACACTTGACTGGGCATTGGTAGCATTGGCAGTTGCTGGACTACATCACTCAGCAGTCAGTGTTTCATTTTTGTGATACCTCCACCTTGTTTGCTTTGCACTATGGGTAGAAGAGGTACAAATACTCCAAAAACCAGAGGCTCTAGGGGATCTCCCTCAGGCTCTGAGGACCCCCTTCTGCAGCACCTTTCCCCCCTGTGGGACCTGGGATGGCTGGACAGGGAGAGCCATTGGGGTCAGGGGCTGCATCTGCTTCTGGCACTTCAGCCCCTGTATACATTACGCAGGAGGTTTTTTCCTCAACCATTAATGGACTAGAGGAGAGATTAATGGCCTTAATCGCATCTTCACTCAGTGGAAGAAAACGCACTAGGTCTTCCTCTGTGACCCAGGACCCTCAGGCAGAGGAACTCTGGGAAAAAGGAGAAGAATCCCTTTCAGAGGATCGGGATGGGACTGATGATTCCTCCTCTGAGGAATTAAGTGGAGAAGGGCCCTCTTCAGCTTCTCAGGATGAGAAGGTCTTGGTACAGATCCTTGCTGGATTGGTCCGCTCCACATTTAAGTTACCTGTATCTGAGTCAGTTAAAGAACTCTCTTCTTCTTTGGGGTCACTGAAGCCTCCTCAAACAACACATGCGTTTCCTGTTCATAATTTGCTAGAAAAGCTCATTTATTCTGAGTGGGATCACCCAGATAAACATTTTTTTCCACCTAAAAAGTTTTCAACACTTTATCCTATGGAAGAAAAGTTTATAAAGATGTAGGGGATACCGGCCGTTGAAGCCACCATTTCCTCCGTAAATAAAAGTCTGACTTGTCCTGTAGACAATGCTCAGATGCTCAGGGATCCTGTTGATAAAAAAATGGAATCCCTGTTGAAGGATATTTTCTCCTTAGCAGGTTCAGTAGCTCAACCTGCAGTGGCAGCGATCGGAGTCTGTCAATACTTAAGAGACCATGTTAAGCAGGTCCTTAAAGTTCTACCTAAACAGCAGACCCAGGGGTTGGCTAACCTTCCAGCGGCCTTAGGTTTTGCTGTTGACGCCATCAGAGATTCTATCATCCAAACCTCTCGTCTTTCACTTGGTTTGGTGCATATACGTAGAATCTTATGGTTGAAAAATTGGTCAGCCGAAGCACCATGTAAGAAACTTCTGGCTGGATTTCCATTTCATGGTGCAAGGCTGTTTGGAGAGGATTTGGACAATTATATCCAAAAGATCTCTAGTGGGAAAAGCACTCTCTTACCTGTTAAGAAAAGGAGTAAGCGTCCCTCTTTCAAACAGGCTCTTTCCCCAGTGCCAGGAGCATCAGCCTCCAGGCAGTCGCGACGGCCTCCTCCGTCAGGGTCCAGAAATAAATTTCAGAGTCGACCCCAGGGACAAAAGAAGTCCTGGGGGAAGAAGCCTACTAGAAAAGACGCTAAAGCCTCTTTATGAAGGAGCGCCCCCGCTCGCTCGGGTGGGGGGAAGACTGCTACGGTTCTCAAAGCTCTGGCAGGAGGATTTCCAAGACAGATGGGTAATCTCCACGGTAACTCTAGGTTACAAACTGGAGTTCCAAGAACTCCCCTCTCCTCGTTTCCTCAGATCAAGTGTCCCCAGAGATCCAGAGAAAAAGCAGTCGCTCCTTCTAGCGTTAGAGCGACTATTGCCGCAAAAAGTCATCATGGTGGTTCCCACGAAAGATCAAGGATTGGGATTTTATTCCAACCTTTTTACGGTTCAAAAACCAAATGGGGATGTCAGACCCATCCTGGATCTAAAGGATCTAAATCAATTCCTAAGGATTCGATCCTTTCGCATGGAATCAATCCGGTCAGTAGTCTCCATCCTACAGGGAGAATTTCTGGCATCAATAGACATCAGAGATGCGTATCTGCATGTACCCATTTTTCCTGCTCATCAAAAATACTTGCGCTTCGAAATAGAAGGACGCCATTTTCAATTTGTGGCCCTGCCTTTCGGGCTAGCCACTGCACCTCGAGTGTTTACAAAGATCGTGGCTCCTCCTCTGGCCAGATAAGGGGCTCAGGGTATAACTGTCGTAGCATACCTAGACGACCTGCTCTTGATAGACCGGTCGGTAGCCTGTTTGAGCGGGAACTTGGTGACCACAGTCAACTACAGTAGGTGACCGCGATATTGTGTCAATCTCGCCGCACTTCTCGGCGAGATTTGACACCTACGAGCCCCGTCGCAGGAGCCAGCGCCGAGATGGCTCACTCATCGGGAAAGGAAAACTTTGTTTTCCTTCCGCGATGAGTGACAGGCAGTGCTGACAGCTGTCTGGTATGAATCCTGAGGCGGGAACACCGCGCCAAATTTTAAATGAAAAAACCGGCGTGGGTTCCCCCCTAGGAGCATACCAGGCCCTTAGGTCTGGCATGGATTGTAAGGGGAACCCCCCTATGCCGAAAGATCGGCGTGGGGGTCCCCCCCAAATCCATACCAGACCCTTATCCGAGCACGCAGCCCGGCTGGCCAGGAAAGGGGGTGGGGACAAGCGAGCACCCCCCCCCCCTCCTGAGCCGTACCAGGCCGCATGCCCTCAACATGGGGGGGTGGGTGCCTTGGGGGAGGGGGGCGCCCTGCGGGCCCCCCCCCACCCCAAAGCACCTTGTCCCCATGTTGATGAGGACAAGGGCCTCTTCCCGACAACCCTGGCCGTTGGTTGTCGGGGTCTGCGGGCTTAATAAGGGGGCCCCCAGATCCCGGCCCCCCACCCTGTGTGAATGAGTTTGGGGTACATGGTACCCCTACCCATTCACCTAGGCAAAAGTGTCAATATAAAAAAAACACATTACACAGGTTTTAAGAATAATTTATTAGTCAGCTCCGGGGTCTTCTTCCGACTTCGGGGGGTCTCCTTCCGACTTCTCCCGGTGTTCGGCCTCTTCTCCCGGTGTTCGGCCTCATCTCCCGGGCCCCGCCGCTATCTTCTTCCAGCTCTATTGCCAGCGAGGGGCCCGGTCTGCTGCCGCTGTCTTGTCGCCGCTGTCTCGCCGCCGCTGTCTTGTCGCCGCTGTCTCGCCGCTGTCTCGCCGCTTCTTCTCTTCTTTTCTTCTTCCCCGATGTTGACACGACGCTCTCTCCGGCTCGAATGCTGTGTGCGCGCTGCGGAGCTATTTATATAGGCGGTAACCCCACCCCCTTACGACGTCATGGTCCCGGCATGCGCAGGGACTCTGGCGTCATAAGGGGGCGTGGCCCCAGAGTCCCTGCGCATGCTGGGACCATGACGTCGTAAGGGGGTGGGGTTATCGCCTATATAAATGGCTCCGCAGCGCGCACACAGCATTCGAGCCGGAGAGAGCATCGTGTCAACATCGGGGAAGAAGAAAAGAAGAGAAGAAGCGGCGAGACAGCGGCGACAAGACAGCGGCGGCGAGACAGCGGCGGCGAGACAGCGGCGACGAGACAGCGGCAGCAGACCGGGCCCCTCGCTGGCAATAGAGCTGGAAGAAGATAGCGGCGGGGCCCGGGAGAAGAGGCCGAACACCGGGAGAAGAGGCCGAACACCGGGAGAAGTCGGAAGGAGACCCCCCGAAGTCGGAAGAAGACCCCGGAGCTGACTAATAAATTATTCTTAAAACCTGTGTAATGTGTTTTTTTTATATTGACACTTTTGCCTAGGTGAATGGGTAGGGGTACCATGTACCCCAAACTCATTCACACAGGGTGGGGGGCCGGGATCTGGGGGCCCCCTTATTAAGGGGGGCCCCCAGATTCCGATAAGCCCCCCGCCCGCAGACCCCGACAACCAACGGCCAGGGTTGTCGGGAAGAGGCCCTTGTCCTCATCAACATGGGGACAAGGTGCTTTGGGGTGGGGGGGGCCCCGCAGGGCGCCCCCCTCCCCCAAGGCACCCACCCCCCCATGTTGAGGGCATGCGGCCTGGTACGGCTCAGGAGGGGGGGGCCGCTCGCTCGTCCCCACCCCCTTTCCTGGCCGGCCGGGCTGCGTGCTCGGATAAGGGTCTGGTATGGATTTGGGGGGGACCCCCACGCCGATCTTTCGGCATACGGGGGTTCCCCTTACAATCCATGTCAGACCGAAGGGCCTGGTATGCTCCTAGGGGGGAACCCACGCCGGTGTTTCGCGCTGGAAACACAATCTCGCGGTCAGGTACTGTACCTGGAACACCTAGGTTGGATTCTCAACCCAGAAAAGTCTTTCTTAAAACCAGTAAGAAGACTAGAGTATTTGGGCCTGGTCATAGACACAAGCCAAGAGAAGGTATTTTTACCTCAGGCAAAGATCATAGTTACAAAGTTACATAGTAGGTGAGGTTGAAAAAAGACACACGTCCATCAAGTCCAACCTATGTGTGTGATTATGTGTCAGTATTACATTACATATCCCTGTATGTTGCGGTCATTCAGGTGATTCTCTAATAGTTTCTTGAAGCTATCAATGCTCCCCGCTGAGACCACCGCCTGTGGAAGGGAATTCCACATCCTTGCTGCTCCTACAGTAAAGAACCCTCTATGTAGTTTAAGGTTAAACCTCTTTTCTTCTAATTGTAATGAGTGGCCACGAGTCTTATTAAACTCTCTTCTGCGAAAAAGTTTTATCCCTATTGTGGGGTCACCAGTACAGTATTTGTAAATTGAAATCATATCCTCTCTCAAGCGTCTCTTCTCCAGAGAGAATAAGTTCAGCGCTCGCAACCTTTCCTCATAACTAAGATCCTCCAGACCCTTTATTAGCATTGTTGCCCTTCTTTGTACTCGCTCCATTTCCAGTACATCCTTCCTGAGGACTGGTGCCCAGAACTGGACAGCATACTCCAGGTGCGGCCGGACCAGAGTCTTGTAGAGCGGGAGAATTATCGTTTTATCTCTGGAGTTGATCCCCCTTTTAATGCATGCCAATATTCTGTTTGCTTTATTAGCAGCAGCTTGGCATTGCATGCCATTGCTGAGCCTATCACTGCCTTAAGAGAGCTGATTCTGGTAGTCAGGACCATGAAGGGTCCTTCTGTCCGTCTTTGTATGAGGCTGCTGGGAAAGATGGTGGCTTCATTCAAAGCAGTTCCCTATGCTCAGTTTTATTCAAGACTGCTGCAACACAGTATCCTGTCTGCTTGGAACAAGAAGATTCAGGCATTAGATTTTCGGATGCACCTGTCTCATGCAGTGCGTCAGAGCCTCAGTTGGTGGTTAATACCCGAAAGCCTGCAGATAGGGAAATCATTTTACCGGTTACCTGGATGGTGGTAACAAGGGATGCCAGTCTTTCAGGGTGGGGAGCAGTTCTGGAACAGTCTGCGCTCCAAGGGGAATGGTCCAAAATCGAGAAGACCTTACCCATCAACATTCTGGAGTGCGGCATATCTAGCCCTAAAGGCCTGGACTCTCAGGCTACAGGTTTGCCCTGTCAGGATCCAGTCTGACAATGCCACAGCAGTGGCTTATATCAATCATCAAGGAGGCACCAGAAGTTGGGCAGCTCAGAGAGAAGTGAACCAGATTTTAGTCTGGGCAAAAAAGCATGCGCAAGGCATATTGGCAGTTTTCATTCCAGGGATAGAGAACTGGCAGGCGGACTATTTGAGTCACCAGCGGTTAGTCCCAGGGGAATGGTCTCTTCACCCCAACATTTTTGGGCCATATGCCAAAGATGGGGGTTCCAGATGTGGATCTCTTTGCATCCAGATTCAACAGAAAAATCGACAAGTTTGTGGCAAGAACAAATGATCCTCTTGCATACGGGACAGATGCGTTGATGATTCCGTGGCATCCGTTCTCACTGATCTATGCATTCCCTCCTATTCTGCTACTGCTGCGACTCCTTCACAGAATCAGGCAGGAAAATAAGTCTGTACTTCTAGTGGCCCCAGCTTGACCCAGGAGAGCTTGGTATGCAGAAATAATAAGGATGACAGTAGGTTCCCCGTGGACCCTACTGTCACATCCAGACCTGTTATCTCAAGGTCCAGTGTTCCATCCTGCCTTACAAATGCTAAATTTGACGGTTTGGCTATTGAAACGCACATTCTGAAGAGTCGTGGGCTTTCAGGTCCTGTGATCTCTACCTTGATCAATGCAAGGAAGCCAGCTTCCAGAGTGATTTATCATAGAGTCTGGAAAGCTTATGTATGCTGGTGTGAATCCAGGGGTTGGCATCCCAGAAAATATGTAATAGGTAGAATTCTTGACTTTCTACAAATGGGATTAGAAATGAAGCTGGCCTTGAGTACCATCAAGAGCCAGGTCTCTGCCTTATCAGTATTATTTCAACGGCCACTTGCTTCACATTCTTTGGTCCAAAACTTTATTCCGGGTAGTGACGCGTCTTAATCCTCCGGTTAAGGCACCCCTAAACCCCTGGGACATAAATTTGGTTCTATCAGTTTTACAGAAACAGCCTTTTGAACCAATACATCAAATTCCCTTGGTCTTGTTAACAAGAAAGTTGATTTTTCTGGTAGCCATTTCTTCTGCTAGAAGAGTATCAGAATTAGCAGCTCTTTCCTGTAAAGAGCCTTATTTAATCATACACAAGGATAGAGTGGTGTTGCGCCCTCATCCTAGCTTTCTACCGAAAGTGGTTTCAGGTTTTCATCTAAACCAAGATATTGTTCTGCCTTCCTTTTTTCCAGATCCCTGTTCTACGGAAGAAAGGTCATTACATTCTTTGGATGTAGTAAGAGCAGTCAAGGCCTATCTGAAAGCAACTGCTCAAATTAGCAAAACGGATGTTTTGTTCATACTGCCAGAAGGTCCCAAGAGGACAGGCAGCGTCTAAGTCTACTATTTCAAAATGGATTAGACAAATGATTATTCAAGCTTACGGTTTGAAACAGAGAATTCCACCTTTTCAAATCAAGGCACAGTCCACAAGGGCTATTAATGCTTCTTGGGCGGTGCATCACCAGGCCTCTATGGCTCAAATCTGCAAGGTCGCAACCTGGTCTTCAGTCCATACATTCACCAAATTTTATCAGGTGGATGTGGGAAGGCATGAGGATATCGCCTTTGGGCGTAGTGTGCTGCAGGCAGCAGTACGAGGTCCTTAGGTCTGATTACAACCTACGTTGTGTGATCCCCTCCCCTCAAATAGCATTGCTCTGGGACATCCTATCAGTAATTACTGAGGCTCTGTGTCCCGTGATGTACGAGAAAGAAAATAGGATTTTTATGACAGCTTACCTGTAAAATCCTTTTCTTTTGATGTACATCACGGGACACAGAGGTTCCGCCCCTCTTCTAATACACTTATATTGCTTTGCTACAAAACTGAGGTATCCCTGTAAGGGGAGAGATTATATAGGGGGTTGAACTTCCTGTTTAGGGTGTGCCAGTGTCCAATCACCTAGTGATACCCTATATAACCCATCAGTAATTATTAAGGCTCTGTGTCCCGTGATGTACATCAAAAGAAAAGGATTTTACAGGTAAGCTGTCATAAAAATCCTATTAGTCCTCTAAATATCGTGCCTGGGGGTGTCTATGGTATGCCTCCCCCTAAAATCCATATCAGGCCCTTCGGGTCTGATATGGAAATTAAGGGGAACCCTGTGCCAAATGTAAAAACAAAATGGCGTAAGGGTCCCCCCTAAAATCCAAAATCTACCCCAAAACACCCTCCCCATGTTGAGGGCATGTGGCCTGGTACAGTTCAGGAGGGGGCGCACTCTCTCGTCCCCCACTCTTTTCCTGCGGCCTGCCAGGTTGCGTGCTCGGATAAGGGTCTGGTATGGATTTTGGAGGGGACCCCTACGCCATTTTTTTTTTATTTTGTGGCGGGGTTCCCCTTAAAATTCATACCAGACCTAAAGGATCTGGTATGGATTTTGGGGGGACCCCTACGCCATTTTTTTAAATTTGGTGCAGGGTTCCCCTAATTTCCATATCAGACCTGAAGGGCCTGGTATGGATTTTAGGGGGACACCCATGCATTTTTTTTTTAAATTATGGTTCAGGGTTCCCCTTAATATTTATACCAGACCCAAAGGGCCTGGTAATGGACTGGGGGGAATCCCATGCTCTTTTTTTCAATGAGTTTTATCTATATTGCCGAGACCCGACAATTCATTACAGCTGCAAACAGTTTTACATGACAATTTTTTCTTTAGAAATATAATTTTGCTGTGGTACTGTTCTAAACACTCGAAAAATGCGCCACTTTACAGGCATACTATAGACACCCCCAGGCACAATATTTAAAGGAATATTTCATTTTTGTTGTTTCACTTTAAGCTTTAAAAAAATCACTTCTCCCGAAAAACGGATGTTTTTAAAAAAAAAAATTTAATTGATACATGTCCCCTGGGGCAGGACCCAGGTCCCCAAACACTTTTTATGACAACAACTTGCATATAAGCCTTTAAAATAAACACTTTTGATTTTTCATGTTAGTGTCCCATAGATTTTAACGGTGTTCCAGCGGTTTTCGAATTAGCCCCGAACACTGCATATTGTTTGAAGTTCGCAGAACATCCGAACAACCAAAGTTCGGCCCGAACTTATGCTCGGGCCGAACCGCTCGCCCATCCTTACATTTTAAAGCTCTGCCATTTGAAGCTGATTCTCACACCACATACAGATATCAAATAATATGTTCTTCACATGGTGGTCTTTTAAAGTAGCCCTGAAGTCAGAAAAATTACTGTAGTGTGTCAACTTTCCCATTATGCTGCTATGTAAAAAAAGCTGTTAGATCCCAAAAATACTTACCTCAATTCTGAATTGTTTTACCTGTATTCTGACTGGCTGTTGTCTCAACTTCTGCAGATGTTTGTGAGGTTCAGGCAATGACTGGCTGCTTTTGCATAAGCAGCTAATCAGTATCTTTGCCCTACCAGGAGTCATGGTGAAGCTGGGAAAGCAAAACATGGCAGAAACTTAAACATGAAGAAATTACACAAAAAAATGTCAGCAACAATGTAAACAAATCAAGTGCTGAACATTTTTTAACAATGAAAAAGATCAAGTAGGAGATAAGTAGAATTACCTTTTCAAGTGAATATGAGTGGTTATAATATCAAATTTAAAGGTTGGCATGCATTTATGTATTAGTGTTATAATGATATTATAATATGATAACATTTAACGGGAACTACATTAAAACATTTTGTAGGGGTTTTACAAAATAATTTTAAAAAGTCAAGATTTAAACAGCTTGAAAAGCATTAACATTTTTTCGTACAGCATTAGAGAAATAAAATGGAGCATGCTTAAAAGCATTTTGAATAAGTAATGTTGCGGCTATAACTGGCAAATGCAGAAAGAGAAGCTAAATGGCTTAGGAACCATATTCTAAAATACTTTCTAAATGGTTTTCTGTCATGTAAATTCCAAAATAGTAAAAACATAGAATATTGAGCCTCATATTCCAGGCTAAAGACTGCAGATCTCAACATAAGATTTTTTCCCCTGTTGTTATAGCAAACAGAGTAAAATTATGTCAACCATATCTAAGTATAAGATTCTCATCAGGGCACTTTCTCCAAGGAGCTTTCTGTTATTTAGCTTGCAGAGCTTAAAGCAGACCTTTTACCCGCAGATGTAAAATGTAACATTTTAATAAAGGTTTATACTAATATTTATAAACATGTTTTCCTTCTCTATCAAAGGTACTTACATTCTCCCAAAACAGCACTTTTAATTCTTCCTTTTTCACATATTTTTAAGCACTGGTGGCATAGCCAGTGCCTCCCAGATGCCTCCCTGGAAGGCCAAGTCACCAGTTCAAGCAGTTCTTGTAGCTAAACTGCAAATTTGCACAAAAGATTTTTAAGAGGCCACATCTTCTGGATTTGATGATGCACCTTAGATGATCTTGTACAGATTGTGATTGTTTATACATTGTCACAGCTTCAGCAACAAATAGTTAGTTAGTGTTATGTTGATAAAGCTATGGCAATGTTCAAATGTTGCACACCAGATCCCATAAATTTCCATGCGCAAGATCTGGTGTGGACATCATTGGTGCGGCAGCCCAGAGAGGGAGGTACAGTAGAAGAAGCCAGCCCCTGATAAGGTAAAAAATGTAAATGGTGACAGGGGCCTTCAGTGTGAGGCAAACAAAGCCATGGGACTTTAAAACTATATGGGTGAGGCAAGTAATAATGTATGTCTTTGTGAATTTTAAAGAGACACGTTATGGATGTTGGTATATTTATATATATATATATATATATATATATATATATATATATATATATATTTATATTTAAATTGTATTTATATTTTTTTACAATCCAAGAACAAAGTGGACTATATAGCAGTCAAGTAGACTGAAACATACCCTTTGTGAATAGAACACATTCCATTATTTATTATGACGCAAGGTGAAACTCAATTGGCATACTCTGGGGAGAGCAAACAATAAACAGCTTACCAGACTTCAGGACTCTGGTGTCCAGCACGTGGGGGAAGAATAATTTTCACTACAATGACCACAGATGCAGAGGTGAGAGGAGTTGGAGGGGTTTTTTTTTACTGACACCAGTGCTGGGGACAATTATTGCTTTCACTGACACCAGTGTTGGGGATATTATTGTTTCCGTTGACACTAATGTTAGGGGTTATAAATGTGGGCACCAACACCAATGTTGGGGGTTATTATTGCATCCACTGGCACCAATGTTTAGTGTTATTATTGCACTCACTGACACTATTGTTAAGAATGCTGAGGGATATTATTGCATTCACTGACACTAATATAGAGGGTTATTATTGCACTCAATGAAACCAATGATGGTGATTATTATTGTTTCCACTGACACCAATGATGGGGGTTTATTATTCTGTCCACTGACACAAACATTCAGGTTTATTATTGCTCTCGCTGGGCTCCATTCACTAAAGCAGATCGCATGCGGCATTTAGGTGTCCAGACACATTTTCCCTAAGTATCGCATGTGATCCAATTCACTTTACCATTTTACAGTATTTACCGCAAAATGTTTGGTAAATACTGCATGAAAAGGAGTTAAAGTCAATTCACAGAAGTAAATAAATAATTAACTGCATGCAGTACTTAAGTAATTGTCCAGGTATGTGGTATTTAAGGAATGTAAAACTATAATAGCCAATTTTGAGTAGTTTCTGCCTTTTTGGATCAGTTCTTCCAACAGTAATGTATAGAAACCTAAATATGGAAATCATTGGGGTTGATTTACTTTAAGCATTACTAAAGGATTTTTTTTTTTTTGGATAGAGTGGAGGTGGATTACAGCACTTGTCAGGTTGTTATAGTTGTCTGTGCCCCCATTAGATTTCACCTTCTCTTCTTGTCCTGTTTACCATTATCATTCAAAGTAAAAGTAAAAGAAAATCCCAAATTGTGGGTTGTCCCCAGAAAAGTAATAGAGGGGACATCTTCCAATGGGGACACAGATGGCAAAAAATTAAAACAAAAACTGACAGGGGTTATAGCCCTCCCTTACTCTATCCAAAATGAAAAAAAAGTTTTGCCAATAGTTTGACTTTAAAGGAAATAGACTGTGCAATTTGCAAGTTGCTCCAGAGCTTAGTACATGAGGTAAAGCTTCACTTTACAAAGAATACCCAATCACATCCAAGGAGGAAAAAAAAAAAGGATTTTTGCTTGCACATGATTGGATGATGGAAGTCAGCAGAGCTTCTCCTCATTTCTAAGCTCTGGAGCAACTTCACCTGCAAACTGCTCACTCTATGTGCCTTTATTAAAATCCACACCTTTACATATAGTAAAATCTATTTTTTCCTGTAATTTCATCAGGTTTGTAGAGACTTTTTTTGTAAATATGTAAGCATATACATCACAAAGGTATTTCAAGGGTCCCCCCTGTGTTGAAAAGGTTGAGAAAGGCTGCTTGAAAGTGTAATTAAAGGCAAAACTTTATTTTATCTTTTGGATAGAGTAATGTCAGTTTTTTTTTCTGCCATCTGTGTCCCTTTGGGAGATGTATCTTCACTTCCTGTCCCATAGACAAAATAGGAAGTGAGAGGAAATCCGTAACAAATTAAGGGAATCTCTTGGGGTCCCCCAGGACACTGCAACTAGTGTCCACATTGAAAATTTTCCCCTCTGTTACTTTTCTGGGGACAACCCAAAATGTAGAATTTTCTTTTACTTTCACTTTCAATGATGATGGGATAGTTTTGCAACAACTGGAGGTCTGCTAATTGCATACCCCTGCTTTAAAGTATAATTAAAGGCAAACCTTTTTTTTTTTGGTTTTGGATAGAGTGGAGATGAATTCAAAGACCTTTTAAGTTTTTATTGCTACCTCTGCCCCTGTTAGGGAGATTCAGCATCTCTATTTGTCCTGTTTACCATTATCATTGAAAGTAAAAGAAAATCCCAAATTTTGGGTTGTCCCCAGAAAAGTAATACAGGGGAAATTTTCCAATGGGGACACTAGTTCTGGTGACCTGGGGGTCCCCAAGAAATTCCCATAATTTTCAGGTATTTTATCTCACTTCCTGTTTGGCTATGGGACAGGAAGTAAAGGTAAATCACTGCAATGGGATGCAGATGGGAGAAAAAAAACTGACAGGGGTCATCACCCTCTATTACCCCATGCAAAAAGAAAACAAAGTTTTGCCTATAGTTCTACTTTAAGTAAATATAAAATATCTTTTTAAATGTCAAATATTGAATGAAAATAGTATTAAAAAAATCACACGCATATATAAATACCCTTGTTCCAGGAATAAAAAAGAATGTTGTAGAAGAACGGTATTTATATATGTGTGTGTTTTTTTTATACTATTTTCATTCAATATTTGACATTTATAAAGATATTTTGTATTTACTAAATTGACCATAGTTGTTTTTGATACATAGCATGTGTTCTGTGAAAGCTGCTTTACTTTGACTGGTATTCTAGTCACCTTTTTTACTTTTGTATTAGTATGTATGCTGCAGGGAGCGCACTGACTTAGAGTTGGCATATTTCTATGGTTGAAACCATTTTACCTCTTTATTAACAATAAAAACTGACAGGGGTTCTAATTCTTCTCCACTGTATCCATTCCGCTTAAATACTTCCTGTTTCGGGGAAAACACTGCATGCAGTAGTTTAGAAGTTTTTGTGAATGCCAAAAAACTTTTTGAAAAATGTTGTGCAGCATTTTACCATATTTCTTAAAGCAATAGATACCACTTTGTGAATGGAGCCCACTGACACCAATGGTGGTGGGGTTGTTATTGTGTTTACTGACATTAGGTGTTATTATTGCTTTCACTGACACCAATGCTGGGGGTTAATATTACTGCCACTGTCACCAATGTTGGGGTTATTGTACTCAAATTTCTTCAGTGTGCATTGCAATATGATGCAAAAAGTACAGCAGGACCAAAATTTTGAGGCATTGAGGTGCATTTTAGCCAATTAATTTTGAATGGGCTGCCTATCCTAATGCAATGCACCTCAATGCATGGAAGTGTGCTGTTCTTGTTCAGCCCTCTGGAAGTGTTGTGGGGGGCATTTGAGATCCTCTATCATTTTCAAGCTGACCACCATTGCCTTGGAGGCTGCTCTCTTTCCTAGAGACTGGAGAAACACAACAGGGATCTACATGGACAGTATGGCTTATTGCTTTAGGATAAGAACCTGTCTGAGAACAATCAAGCACATATTATAAAAGTAACTTTTATTTGGGACAAATACTCCTGAGACAGAGCAGCATGTGGAGCAAGAGGGGACAGATATTCTGTATAGGCTAATGTGAGGAGCTACACTGGTTCTCATTATAATTAAACTGATGTGATTGTTTTTGGTGCTGTAGTTTCAGCATTTTTTAGCGTTAGCGTTTGTAAGCATTTTTTTCTTTTTTTTCAATGAGATCAAGAATGTTAAAAAATGCTGGTGAGTGCGTTTTTGTGTGTTTATCTGCATTTTTAGACGTTTTTCGATGTTAGAGTGTTTTGTCACAGCTGAAAAACTGTTCTCAGAACCCACTAGTTTTGGGGTTTTTTTACAGCCAAAAAGCACCCCTTCCAAAAACAGTTTATAACAGCCTATGTGTGCATGGACACATAGAATAACATGCTGGGGAGTTTATTGACTGTGGAAAAAAAAGTCTGAATCCAACAACAGAAGCTGTAAAAACGTCCAAAAATATCCAGTGTGCACAAGGCCTAACTGATAATGCCACTGAAACTAAATTATTACATCTATGCACTCTGCAAATGGGAGTGGCCCCTTTCTTTTTTTGGGACAGCACTGAACTTCTGGTTTCTGTGACCAAAAATCAGCATCCAGAAGTTATATTTGGGTTGAATTACTAAAGGTAAAAGGCTGTTCACTTTGCAAGGGAATTTGCACTTAGCTAAGCTAATGTGGTGAAACTATACTTTGCAAGGGAGGTGCAACGTCAGGCAATCACTTGCCTGACGAAGGGGTCCTGCGCGGCCCCGAAACGTTGCACCTCCCTTGTGATGTGACCGTTTTAGATTAAAAACCTTTTTGGACAATCTCGTTTGCTGATCCATGGTGTGCTGGCGAAGATCTACTTTTGTAATGTGGTTATGACTAAGGCCTTATAGGCTGAAACGCGTAAACTGTTCTCATTTGCGTATGGTCACTGTGGCTTGTCAATAAATATTACACAATCACCGGAGTGCGGATCATCTTTTCCTCATTTTCCTACTCAGTCAGCGACAGTGGATCGAGCACCCAGGATCTCTGCTTTCTATGTGATGTATGAGTAGTAGCACTGACTTTTTTTGTTTATATGTCTAAAACCGTTTTGCTACAGTGTGGCTGGTCATTGTAGTTCCATGGCTGTCAGATATCTATAAATATCTCTGGAGGACCATTTCCTCCTTAGGCCTGTGGAAGGAGCTGGCGCTCCAAGCGCGTACCCTGATTCCCCAGCTTGAGTTCCAAACAGCCAAGCCTGGCCATGTCTTGTCCGGTGACATCATTTCTGCCCGTGTTCCACGCTGGTTTGCTTCCTGGTGGCCAATGGACACTCAGAGGACTTGGCAACAACTCACATAAACTCTGTGGATGGTGCTGAATCTGAAGGATGCTGTGGCATGGCCCTTCCCTTCCCTGCTTTTGGTGAGCCCTTTGAAGAGCCTTTCATACTACATGATCTTGTGATTCCTAAACCTTGTGCTATTAAATGAACTTTTAACCTCCACACTTAGATGGCGCTTCCCTGTTCTTCCCCTTTTCCTGTCAAGGTAATCTGAGCAACCAGACTTAGTTATGATCAAACCCCAAACCCAAACCATGGGACCTGAGCCATCTATATTATGTTTTCTATAGAAAGGTATATTCAGGTTTTCCTTAAAGGTTGTGTTCCTGATTCTGGCTTATTTTTGTCTTTTATATGATTGTGTCATATTATTTCTCCATTGATTGAATTCTACTTCAGTGCTTACTGAACAGTAGCCATTAGTCACAGTTGTAGGTAAATGACGGGACAAAATGCATCTAAATCATGTATACATCATAAAATGCATGAATGTAGCATACAATTTTAAATAAAGTTGCTTATATGTGTACTTTATAACTACATGTTCATGTAGGGATAGCTGCACAATAAGTCACTGTTCAGGTATTCAGATAACCACAGATGCTGCAGTTGTCTGATTACAACAGCAGGCAGGGCAGATTCATCCATCCATATTGTTTAACATGGATTGTGGAATCTATTGATTTATCTTTCCGCTCTGTGGGCTGAATGAGAGAAAATGTGGAAAGTGAAATTCTCATCAAAAATGACTTTTAGTTTCAACAAAATTACAACTCAGCTTACTGAAAATATGGTATTGTTTCCTTTTGAAAAGATCTGTTCTAGTTAGACCTTTCAGTGGCTTTAGAAAATGTAAAATATCTGTCAAAGCACACATAGAGGTTGATTTACCGAAAGCAAATAGGCTGTTCATGTTGCAAGTGAAGTTGCAGTATGCAAGGGAATTAGCCCCAGATCTTAGTGAATATGGTAAAACGTCACTTTGCAAAGAATACCAAATGATGTGCAAGAAAAATAAAAAAAAACAGCATTTTTGATTGCATCTGATTTGATGAGGGGAATTAAGCTCCCTTGCGGTATTCCAGAGTGTGGCTCGGGGTGAATTTTCAGTACCAAAAGCGGTAACCTCGAGCCACACTCTTGATTACAACGCAGGATCCAGGCAAAGTTACTTACCTTGTCCCCAGGATCCTGCGATGTCTCCCTGCTGTGTGTCTGAGCCGTGTCCTTCGCTCAATCTATCACAGTGCCGAGCTCTGTTCCCTGCGAGCGTTGCGACGCACGGGGATGGAGCACAGCGTCAGATTCAAAAAGTGAAAAACACCATCACATTATTTCACATCCCTTTTGTCCCTAGTGCTTTGTCCAGTGCCCTGCATGCAGTTTTATATTGCATATACTGTTCTTTCTGCCTGGAAACTTGAGACTGTCCATAGCAACCAAAAAGTGTCCCTTTACGTCAAAAGTGGTTTTAGACCAGCTAGAACAGTGATAATAAATTAGAACATTTGCAGAATTGAGTGATAGTGATTTGTGGGGAAATTCGTTATCAAACACTGAAAGTAACGACAGCGACAATTCTGCAACTGAGCAAATTTTAGTGGTTTTGATTTGATTACATTATTGAATACATTTTATTATTATTATTATTATTATTATTATTATTATTATTATTATTATTATTATTATTATTATTATATTATTTGTTATTATTATTTATAGTTTTTTATTATATTATAATTTATGATTTTGTGTTTCAAACTTTATCATACCCGGGATGTCTACTAGACTCTTGTTTGGACAGATTTAAGTGCGTTATTCCTAAGAATTACAGGCTTACAATATAAAATGCCAAATTTCCATGCAAAACAATGTACTGCTTTGAGCATCAAAAATCTTACCGCCAGTGAGGTTAATAGAGCTTCACCTCATTCACTAAGCTCTGGGAAACATTCCCTTGCAGAGTGCATTTGCAAATTGAACAGCCTATTTGTCTTTAGGCACTTGCCGACCGGCTCATGTCAATATACGTCGGTGAAGTGGCACGGGTGCACAAAACAACGTACTCGCATGTCGCTGCATCATCCGTGGCTAGCGGGCATTCGCACGCCGCTGGTGTGCGCGCTATGGGAGCAGATCCCGTGGACTCATGTTCTAGTGAGACCAGCCCCCCACAGTTAGAACACCCTGAGGGAACACAGTTAACCCATTGATCGCCCCCTAGTGTTTAACCCCTTCCCTGCCAGTGACATTTACACAGTAATCAGTGCATTTTTTCTAGCACTGATCGCTGCATACATGCCAATGGACCCAAAATAGTGTCCAAAGTGTCCGATCTGTATGCCGCAATGTCGTAGTCATGATAAAAATTGCAGATCGCCGCCATTACTAATAAAAATAAATTTATTAATAAAAATGCCATAAATCTATCCCCTATTTTGTAGTTGCGATAACTTTTGCGCAAAGCAATCAATATACGCTTATTGCGATTTTTTTTACCAAAAATATGTAGAAAAATACATATTGGCCTAAACTGTGGAAGCAATTTGTTTTTTTATATATTTTTTGGGGATATTTATTATAGCAAAAAGTAAAAAATATTGCTTATTTTTTAATATCGACGCTCTTTTTTTGTTTATAGCGCAAACAACAGAAATTGCAGAGATGATCAAATACCACCAAAAGAAAGCTCTATTTGTGGGAAAAAAAGGACGTCAATTTTGTTTGGGTGCAACGTCGCATGACCGCGTAATTGTCAGTCAAAGCGACACAGTGCCGAATCGCAAAAAAGGGCTTGGTCAGAAAGGGGGTAAATCCTTCCGGGGCTGAAGTGGTTAGTAAATCAACCCTATAGAGTAAACTAGCTCTTTAAGTATGCTGTGCTAAAAGTACTGCTTAATGTAGACCATTAACAGAAACAGAAAAATGTTGAGTTGAGTGATACTTTTTTATTTGCAGAGGAAGTAAATTCAAATTGCAGATTTTAGAGGGTCTCTTCTTCAGGTATGGTGTAGTGAAGCTGTGACATGATGGAGTTTGTTTACTAAATTCAAATAGGCTGTTCACTTTGCAAGTGAAGTTGAACTTTACAAGGGAATTTGCCACAGAGTTTAGTGAATGGGACGAAGTTTTGCTTTTCAAAGAACACCCAATCATTTGCAAGAAAAAGCTTTTTGCTTGCACATGATTGGATATAAGAAGTCAACAGAGCTTAATCTCATTCACTAAGCTCTAAAAAAAATTCTTGTAAAGTGCAACATTAATGCAAAATGAACAGCCTGTTCGCCTTTAGTAACTCAACCCTGTTGTCTTTACAATAACAGCTGGTGAAATTCTTCAGAGAAGTTTCATTCTAGTGATGAAAATAAAATAATTTTACCATGTTTAATTGTTTAGTTCCCACCTAATACCAGAACGTTGTCCTGATGGGCTTTTTTAGATAAAACACAGGATTGTAGAATACACACTTTCCTTGAATAGTCAGGTATTAGTGACTGCAACTTTACAACAAGGAAAAGGGGTTCCACCTGTGCTAGGGAATTGTTACTACTAAATGCAGTCAATATTGCTTTAATATAATGATTAATTTAGGAATTCTAGACACGGTTGGTTAAGGGAAAAGATATACCGCGCTGTGTGAAATAGAAAAATAGCTGCCAACACAGCTGTGGACTAAAAGCAATATGTGGGTATAAAAATGTGTAGCGCTATTAATCTGTCAAAAAAAGGTGTGTGACCAATGAAAATGTTCAAATTAATGACATTAATACAAAGTGCTATATAAAAAACACAATATAAAATAAAAAGTGCTATATGAACAAAACAAAGTGAGGAAAAAATATATCAATCCTTAAGTTGAAATACCATGATTAATATTGCATAAATAAAGTGCTTAAAGTGACTAAAAACCATGTAACTGATGACCCCAAATAGGAATGGATAATAACAACACTATTAATCATTATATCCAGGGTTCTCTGTAGTACCACCATGTGGTCTGTTTTGGTATCACCCTTACAACGGAGTGTTTACCATCCAGGTCTTTGTTCATTATAGACAATGCGTTCCCAGGGTGAGGCTTGGTTCGTCACTCAGACTATAGGTGAGACGCATAACGTTATTCATTTGTTATTTGGCCACACTCACAGCGAGGCTTGGTTTAACCATTAGCCGGCTGCGTCATGACGCTTACGTCATGTGACCATACTCAATATAGATTTTTGAGTCCATGGGGGGTTAGACAGGGTACCTAAGGGGAGGATTTCGCTTTTGTTGTAGTTAATGTGAAGCCCCGAACATAGTCTAAATTGTAAAAGGAAAAAAAAGGGGCAAATGGGACTTTAAATGAAGCATGTCAATTGAAAGTATAATAATGCATACATGTGAGTAGGTAAAATGATTGGATTTAACTTATCGTCAATAACCCCTAAGGGTAGTCCATGCCTATGATGCATACAGTACCAATAAAGTAGTATAGATACAGACTTAGTCGCATGAATTGATATAGAAGCATATTTGGCAGTAACAATCATTAAAGACTCAGTAGTCAGTAGTAAATCAATGGACATACATAAATGCAGTTCATAACAGAAATACATGAATTAAAATCGCCAATCAAAATCACAAAATCGCATGAAATGAGAAAAAACTTGATAAAAAAATTAATGAATATCAGGAATAAAATTTGGCTTGATAGGGCATCCTTAGTTTGAGAACCCGACATGTTTCTTGGCTTCTTGCCAGTCATCAGGGGTGGGATGCATAATTTAACTAAGAAAAACAAAGGAATATCATAAATATTGATACATGTGGAACCTCAGGCTAATAGAGAAAATTATATCAAAATTGTCCAAATAGTTTACTTTAAATAGAAAAACTACTTACAAAATAGCCCAAAAATCAAGGAGAGTTACCAGCAATGGGATCTGTTAGGGTGTGAGATATAACCGTCTCAACCGGGGTGGAGGCAGGGTACCGACCATCCTCCCAAAGTGATTGGAGGGTGGGCCAGGAGAAACCACAGCCGACAGATTCCTGAGCACTCAATATACTGGTCAATGGGTTGTAAATGGGAAAATCTGCGAAAAAGTGAAGAAAAATTGAGATGTGTCAAAGAAAGTGAATCTGAGGTTGGACATCCAACCTCAGATTCACTTTCTTTGACACATCCCAATTTTTCTTCACTTTTTCGCCCCTTTTTTTTCCTTTTATATATTAACCCGGGATGGAAGCATGCCATTGATATTCAGCTATGCGACTGGTCACTTTCTTCTTTTTATTCTTCTTTTTATAGTCTAAATTGGTCAAATATTGATTTAATAGTTGACATGTCAGAAGAGGGTATTTCTGAGAATACGAGGACGTTGTCCGCGAATAGTGAGGTGGGTAGTTTGTGTTTACCGATGTTGATGCCATGTAATGGGGCTATATGGGACAGATATCTAGACAGGGGTTCTAATGCAATATTGAGGAGGAGAGGGAATAAGGGACAGCCCTGTCTTGTGCCTTTGTGGAGACGAAATTGATCTGATAAGAGGCCTGCCACTACAAGGTGGGCGAAAGGGCCGGAGAATCCCATTTTGGACATGACCATGGAGAGCCATTCGAAGCTTACGTAATCGAAGGCTTTTTCTGCATCTAAGGTGATAATAGCGTGATTCCCCCTCAGGGTTATATTTGGCGTGTTCCAGGGCCATCATCACCTTTCCGATGTTCATGGTGGCTGTCCTGCCTTTCACGAACCCTGATTGGGAAGGGTGTATCAGAGAGGGTATAATGGCGGCTAGTCTATTTGCTATAATTTTGGAAAGGATCTTGACATCAAGATTTAAGAGTGAGATAGGTGAGGTAGGTGAGATAGGTCTATATGAGCCTGGTTCTTGTGGATCTTTACCTTTTTTTGCTAGTAGTTTGATGATAGCTTGGTTGCCTGTGGGTAGGTAAGAGCCTCCTGACCAGATATGTTGGTAGACTTCATGAAAGGTGGGTTCCAGGAGTGTTCGCAGGGATTTATAAAATTCACCCGTGAAACCCTCTGGGCCTGGGGCTTTAGATGGGGCTAGGTTTCTGATGGCATTGGAAATTTCAGGGAGGGAGACGGGTGTGTTTAGAGCATCTAGTTGAGAGGGAGAGATCTGGGTTAAAGGTATTTTCTCAAGAAAGGAGAGTGCTGTTGGTACATCTATTGGGTCTGCCCTGTAGAGAGAGGAGTAGTAGTGTAGCATGGCATCGTTTATGCCTTTCTGAGTAGAATGAATGTTACCCGATGCGTCTCACAGGGAAGTGATATAGGTCGGGCGGTATGGGCCCTTACAGAGTCTTGAAAGTAATTTGCCTGCCTTGTTTCCGAATTTGTGAAGGGTGGCCTCCATGTGTGTTTTTTTGATTTGTTCAAGATTTTCAGCCCAAGCATCAAAAGATTGCTTTGCTGACAGCCACGTATTCCTATTGTCAGGGGAGTCGTTCGTGTATAAGGATTGTTGGGCTAGGTGCAGACGTGAGCTGGCCATTTTGTAATTTTTGAGGGTATTCCTTTTGAAAGAGGCTGCGGATGAAATTATACGACCTCTGAAGAAGGCTTTGCCTGCTTCCCAGAATAGATTTGGTTTATCAGAGTGCAATGCATTGGTCGAAGTATATTCAGACCATGCACGCTTCATGTACTGTCGGAAGTCCGAGTTATTTTGAAGGTAGGATGTGAAACACCATATTTTGGGGCTCGTATGTATATCAGGGTTGTCAAGCATTATCAAGATGAGTGCGTGGTCTGATAGAGGTAGTCAGTTCTGGTGAAAACATTATGGGGGTTCGAGTAAAATGTGAATTCTCTGTCAGTTGGGTGCCGGAGGCACCAGATGGTGTGGAGATGTAAAGAGTCCATCGTGGAGGCTAGGAGTGTCTGAGTATTTGAGTCCGGTGGGGTACGTGAGCGTTTGGGAGAGAATCTATCATCAATTGGGTGCAATGTGGAATTGAAGCCCCTGCCGATTATGTGTGGGAGGTGTGGGTCACGTAGGAGCCAAGTCGAAAGTTCACTGAAACTCTGTTTAGTGGGGCTATTAGGAGCATAAATGTTTGAGATTATCAAATCCCTGGTCCCTAATTGAACATGGACTGATAGAAAGCGTCCCTGGGGGTTTGAGTCAACAGATAGGACCGTGCAGGGGAGGTTTTTATGTATGAGTATCAGGACTCCTGCTTTGCGTCCATTTGAGTCAGAGCCTAGAACGGTGCCTACCCATAGTTTTTTCATACGGGGGAAGTATGGAGTGGGAAGGTGGGTTTCTTGGAGTAGAGCAATGTCGGTTTTGAGTCTTTTAAGGTGGCGTAGAATTTTCATTCTTTTATTGGGGGAATGAAGCCCTTTCACATTCCAGGAGACCAATTTCATATCGGGGAGGCCATAATGGGAGTAGGGGCAGGTGTTGTATTGGTTGAGTGTAATGGCGTTTGGTGGTATGCAGAAAGTGAATTTGGAGATTTGAAGGAGCTTAGGCTGTCTGAGCGGGTGAACTGAGGGTCATTTGGTGCAAGTGTAACACAGGATGAGGGTAGTTGGGATAGAAGAGGGTTCAAGAGGATGGGGGTTAAAAGAAGAACACATAAAACATATTTGAGAAACTTCACTTTTTTCCACATGGAGTCACTGAGTAGGTCAGCTCCCAGTACCAGACCCATTTGACTGCAGCACTTAGAGGGTGGTGTATGCTGACAGCTAGGGTTATGCACAGGAGGAGTGATCCGAGCTACACAGGGATGCCAAGGGGGAAACTTATGACATCAGATAAAACGTTAGACCAATTTTTTTTTTAGTCGTATGTAAAACACAAGACAATAGTAGAAAAATTCGGCCTACTAGTATCTGAAGTACCTGGTAAAGAGGAAAGTGCATAACCCTTAGGAAAAGATAATAACAAAGCTTGTGAGAGTCATCTTGTCTAGGGTTGAAACCGGCCTGGCCCTTAGAAGAGCAGTTGCAATTGAGACCAACAGTGGTGGTGTAAGCGCTCTCTCAATGGGGTGTCGAACGGTGTTGGTCAGAGCCAGAGGTTCTGAACCGCTTTGGAGAGTCTTTGTGTGGGCTCCTTTGGTCTAGAGCATGGTTGATAGGAGGTGCTCTGGCAGAGGGGCTGAGGTGCGGGCCCGAGCATATTGATCTTAGGAAGGCCTCCTCCTCGGATGTATCATGGAAAGAGAGCTGGTTGCCATTAGGAGCTTGGAGCTGTAGAGTGGCTGGGAAGAACAAGGTAAACTTAGTTTGTTGCTGGTGAAGCTATGAGATAATTTGTTGTAATGCTTTCCTTTTCTTGGATACTTCTATGGAGTAGACCACGAAAATCAGGATTTTTATTCCGTCGATCTGAAGTGATATGGATTGCCTGAATTTCTGTAGGATGAGAGCTTTGTCTGAGTAATTGAGGTATTTGGCGATTATAGGTCAGGGCGATTTGCGATCGGAGTTGAAAGCTCCCATGCGGTGGGCGCGCTCTATGGTGCAGGGGTCAGGGAGGCCTAGCGTTTCGGGTATGCGTCTCGCGCAGAGGTCCATGAGGGCTGAAGGTTGTAATGATTCTGGGATGCCCACGAATCGCAGATTACTCCTTCTGGACCTATTTTCCAAATTGTCCAATTTCTCTAGAACATATTTGTTTAGTTTGTCTTGGGCTTGTTCTGTGGCTTGTGCCTGATACAGTTCCTCCTCTATATTGGCTATGTGATGTTCTGCATCAGTAAGCCTGGAAGCATGTTCCCTTAGCTGGGGCTGGAGCCGGTGCATGCCTGCATTGACAACTTTCTCCACAGAGGCCATTATCATTGGGGAAAGCAGGGCTGCCATAGCCTGAGCAATGAGGTCTGTGTTGTGGTCCCCTGTGAGCTGTGTTGCAGTGTCAGCTCGTGGGAGAGAGGGGGCCAGGCCGCCGCTTACCTCCATGTATGGCATTGTCTCCCCCGCAGAAGCTGTGTAGGCCGCAGCCGGGGCCTCGATTTGCGGCTAAGCCGTGTGGGCAGTCACGGCCGCGGCCGTACGCGGGCCAGTTTTTCTCCATGAATCTGTCCATAGCGTGGTCGGGTGCTATGTGGAGGTGACGCCGGTGAGTGTGGCAGGTTTTGCAGGCTTTATAAGCTGAATTATTGGTCTAGCTGCAGGAGCCGACGTGGAGGGCAGCTAGTCCATGCGGCGCCAGAACCGGAAGCTAGACAATCATTTCATTTTAGCTACCATTATAGACTTTATTATTATTCTACGGCACAACAGGAAAGGAACTGAGCTGCACGTTGAAAATGATTGCCCCTTAATATGCCACCTTTATTTATAATATATAGCCAGTTCTCATCATTTCATGAACTATTAAGATATTTATGTTCTTTTGTACTTTTATGTGTGAATACTAGGGATGAGCTTCGTGTTCGAGTCGAACCCATGTTCGACTCGAACATCGGCTGTTCGGTCGTTCGCCGAATTGCGAACGATATGGGCCGTTCGCGCCAAATTCGTGTGGCGCGTCACGGCCCATAATTCACTGCGGCATCGCAGTGCATTGCTTGCTGATGATTGGCCAAGCATGCACTATGACCCGCATGCTTGGCCAATCATAGCGCCGCCTGAACAGAGAGCCGTAATTGGCCAAAGCCAAGGAGGCTTTGGCCAATTATGGCTCAGGGGATTTAGTACACGCCCCACACTATATAAGGCCGCCTGCACGGTGGCCCTGTGTAGTGTGTGTTCCGGCGTTGAAAGAGATAGACAGAGAGACAGTGTCATTTGATTTGAGTTAGATAGATTAGGCAGAACAGTCAGTCAGTTAGCTGCACTTACAGTGTATTGTGTATATATATGCATCCCAGGTGTTGCATATATATATATATACACTGTATTCAGTTTAGCTAGATCCGTTCCTGTTATCTTCTAGACTATTTACATTTGGTGCAGTGTGTCCTGCTCACAGTGTTCAGCTAGATCCGTTCCTGTTATCTTCTAGACTATTTACATTTAGTGCAGTGCATCCTGCTCACAGTGTTCAGCTAGATCCGTTCCTGTTATCTTCCTACTGACAGGCAGGCTTGTCTTGTTACAGTATTAACAGCTACCTAAAGAAAATTACTGGTGTTCTTTTGATCCTATTAGTACCACGGTCAGGCAGCTAGACTATTTACATTTAGTAAAGTGCGTCCTGCTCACAGTGTTCAGCTAGATCCGTTCCTGTTATCTTCTAGACTATTTACATTTAGTGCAGTGCGTCCTGCTCACAGTGTTCAGCTAGATCCGTTCCTGTTATCTTCCTACTGACAGGCAGGCTTGTCTTGTTACAGTATTAACAGCTACCTAAAGAAAATTACTGGTGTTCTTTTGATCCTATTAGTACCACGGTCAGGCAGCTAGACTATTTACATTTAGTAAAGTGCGTCCTGCTCACAGTGTTCAGCTAGATCAGTTCCTGTTATCTTCTAGACTATTTACATTTAGTGCAGTGCGTCCTGCTCACAGTGTTCAGCTAGATCCGTTCCTGTTATCTTCCTACTGACAGGCAGGCTTGTCTTGTTACAGTATATAAAGCTACCTGAAGAAAATTACTGGTGTTCTTTTGATCCTATTAGTACCACGGTCAGGCAGCTAGACTATTTACATTTAGTGCAGTGTGTCCTGCTCACAGTGTTCAGCTAGATCCGTTCCTGTTATCTTCCTACTGACAGGCAGGCTTGTCTTGTTACAGTATTTACAGCTACCTAAAGAAAATTACTGGTGTTCTTTTGATCATATTAGTACCACGGTCAGGCAGCTAGACTATTTACATTTAGTACAGTGCGTCCTGCTCACAGTGTTCAGCTAGATCCGTTCCTGTTATCTTCTAGACTATTTGCATTTAGTGCAGTGCGTCCTGCTCACAGTGTTCAGCTAGATCCGTTCCTGTTATCTTCTAGACTATTTACATTTAGTGCAGTGCGTCCTGCTCACAGTGTTCAGCTAGATCCATTCCTGTTATCTTCCTACTGACAGGCAGGCTTGTCTTGTTACAGTATTAACAGCTACCTAAAGAAAATTACTGGTGTTCTTTTGATCCTATTAGTACCACGGTCAGGCAGCTAGACTATTTACATTTAGTAAAGTGCGTCCTGCTCACAGTGTTCAGCTAGATCCGTTCCTGTTATCTTCTAGACTATTTACATTTAGTGCAGTGCGTTCTGCTCACAGTGTTCAGCTAGATCCGTTCCTGTTATCTTCCTACTGACAGGCAGGCTTGTCTTGTTACAGTATATAAAGCTACCTGAAGAAAATTACTGGTGTTCTTTTGATCCTATTAGTACCACGGTCAGGCAGCTAGACTATTTACATTTAGTGCAGTGCGTCCTGCTCACAGTGTTCAGCTAGATCCGTTCCTGTTATCTTCCTACTGACAGGCAGGCTTGTCTTGTTAAAGTATTTACAGCTACCTAAAGAAAATTACTGGTGTTCTTTTGATCCTATTAGTACCACGGTCAGGCAGCTAGACTATTTACAGTTAGTGCAGTGCGTCCTGCTCACAGTGTTCAGCTAAACCTACAAGTTAGTGGGGTGCGTCCACCTCACAGTGTTCAGCTAAAGCTACCTGTAGAAGGTTGGTGGTGTTCTCATACTACAGGCAGGCAGTTGATTTTGCTAGCTGCAGTATATACATATATAAATATATATATATATATATATATATATATATATATATATATATCCCAGCTTAGTGCAGCTACAGACCATTAGTATGTCTGGAAGGCCAAGAAGGAGAGGCAGACAGTCACAAGCCAATAAGAGAGGGCAAGCAGGCTCTGTGTCTAGTGCTGGTCGTGGAGACGGTGCATCCTCATCAGCACGTGGCCATGGGACACGCTTGGCCTTTTTTTCGGCAGCTGGCCGTGTTGAGCCGCAACATGCGGAAGACTTGGTCGAGTGGATGACCAAGCCGTCCTCATCCTCCTCATCCTCTCTCACCCATGCCCAGGGTGCTTTGTCTGGCAAAGCAGCGGCCTCTTCCCTCGGCTCAATGTCATCAGTGACTCCTTCCCTAGCTCCACCATGTCTTCCTGAGGAGTCCCTTGAACTGTTTGACCACAGTGTTGGGTACATGCTCCAGGAGGATGCCCAGCGTTTGGAAGGCTCTGATGATGATAATGAGCTCGATGAAGGCAGTAACATGAGCACGGACAGAGGGGGTGCCCAAGAAGGACAGCAATCTGGCAGTCATGCTCCCCCTGCTGCAGCATACTGCCAGGTTTGCTCCAGTGATGAGGAGGGAGGGGATGATGAGGTCACTGACTCAACGTGGGTGCCTGATAGGAGAGAGGAGGAGGAGGAGGAGGCGGCACATCACCAACGAGGCAGGATGCCCTCCAGGGGCCAGCCTAAGGGCAGCACATTGACTGCATCACATGTGCAGGGCGCTGCAGTCTCTGCGCGTTATTCAAAAAGTTCTTTGGTGTGGGCCTTTTTTGAGACGAGTGCATCAGATCGCACGGCTGCTATTTGCAACATATGTCTCAAGCGTATCTCACGTGGCCAAAACATCTCCCACTTGGGTACCACATGCTTGACCAGACATATGTTGACCTGCCATGCAGTTCGTTGGCAAGCGCATCTAAAAGACCCACACCAAAGAACAAAGAGGACCTCTCCTTGCTCCTCATCAGCTGAGATTTCCAACCCCACTAGACCTTCAGTCCTCTCTGAGACCTGCACTGAGAGGAATGAAGGTGTAGAATTAGGTGTGT
The DNA here is from genome assembly GCA_037952925.1 of Lithobates clamitans. Lineage (NCBI taxonomy): Eukaryota > Metazoa > Chordata > Amphibia > Anura > Ranidae > Lithobates > Lithobates clamitans. The sequence continues at coordinate 3,206,274 of JBBGZY010000284.1, forward strand.
CACAGCCAAGTACTTGTGGGCAATCTGCTTTTGGTACACCGACGTCAGATTGTACCAGGCAAATTTCCCTGCCCCAGCTGCTGCACCGCCGAAAGAAGTTTGCTCCCAGCCATCCACATGCCCAGCGGTTGAATGCTAGCTTGGCAAAATTGCTAGCACTTCAACTGCTGCCTTTTCAGTTGGTAGACTCTGCCCCCTTCCGTGAGTTTGTGGAATGTGCGGTTCCTCAGTGGCAGGTACCCAAACGCCACTTTTTCTCACGGAAGGCGATTCCGGCTCTCTACCGGCATGTGGAAGGCAATGTCCATGCCTCGCTGGACAGGGTGGTCAGCGGTAAGGTGCATATTACCGCTGACTCATGGTCCAGCAGGCATGGACAGGGACGTTACCTAAGTTTCACGGCGCATTGGGTGACTCTGCTGGCAGCTGGGAAGGATGCAGGACAAGGTGCAGTAGTGTTGGAGGTTGTTCCGCCACCACGCCTCCAAAATGCTAATGATTGTGACACACCTCTCTCCTCCACCCCCTCCTCTTCTTCTTCCTCCGTGGCCTCTTCCTCGGAACCAGCGGTGCTCCGTAGTCGTTGAAGGGGCTACGCAAGTACGCAGGCCAAAAGATGCCATGCGGTGCTTGAGCTGGTGTGCTTGGGGGACAGGAGCCACACTGGGGCAGAGGTTCTGTCAGCTCTGCAGGGGCAGGTTCAGAGGTGGTTGACGCCACGCCAACTTAAGGCAGGAATGGTGGTTTGCGACAATGGCACCAACCTCCTCTCTGCCCTCCGACAGGGACAAATGACCCATGTGCCCTGTTTGGCTCACATCCTTAACTTGGTGGTGCAGCGGTTCTTGGGCAGGTACCCGGGCTTACAGGATGTCCTGAGGCAGGCCAGGAAAGTCTGTGTGCATTTCCGCCGGTCATATAATGCCAGTGCTCGGCTGACGGACCTCCAAAAGGAGTTTAACCTGCCCAAGAACCGCCTAATCTGTGACATGCCCACCAGGTGGAACTCAAAGTTGGCCATGCTGCAGCGGCTGCACACGCAGCAGAGGGCCATCAATGAGTACCTGTGCGACTATGGCACCAGGACAGGGTCAGGGGAGCTTGTTTTTTTTTCCCCACGCCAGTGGGCCATGATCAGGGATGCATGCACTGTCCTGTCACCATTTGAGGAGGCCACGAGGATGGTGAGCAGTGACAGTGCATGCATCAGTGACACTGTCCCCCTTGTCCACCTGTTGGAGCACATGCTGCATGGAATAATGGACAGGGCACTTGAGGCAGAACAGAGGCAGGAAGAGGAGGACTTCCTTAGCTCTCAAGGCCCCCTTTATCCAGACAGTGTTCCTGCGTGCCCGCCGATCACACAGGAAGAGGACGAGGAGGAGGAGGAGGAGGAGGAAGATTGTGTCAGTATGGAGGTGGAGCCTGGCACTCAGCATCAGCAGCAGTCTTTAAGGGATCAGTCCCAAGAAACACATGGACTTGTACGTGGCTGGGAGGAGGTGGCTGCGGACCATGTCGTCCTTAGTGACCCAGAGGACTCCGGACCGAATGCCTCAGCAAACCTACGCTGCATGGCCTCCCTGATCCTGCAAAGCCTGCGTAAGGATCCTCGTATTCGTGGTATCAAGGAGAAGGACCAATACTGGCTGGCAACCCTCCTTGATCCACGTTACAAGGGTAAGGTTGCGGACCTTATCTTGCCATCGCAGAGGGAGCAGAGGATGAAACATCTTCGGGAGGCCTTGCAGAAAGGTCTGTGCAACGCGTTCCCAGAGCCTGGGAGGTTACAAACTCCTGTTTCTGGACAACGTGTTGCTGAGGCTTCGGTCAGTCAAAGAAGGAGCGGTGGAGAAGGTGGCCGTCTGACCGATGCGTTCAGACGATTTTTTGGTCCGCAGCCCCAAGGTATGATCGGTTCCAGCAACCATCGCCAGCGTCTGTTTTAAATGGTGCAGGAATACCTAGGGGCAAGATCAGACTTGGACACCTTTCCCACCGAAAATCCTCTGGGTTACTGGGTCTTGAGGATGGATCACTGGCCAGAGCTTGCACAGTATGCAATTGAGCTACTGGCCTGTCCTGCATCCAGCGTTCTTTCGGAACGCACATTCAGTGCTGCTGGAGGGCGTGGTAACCGATCACAGGGTGCGTCTGTCCACCGACTCGGTCGATCGACTGACCTTCATAAAAATGAATCAGTCTTGGATCACCACCAGCTACCAAGCACCTGATGCTGATGTAACCGAATAATTTTTTTTGAAATCTCAGATCCCTTTAAAGACTGCCTATGCTGATGCTGAGTGACTATCCCTGAGTAATTATCCTCTTCCTCCTCAATCATCACGCTGATAGCTTGTAAGAACATTTTTGGTTCTGGGCGCCACCACCAGTGCCTAAGGCACAATTTTTCAGCCCCTGTTTAACAGGGGCGTGTAATTACAATTTTTGATGTAATACTTTGCAGCAGGGCTCGTTCCTGCATTCCAACTAGAGTGTCTGTGAGGGGTTGCAGTGTTGTGGCACCAGCACCAGTGCCCAAGGCCCAATTTTTCTGCTCCTGTCTAACAGGGGCGTGTAATTACAATTTTTGATGCAATACTTTGCAGCAGGGCTCGTTCCTGCATTCCAACTAGAGTGTCTGTGAGGGGTTGCAGTGTTGTGGCACCAGCACCAGTGCCCAAGGCCCAATTTTTCTGCCCCTGTCTAACAGGGGCGTGTAATTACAATTTTTGATGCAATACTTTGCAGCAGGGCTCGTTCCTGCGTTCCAACTAGAGTGTCTGTGAGGGGTTGCAGTGTTGTGGCACCAGCACCAGTGCCTAAGGCCCAATTTTTCTGCCCCTGTCTAACAGGGGCGTGTAATTACAATTTTTGATGCAATACTTTGCAGCAGGGCTCGTTCCTGCGTTCCAACTAGAGTGTCTGTGAGGGGTTGCAGTGTTGTGGCACCAGCACCAGTGCCTAAGGCCTAATTTTTCAGCTCCTGTTCAACAGGGGCATGTAATTACAATTCTTGATCTAATATTTCACAGCAGGGCCCTGTGAGGGCTTACAGTGTTGTGGCCACAGCAACACCTAAGGCCCAAATTTCTGCTGAGTATATAGGGCAGGACCCTACTTTCAAACATCTAACTTACAAACGACTCCTACTTGCAAACGGAAGGAGACAACAGGAAGTGAGATGAAATCTACCCCTAGGAAGGGAAATTCTCTCCTGTAAGAGTTAATATGGGAAAAAAAATTCTCCTTTCCACTGATGCTTTCCAATCCAGTGAGGTGAAATCTTCTGAAGAGGAGGAAAGACAGCAAAACAAATGTCACAGGGGTGATAACCCTTTCCTATGTTTTCCAAAAAGCTTAAAAAAGATTTTTTGGCTGGAGCTAAACATGTTAAAAATGTACTTGTTCAAAATTACAAAGAGATTCTACTTAACAACAAACCTACAGTCCCTGTCTTGTTTGCACCGCCTGTATACTGCTGTTCAGAGTATATAGGGCCTGGTGGCCCCACACCTTTCCTTATTTTAATTTGGGTGCGGGGTTCCCCTTAATATCCATACAAGACCCAAAGGGCCTGGTAATGGACTGGGGGGTACCCATGCCGTTTGTCTCACTGATTTTCATCCATATTGCCATGACCCGACATTACATTAAACCCGCAAGCAGTTTTTAAAAGTTTTTTTTGCATTGATACATGTCCCCTGGGCTATGAGTAAGCACTCAGTCCTGAGTGCGAAACGCGTCAGCTTATCTGTACTTTCTGCATGACGGTCTTGTTATTTTGATGATCCCATTTTTTCAATAGTGAAAAGTGAAGTTTTTTTGACTACATCCGGTGTGCGGCATCCAAATCTTCTCCTCCATTCAAGTCTCCCCTGGGGTAGGACCCGGGTCCCCAAACCCTTTTTAGGACAATACCATGCAAATTAGCCTTTAAAATGAGCACTTTTGATTTCAAACGTTCGAGTCCCATAGACGTCAATGGGGTTCTAACGTTCGTGCAAAGTTTCGGTCCGTTCGCAGGTTCTGGTGCGAACCGAACCGGGGGGTGTTCGGCTCATCCCTAGTGAATACCCATTAACGTGGACCTTGATAGAGTATCTAAGCATTGCTCACTCTATACAAACACTAAACCAAGTTGTAGTTCCATTCTAAAGTCAAAATTATATTTGTCTGCTCTGTCTGAAAAAGTAAATTTGGCATTTACATACGTTTCACAGTTATCTGTGTTTTGCCTTTTGAATGCTAATAAAAATTTCTTGGATGGTAGATTTATATGGTATGGTGACATGTCAAATATTGTGGTTGAAATTTACTTTTTTTAGGACATTATCACTCTGCATTTGAATTATTGTTAAATGACTGTAGGTTTAAATTATATATAACCATGACATCAGCATTAATATGTTTCATTTCATCTTGCACTTATTTTGCTTGTGGTTTCTATAAGAAGCTTAAAACTTCCATTATGAGGAGCTATATTTATATTTATTAGACTATGCCTCAGGTGCAAGATCCTGTTTACAATGTACAGAGGAAATGAACGCATGCCTCACACTGCAGGCTTTGAAAGCAGCTCAATAATTGATGCATCCCTGGCCATTTAACTATTGCTATTCCGAGAACTACTTATATTTGTTGTACTGAGTAATGGCATGTTTACATGTATTATGTGTAGAGCTATATTTGTCGTAAGACACTTGTGACCAGCTCTTATGAAAGCAGGTATGAAGGAAGTATAATCAACAAGATTGTTTTCTTTTTCCCTTCCTCGTCTCTCTACCACTGGATACTTCTAAGTTAAGGCTGAAGGCCACAAAAAAGCAGCGTTTGTACCTTTTTCTTTTTTTTTTTTGCAGATCTGACCATAGTTCCATATTTTTTTTAAAAACCTCATGCATACAGTGCATAAAGGTCAGTAAACTTTCTTTGCATTCAGATCCATAAAGTTAAAACAGAAAAATCTGAAAAGTCAGTCATTTACACATTTATGCATATAAACATGTTCAAATACATGTACGTGCATACGTACATACGGAAGCAGAATTTATTGCAGCTAAATGCTGTACTGACAAATTACATGTGTACAGACATCTATACACAAGTAAACGCAAGCACTTTACAGACCATTTCATGCCTTTTAATGTAGGATCATTTAATTAGCCACTGTCAGTAAGATCCTGCAAAGATGATCAGTAAATTCATTATGGCTGTATCCAAAATCCATCATCAGAACTGGTAAAGTTAAAGGTTGCTGGGACTGTTGAGGGAGGAATAACAAGATTTTAGGTCCCTGGTGCCCAACCTGTGGCCCATGATCCATATGCAGCCCTTCGCTGTTTACAGTGTGGTCCTTGGGCCCCTGTAGTGAGAACATTCATTTGTAAAGGGGCTGTAATAGCAGTGATCTCTAGAAGTCCTATGTAACATGTCCCTAGTCTCTGACTGTCTCCCACAGCATGACTCCAGTCTCCAACACAGCCATTCCTGTAGCACAGTCTCTGAGCATCTTTCGAAGTAGGTCTTCAATTTTTGACAGTAAAGTTGCTTATTGTCCATCAAAGACTGACACGTTTTGAAACTCCTTGCGGGTTTGAAATTGCATTACAAATATATGTGGGCTTTAACCTTCTCAGTGCACTCAAAAATGTTTTAATTAAATGTTCTGAATACACCCTGGCTTCATACACTTTGGATGGTCCAGCCATGAGATCTTCCTTCCATTTTTGCCATTTTGTTACTGTCCACCTGGAAGTTTTGGTTATCCCACCCACTTTTACACATGTCAAGGTCTTCTGCAGCCATAATATCAAGTAAATCAAAAAATCCAATAGTACACCCTCATGATGGCCACAACAAGAGTGCAACCCCATGACTCAAACTAATAGCTCTCATTAACATAATCCTTGTGAGATATTAAAAAATGTTCTGACAATGTAATACTTTTGCATCTACTAAAAAACGAAATATCCATTTTGACAAACACGCCAGGCTAGGTGGCTTCACAGCATATTTCTATAAAAGTTTAGCAGCATTTTTAAATCGTACCTCATCCAATTTTTTACCCTTTAATTGAGGGATGTAAAATGGGTCCTGGTATCTTAACAGCAGGTATATGTATACTTCAAAAACCTAAACAGGACCATATTTTTTGGGTCAATTTCAGACCTTCTTCTTACTGAACCTAGATGCTAAACTCTTAGCCAAGGTTCTGGCGACCAGACAGAATGAGGGTATACTTGATCTGATTGGGAAGGATCAGGTTGGCTTCATGCCACAATGTTAGGCCACTGAAACATAAAAAAGCAATGACAGAAAAAAGACCAAGTGGTCCATTGAGTCTGCCATTTTTTTTTTTTTTTTTGTTATTTGGGGGGGGGGGGGGGGTTGAGACTGTTGACAGTCTCACTACCTCTGCTAGAAGACTGTAAACTAAGTATCAACTACCCTTTTGGTTAAATAATACATTCTAAGATTAGTTTTGATATTTCTACCTGCTAGTTTAAGGTCACGTCCCCGTGTTCTTGATCTTGGCTTCATATTGAAAGTAATGCCCTTCTGAACCTTATTCACTCGTAATGATTAAGCAAATTTCTATTGTGTGAAACGTGTCTACCTTGACCACTACTGGTGTCCTCTAGTGTCATTTTGGATATTTTGATATTCCAATAAACTTTACTTGGAGCCCACGTGAGGTGCAGCCGTTTCTTGTTTTGACAATTTACCACGGAGGTGAGCCGGGGCTAGCACTCAGGTGTGTGTTCCAGTGGGCGTATCAGTTACACCAGGAGTGGTGTGTTCTTTTCATTTGAACCTTATTGACTCCCCTGTTGCATTTAAAGGTTTCAATCTTTCCTCCAGACTGTACATGTTAAGTTCCTCAAGTCTTTCTTGATATGCTTTATCCCTCAGACCTTTCATCATTTTTGTTACCTGCCTTTGGATTTTATGCCTCTGCCCTGCCTCTTTCTATTTTATCAATATGTTTTTGTAAGTGAGGTCTCCAGAATTATACATTGTATTCTAAATGAGATCTAACCAAAGATCTATATAGGGGAATGACAATGCCGGACGAGCCCTTCATATGATTCATTTAGCTAGATTGTGAAACCAACCAGCCTTTCTTTTCTTGGATATCCAAAAGGTCTTTCACAGCATGTCTTGACCATACCTCACATTGCTCTTAGAGACAAGTTATGACCTGGATAGTTGCATTATATGATCGAGTACACCGGATTCAGATCACTCCTCTTCCCCATACGGAGGACCACGAGACAGGGATGCCCATTGTCTGCCTTACGTTTTGCCTTCACTGTGAAACCATGGCCACCTGAGCATTTCCCAACAAGTGGGGAGTAGAGGTAGCAGGGCGTCATCAAAAGATATACCTTTTTTTGCCTACAACATCTTGCTGTACCTTACCAACTGGGTGATCTCCCTCCCCAACCTGGTCAAACTCCATAAAGATTTCTCTGCCCTTTCGGGGTTACATGTTAATGATTCTAAGTCTAAGGCCTTGAACATATCCCTTACAGAAGACCAACTAGGGAAGTTGATATCTCCCCAATTCCCATTGGATAACTTGCTTTACAAACCTTCCTTCAGCCCAGGCCTGGAGGAGACCAGTTGGTTCCAATGGTGTGTGGCTTTGGGATTTCATCACATCTAAAACCTCTTAACCCCTAAATATGTTTTTACCTATAACTCTTTACACACTTCCCATAAGTTTCCTTCCTTGGAACTGTTACTTTATTTTCAAATACGTTACTTTTTTTTTAATCACACTTGAAGTACACAGCTTCACTGCTCACTCTTACTTCTTTTGAGCTTGTCTGTCATATTAATCCTTTGACGAAGGGAATTCTGTCCTTGATCTATAAATCCTTGTTGTAGAGGGACATTTCTGACCACCTGACTAACACCACTTAATTGGAAGTGAACCTGGGGACCCCAAATATTGGAGGCAAACTACAAACTTATGCTGCCTGGTGGTACATAGCCAAATTTACCCGAGGTGCCTCAGACCACTGCTTTTAGAGATGTAACTCAGTTGGCACTTTGGTACATGTGTGGTAGGATTGTCCATTAATCAAAAAGATTTTGGACAAGGGTGTACCAATTAATCTGGATGCTTAATTTGAAAGCCAATTGTACTGCTAGCCAATTTAAACATATAGCCTTTATTTTCATGGCTGCCAAGCAAACCCTGGCTAGAAGTTGGAAATTGGGGGTTCTGACTACAGCACAGGTCAAAACTAAGATTTGTGGTATATGATTAATAAAAGACAGGCTGCGGTCCTGCAGGACAAAGTCAAGAAATTCAGTACAATTTGGAACCCCTGGATTTCAAATTATTGGGGGGGCAATTGACCTACTGCGGTCGCTTTAACAGGCATCTGAAAGCCACCAGGGGGTTTGTCCTGAAGTGCAGGATCCTCGATAGCCCTGCTCAGACCCATCCCTTTTTACCCTTTCCCACCTCCACACCCCTTACCCCCTTCACACTCTCCTCTTTTTTTCCTTTTTTTTCTTCTCATTCTCTTCAGCTCCTTTTTCTCTTCCTCCCCTTCTCCCTTCTCTCAATATTTATGTCTTACAAAATCTTACAAACTACGCTACATTTCACAGGGTTCACTGCTCAATATCAATACCCTCTTGCCCCCCCCCCCCCCCACCATGTGGGGCGCTGTAAGCTTTGAAGCCTGAAAGACCATGTGCCCCTCTCTGCACCTACTAAACTCTTCAGGGGGCTTACTTCTGCTCATGACATGTGTTACCCTAATGAAGAATGCACATCACCACTGCTCATCCTTGACTGGTACAGGTGTCACTTTTTGACCTTGTTAGGGGTTAAATAAAATTATTGTAGCCCTCTGTACCTTTTCCTCATATTCAATGTAAAACTACAAACATTCCCTGCAATGTAACCTATGCATAAGCCATTGTGAAATGTTCTATTTCTTTGTTCACTGTACACAACTATTTTTCTAAAAATCTTAATAAAAACTTTTGAAACAGAAACATCCATTATGTGGGGGTCTGACCCTTTCAGGGTGCCTGCTTTACATTACTATGATTGATTTAAATTTTTTTGTCTCTTTTAGTAAAAATGTTTGATCTAAGTTAAATTTAAAAAGAAAAAACGTGCAACCCAAAGCAAAAAGCAATGAATAAATGGCTACAGGAGACAGGGAAATTCAAGCAGCTCTCCAACTGATAGTAAGCTCTGATCTGCTTGACTATACCATTAAAGCAGCTGACAGGTGAGGTTTAAAGCAGGAACACTCAAAAAAAAAAAAAAGTCAGGCCATACACTTTTCTCTCTGAAAGTGAAAACATCTTTTAAAATAAACCAGTGTTTTCTTAGTGCAAAGCAGTAGGTTTACTTTAAAGTGGTTGTAAAGGCTCAAGGTTTTTGTTCCTTCATGCATCCTATGCACACCCTCTAAAACTCACCTGAATCCTATCTCGATTCAGAGATATGCACAAGAGCCTCAGTTCTCCTGGCTCTCTCCCTCTTCATGGGTCTCAGTAGCCATTGGTTCCCATTACTGTCAATCACAGCTAGTGAGCCAATGAGGGAAGAGCAGGGGTGGGGCCGAGCCACACTCCACATGTGTATGAACACACAGAGCAGTGGCTCAGGTGTCCCCATAGCAAGCTGCTTGCTATGAGGGCACTAGGCAGGAACGAAGAGCCAGGAGCGCCAGTCGTCAACTTGAGAAGAGGAGGAGCAGCTCTGTGCAAAACCATTGCAAAATGCAGGGAAGTATGACATGTTTATTTTTTTTTTAAGCTGCCTTTAATATTACTTTAATTGTTCCCATCCTCAACAATATATACTCAATTATCCTTTACTCCTTCACCACTCCATTTAGAGCTGAAAGCCAGTACCATGTGCTTCTGGGTTTAAAGGAGCATGTAACATACTCCATGTGACTCATATCCCACAAAGAGCTTTGCTTTCACTCCCAGGAGCTAAACGGAGTGGCCAAAGAGCCAAAAGGTGGTAAATATATACATCTGTGGAGGTCTGCTTTAAAGTGAATGCTGTTGCTTTGATGTTCCTACATGGGCAAAACACAGATTCCCTTTCACTATAAATTTTAGCTTTTATAATGTTCTTTGTAAATTATTATTTTCCAGCTTCTGTTGAACCTCATATATTTTCTTCTTTACCAGACTTGTTTTGAAGCTTCATAATTAACAGAAGACCTTGGCCTCTGTGGAGTGCAGAAAAGTACTCAGCAATATCTTTGCTTGTGCTTACAAATTCATTCGATGCTTTATTGCACAATCACAGCTTTTATGCTATAATGTCAAAGCCACTTTGAATAATTTGAATCTTCATACAAGAAAATAGCTATTGTTATACTGCAATAAGCAGTTTTACTAAAGGAAAACAGACTGGAGAGGAAAAGTTTGTATTTGGACAAATACAATAGATCTACTATTGTTTAAAGTGATTTTATCACTCGCCAGAAAAAGAAGCAGCCTGAAAAAGAAGGTGAATAATACTTATCAGGCTTACAGGAAGTGACTCTGATCTTGTCAAAGCGAAACCACATACAAAGGCTGCTGCATGTCCCCAATTAGCTATACAAAATTGTATTCTTCCCCCCCCCCCCCCGCGGACTTTTAGGCAGCAAAAAGGTAACAAGCGTAATAATATAAAAAATATTTACTTTATATGGTCAGTGTCTTTAGTCATACAAACAGCCAGCAAAATTGTTTAATAAACTGATGCCATCTATCCTGATCTTTCTGAGGTGGATGTACTAAAGGCAGGTTTATTGTAGAACGGAAGTTGCACTTTTCAAGGGAATTTGCCCCAGAGCTTAATTGATATGCTGCAGTTTCACTTTGCAAAGAATACCTAATTGTGTGTAAGGAAGATACAAAAAAAATGCATTTTTCCTTGCACACGATTGGATGATGGAAGTCAAAAGGGCTTCATCTCATTCATTAAGCTCTGGGGAAAATTCCCTTGCAAAGTGCAACTTCTCTTACTTGGTGAACAATTTATTTACATTTAGTAAATATCCGTGCATCAGAGAAACCTATATTGGTAACTTTCTTCCTGTCATCAGTGTCAATATTTTGTGGGGCCACCATTATTTTCCACCACTGTCCTAACCCTCTTGGGCATGGGGTCCTCTTCCACACTTCCATGATGACATCACAGAGCTGGTGGATGTTAGAGACTTTGCACTCCTCCACCCTTAATTTGAGGATGCCCCACAGATGCTCAATAGGGTTTAGGTCTGGAGACATGCTTGGCCAGTCCATCACCTTTACCCTCAGCTTCTTTAGCAAGGCAGTGGTCGTGTTGGAGGTGTGTTTGGGGTCATTATCATGTTGGAATATTGCCCTGCAGCCCAGTCTCCAAAGTGAGGCATTCATGGTTCCCTCAATGAACTGTAGCTCCCCAGTGCCGGCAGCACTCATGCAACCCCAGACCATGACACTCCCACCACGATGCTTAACTGTAGGCAAGACACACTTGTCTTTGTACTCCTCACCTGGTTGCCTACACACACACTTGATACCATCTGAACCAAATATGTTTATCTTAGTCTCATCAGACCACAGGACATGGTTCCAGTAATCCATGTCCTTACTGCTTGTCTTTAGCAACTTGTTTGCAAGCTTTCTTGTGCATCATCTTTAGAAGAGGCTTCCTTCTGGGACAACAGCCATGCTGACCAATTTGATGCAGTGTGCAGCATATGGTCTGAGCACTGACAGGCTGACCCCCCACCCCTTCAACCTCTGCAGCAATGCTGGCAGCACTCAAACATCTATTTCCTAAAGACAACTTCTAGATATGACGCTGAGCACATGCACTGAACTTCTTTGGTCGACCATGGCGAGGCCTGTTCTGAGTGGAGCCTGTCCTGTTAAACCACTGTATGGTGTTGGCCATTGTGCTGCAGCTCAGATTCAGGGTCTTGGCAATCTTCTTATAGCCTAGGCCATCTTTACGTAGAGTTCTTTGCCATGAGGTGTCATGTTGAACTTCCCGTGACCAGTATAAGAGTGAGAGCGATAACACCAAATGTAACACACCTGCTCGCCATTTACACCTGAGACCTTGTAACACTAATGAGTCACATGACACGGGGGATAGAAAATGACTAATTGGGCCCAATTTGGACATTTTCACTTAGGGGTGTACTCACTTTTGTTGCCAGTGGTTTAGACATTAATAGCTGTGTGTTAAGTTATTTTGAGGGGACAGCAAATTTACACTGTTATACAAGCTATACACTCACTACTTTGTAGCAAAGTGTCATTTTTTCAGTGTTGTCACATGAAAAGATATAATAAAATATTTACAAAAATGTGAGGTGTACTGGTACTGTACTGTGAGGCTGGTGCTGAAACCATGAACAACTCTGGCCCAAATCCAAAGGACCAGCAAAGTATCTTAAAGTGAATCTAAACCCAGAAAACAAAAATGTAATACATTGTATCTTACTAGTCTTTACATGTAGTGGCTGCATTTGTTTTTTTTTTTCAGTCAGTTTACCTTTATTGTAACCTCGATATCCTGCAAATAACACACTTCCAGTCCCTATATGTTTACACTCTTTTCTTCACTGTGTTAGAGAAGCCATTATTGTAACACAGGCTGGACATCAAACGTGCCTGCTTTTGTTCAATTCCATTACATGGTAGATTGATTGGACTAGTTTACACAATCAAGATAAGGTTCCTTGTGTTTTTTTATGTTCACAGTAAGTAACAAGGACTTTCTGACAAAATCAATAAGTATTTTCTGTATTTGATGAAAGTGTTCTTACCTAAAAAGTAAAAACAAATGTAGCCACCACATTTTAGCAGTAGTAAGCTGCAATACATTACATTTGTGTTTTTGGGTTTAGATAAACTTCAGCATCAGGTGTATATTACAAAACATCATTAGCCACTTGAAGATTTTATATGTAGGTGATGCAACCTAAAAACCTTAAAGTGGAGGTCCACCCAAAAGTGGAACTTCTGCTTTAAGGACTCCTAACCCCTGACATGCCACATTTGAGTACCTAGTTTTGAAAGGTACCCAGCTCTCACTTTCGCTCGTGCTGCCTAGCTGACTCGGGCAAAAGTTTTACCCCCCCTCCCTGCAATCTCAGGTCCCAGAAGATTGCTCAGCCACTCAGGATGCAAAGCGCGACTTGTGCATGCGCAGTGCGCACCCGGCTGTGAAGCCGCAAGCTGTCACAGCCAGGTGCTCACACCAGTGATGCCAGCACCAGGGAGAGGCGGGGGAGAGAACCGAGGCTTCGGTGGATTGTTGAACAGGTAAGTGTGTGTTTATTAAAAGTCAGCAGTGACACTTTTTGTAGCTGCTGACTTTTAGTAAACACAGAAACGGCTGGAACTCCGCTTTCAGCAACGTTTTTAGGCGGCATCTCCAACTCCTCTTTACCTACTGCCACTACCCCATCTACTAATACTGGCAATTACTGGCTGTCAAAATGACGTTCGTCTGACAAAAGTTCAAAGTACAAACACGCATGCTCGGAAGCAAGGACAAGCCAGAAGCGGTCGTTCTTGTAAACTAGCGTTCGTAATGGAGAATTAACATTCGTGACGGGGCAAATTATGAAATCTCGAAATGCAGCGCACATTCTCTTCTACTTTAATGGGATAATAATGAAGCTACTTTGCTGGTGCTACTGATGGAGTTATTGCAAACACATTTTCAAAAGCTTTTTTTTTTCAAGTGATATCAAGAATAATATTATTATGCTTGTTATTTTTATTTTTTTTGGTGCAAGTTACCACAACACCATTATCCTGTAGTTTTTAAGATCAAAGATACAACTATGTTGGTGTCCCTTGTCAATTTTACATTTTTTTTATAATGTAACTGCCTACTTCCAAACTGTCAATTGAAGTAAAACACATAGCCAAGTATTATTTGCCACAATAGTTTTATTGTGCTTTAAAAAAAGAAAAGAAATAAAATTAGACATGCTATATCTGCCAATAGCATCCAAAAGTATAGAAAATATACCAAATCAAATCATTATTCAACCAAAAAATAAAATAAAAGCCTCATGCATGTGTCCTGCTTCTTAATATAGGGGGTCAACAATGACAAGAGTTGGTGAAAGCAGAAATCATCCGGAGATAATTCCGAAAATTGTCTGGATTATTCTCCTGGAGCTCCCGCAGCAAAGGCATGACATAATTGGTCAAGGTTAATAAAGCAACCAATTTTTGGTCCAAGATATCCTCCTCCTTATGTTCCTGGACTGGACTTGGGTCAAAGCAATAACTCCAAGACCAATAATAAATAACACGTTATCTCGTGATAACGTGATTCCGCAACATGGCTGGTGGACGAACGGGCGTTCAGAAACTAACTGAAAAGCGCTAAGTAAAAAGAGCTAAATGAAAAGCGCGAATCAACACTCACCAAACTTCTACTAACATGATTTTAGCAGAAGGAGCGCAAAGGGTGGAGCTAACAAGCTGAAAAAACACGTAGTACATCACTACGTTTGTGTTAGTTGGCCGACAATTCCTTGCCGATTGTATGCAAAACAATCGTGTGTACAAGGCTTTAGACCCCTTTCGCACTGAAGGCGCTTTACAGGCATTTTAGTGACACTGTACTACTCTGGGGGGTGGGGGGTGTTTAACCGCTTCAGCCCCGGAAGATTTTACCACCTTCCTGACCAGAGCACGTTTTGCGATTCGGCACTGCGTCTCTTTAACTGACAATTGCGCAGTCATGCGACGTTGCACCCAAACAAAATTGACGTCCTAATTTTCCCACAAATAGAGCGTACAAGCAGTCGGATTTTTTGCCAACAGCCTGTCATCACACATTTCCCGTCGGAAAATCCGATCGTGTGCACGAGGCTTTAGCGTTTAAATGGGTCATGTTTTTACCAACAGATGGGAATGTCCCTCCTCTGAGTTAATCAGCTGTGTGTAATTTGATATATTGCTGCCCGGGTCCATTCACAGCTCTGACTGTTCACAGTGTAGCAGTAACTCAAAAAAAGCCTGGGGCAAAACCTGGTGCTTGCGGTCTGCTGAAAAATATGGAATATTACATATACATTACATATACAAAATGTAATATTTTTTCTAACAAAAAAAATAGTCCTGAAAATAATAAAAAGAAAATATAAATGTAAAACACTGTACATACCTTTAAATGCAACACTGTCTTGTTTTTTTTTGTGCACATTAACAATATGTTTGATATAATATGACATTTCTGATCCCAGGGTGGACTCTTCTTCCTCTAGTCTATTGCTGAATGCTGGTTAATATTTTAAACTGCACATTATGCCCCAGGTTCAGAAACAGTAATAAGAAAAGAAGGTGCCTCTAATTAAAAAGCCCTAAAAGCATTCTGTTTTTAACTGTCCTTTAAATTATTAAGGCCAAGACGTAATGGCTACATCACAAAAAGACATTAAAAAACCTTGAGGTTATTAGGAATGAACTGTAAGTCAAAATGTCAATTGTGCTAAAGCCAACACGTATCGGCTAAAACAAACAGTGGAAAAAAACCACAATAATATGCTGGTTTATAATAAGAATACACTTTTATCTGGCATCATTGGGAAGTCTGGCCAAGATTTAAACAAGAATTTCTTATACAGTAAGACCCCTTTCACACTGAAGCACTTTATTAGGCATTTTAGCGCTACAAATAGTGTCTGTAAAGCACCTGATAAGCGCCTCTCATGCCTCCTCAGTTTTAAAACCCGAGTTCTTTCACACTGGGGCACTGCGCTTGTGGGACGTTCTGAAAAGTCCTGCAAGCAGCATCTTTGGGGCGGTTTGGGAGTGGTGTATACACCGCTCCCAAAATGCCCTGCCCATTGAAATGAATGGGCAGCGGTGCCAAAGCATCTGCAAAGCGTTTTGGCAGCGCCGCAACACGGGCGCTTTTAACCCTCTTCTTCGGCCGCTAGCGGGGGTTAAAAGTGCTACGCTATTGGCCGAAAAGCGCCACTAAAATCACGGTAAAAAGCACCGCTAAAACTAGTGGTGCAGCCCCAGTGTGAAAGGGGTCCAAATGCAGTTGCACTACCTTTTTTGATCTGCATTAAACATATGACTCAGTTCAATAGAGATTTCAAGTAGTCCCACTAAAACAATGACAAGAATTGTAAAATATTGATCCATCTGCGATTTACAGGCTTGTTATATCTAGTCTCACAATAGCACCATTATAGAATACTGGTTGTTCAGCTCTAAAATCAACAGATGTTTTAAATATTTCTCTTTAGATTTCTCTTTTATTAAGGTGCAATGTCACTAATAAACGTTATGGATTGTGATCCCACACTACAATATCACACACTCTATAGTATAATACAGTAATCTGCTTCTGAACATCTCTCTGCCTTTTTATTTAACCCCTTCGTGCAGACAGCATGCATATATGTGGCCCCACTGGACACTGTTGCCAACCTACCAGGTTGAAATTTACTGACACAACACCCAAAATTTACTGGCACAGCCAATTTTTTACTGGTATTACTAAAAGTTACAAAATTACAGTTTTAATTACAAATTTTAGTATTTAGGCTACAAACAAGTACAATATGCTATTAGATATTAAGACAAAAAGCATATTTCCTATTTTATTTTCAATATACAGTAGTAAGTAAGTAGCTCAGGGACAGGACTCAGGGGAGCAAGAAATTAGAATAGGTGGAACACACATGAAATTGACCCCGACAGCAGTGTGCAGCAGCGCAGATGATGGTGACAAATCATGAACATGAATGAACATGACACATCCCCTCCTGAATTACAGTGACAGTCTCTCTCCATGCCAGCTGGTGCCTTCAGTCCACTCCAGTCCAAACAGCACTAACAGTCCCATTTCTGGGTTGCCTTGCTTCCGTCCTGCAGACCCACTCACGAGGCTCCAGCTGCTCTGCTCTGGTCCCTTGCACCATGAGATCACACAACACACTCAGGCATCGCCTCAGCTAGACCCGCCAGCGCCACCCGAACACACTGTAGCATGCACTGAGATGGTCTTGGTCCAGACCGGAACTGCGCATGTGCATTTCTGAGCGGAGCATCACAGCCATATTTTTTTTACTGATCGCCTCTTTCTGTCACTGCCATTTACTGGCAGGAGAAAAATGCCCATTTTTTACTCGCTGCCAGTAAAAATACTGATGGCTGGCAACACTGCCACTGGACTGGGCATTTTTCTATGAGGCCACATATATGCATATTATTATTATTATTATTATTATACAGGATTTATATAGTGTCAACAGTTTGCGCAATGCTTTAGAACATGAAGGCAGACAGTACACTTACAATACAAATTAATACAGGAGGGATCAGAGGGCCCTGCTCGTTAGAGGTTACAATCTAGAAGGGAGGGTCAAGTGGAAACAAAAGGTAATAACTGTGGGGGGGTGAGCTGATGGAGAAAATGAAAATACAGTTGTTAGGTGTGGGAAGGGTAAGCTTCTCTGAAGAGAAGGGTTTTCAGGGATCATCTAAATGCTAATAAAGTAGGAGATAAGCGAACAGATTGGGGTAGGGCATTCCATAGGATTGGAGAGGCTTTGGAAAAGTCCTGGAGGCGAGCATGGGAGGAGGTGATGAGGGAGCTAGAGAGCAGGAGGTCTTGAGAGTAACGAAGAGAACGAGTAGGTTGGTATTTAGAGACTAGGCTAGTGATGTAGCTGGGGCCAAAATTGTGGATGGCTTTGTACGTAGTTGTTAGTATTTTGAATGTAATTCTTTGGCCGAGTGGAAGCCAGTGGAGGGATTGACAGAGAGAAGCAGCAGACACAGAGCTATTGGTAAGGTGGATGAGTCTGGCAGCAGCATTCATAATGGATTGAAGAGGTGATAGACTATGTAGAGGTAAGCCAATGAGAAGGGAGTTGCAGTAAGTTAAGAGATGACCAGCGAGTGAATTAAGAGCTTTGTTGTGTCATTGGTTAGAAAGGGGTGTATATTGGAGATGTTGCGGAGGTTGAGGCGGCAGGATTTGGACGTGTTCAAAGAGTCCAGGACTACACCTAGATTCTTGGCATGTGGGGATGGGCTTATATAGTTATAGTTGTGCCATCGATTTTGACAGAGAGATCAGGGGAAGGGGCATATGGGGGAGGCAAAGTGACAGAGAGGGAGGTGGCTGAAGAACCTGAAATATGCTATGTGGGGCTAGAAGGATTCTGACACCTCCTCCCTTACGTCCACTGGATCTAGGGTAGTGAGTCCAGAGAAGACCACCATGGGATAGGGCAGCAGAAAATGTAGCATCGGATTCATTGAGCCAGGTTTCGGTAATGGCGAGTAGGTTAAATGAGTTGGCGATAAAGAGGTCATGGAGAGAGGTGAGTTTGTTGCAGACAGATCTGTCTTTGTCCTGGAAGCCTTCCCAGCACAGAGACTGGGGTCTTACCGAGAGCCTGGGGTCATGTACTAATATAATAGGGACCCAGAACTCCCAGTTCCTGGTCACTTGATCACTGTGATAGCCTTTGTTTGGCTATCACAGTGATCAGTCACTGTGGAGCCCGCCTCTGTGTTTCTCTATCTCTGTTAATGGAGGGGAAAGATGCATTGGGGGAGATTTACTAAAATTGAAGCACTCAGAACCCCAGTGCAGCTGTGCATGCTAGCCAATCATCTACTAACTTCAGCTTGTTCATTAAGCTTTGAGATCGAAACCTGGAAGCTGATTGGTTTCTTTGCAGAGCTGCACCAGATTTTGCACTCTCCAGTTTTAGTAAATCTCCCCCATTGGATCTCTCTCTCTCCTTTCAGAGAAAAAAAAACATCTGTGGGTAAAAAAATAAACAATAATAATAATAAAGAAAAGAAAAAAAAAAACCCAGATCAAGGTCTGATCTAGGTCAGTGCCAAGGTTAGTGTTTGGGTCAAGTAAGAGTCAAAGGTCAAGGTCATTGGTAAAAGGTCATGGTCAGTATAATTTGGGAAGAATAAAAAAAGGCATTTTTAAAATTATTATCAGTGTCAGTGTGTTTTAATTAGGATAAAAAGAAAGCAAAATGCTTTTTTGAGCTGTACTACAGACACAAAAAAACAACTAACACACACATATGTGGTATCACTGTGATCATCTGGAGCAGGAGAATCTATTTTAGGTTGTTCTTTGGTGGTAGGTTATGATAGTAACAAGAAATATACAGCTGCATTAAAAAAAAAAAGATTTTTTTTTACTATCTTGGGCAAGTTTTCCTTTGGTAATAAGTACAAAAATCAGGAGATATACAATATCATTCATCACAAAATGAAAACCCAATTTGTCCTGAAAAAAAAAACAAGGTGTAATCTACCTGGATGCACAAAGTAGTTGTGATGATATGTACAGTTTTACCAACACATGTCAAAGTTGCAAAATTGGGCTTAGGCATTGACATTTGTTTTGTACCCTTAGGGGTGAAAGAGTAAAATCACATGAAATTGAAAGTGAACCTGAAAGTGAAAAGTTTGCTATGTTATAGGAAAACATTTATTATTGTTACTTGTGCTTAAGCAGTTCCCCGGAAACGTAACCTTTAGTATTGAATTCACCCTCAAAAACAGCAGTGTGCTCTCTCCTGATACATGATGGTGCCTAATGAGCTCATAGCTGTAAGCTGTATGCAAAGTGACCTGCATTTTTCTGCACTGGAAAATGTCATTCATCGTTAGGATACTCAGAAAACAATTGTTTTCTATGTGTCCTATTAGCACTAAAAAGCAGCCCAGAGCTGCACTGCAGTGATCTGAGGTAAAATGCAGACATGCTGCATTTTATTGCTGCACACTGGACAGGCTTGCATGTCAATGTACAGCACTGCAACACAACACGCTGCTCTACAGTGACATGAATGAAGTGCTACTTTTGTGCACTTCGAATAAAGTTCATTTGAAAATAAAGAAAAAAAAGGGGGCTATGTGATTCACTGAACCGCACACCACACTGTCCCCTACCCCTGGCTAACTGCAGCTTTACTGTGCAGCAGCTGCTGCAGCTTTACTGTGCAGCAGCTGCTTGTTTATGCGCCATAGGGACCTAAATCTGTAATGTAAGATCTATAGTACTACTGCCTCTAACTGCAGGTCTCAGGAGATGTGGAGTGAAATTTGGTGATATAACTACTGTGATGCTCACTGTTTTGCTTGCTGAAGGAATATGTTCGAATTTACAAATTCTTGCTGTAATCAAAAAGCAGATCAAAGCTTGCATACACAAATGAACATTAGGGCACTAGAGTAAGATATTCACATATTTACTTTGTATATTGTTCATTGATGCAAGTCAAGCCTGTCTGCAGTGTTGTAAATAATGGCATTTGCAGCAGCATTCTATTTATTAAAAAAATTTAAATTAAAAAATGTATAACATCATATACATACGGTAAAGACCTATCTGTTGAAAAATATTTATTTGAAATAAATATATTTTATGTTACTACAATATCCCTATTGTATTTTCCCCCCATATACAAGTCAAGGGGCAGAGCAAATAAAAAAAAAACATGGCTAATTAAGATGGATTAGGCCAGGTGCTCCCTCCTGCCTAGAGCCTGGCAGCTCGAGTAATTAGTTAGAATTGTGGGCAGGTGTTTCTGACAGGGACACACACCTGTTCCCATGCCCTCTCTGCCCACCATATACCCTCAACTCATTACAGCTTTGTAGTTGAAACAGAGACAGCTGTCTCTTCCAATTACTGCCCCCTTCTTGAAGCCATGGGCTGCATGTATTCATTACTAAAATTTAACTCAAAGCCATAAAAAGAAGGCAAAATACTCCTAGGCTAATCATTGACAGATATTTTAACAATTCTTGATTATTTTGGATCAAACATTCTTGAAATTTTATATTTAATCTGTCGCAAATATTATTAGATTTTTTTTTTTTCAAACCAAATGTATTATCTGGCGACACTGGCAATATGAAATGTGTGTGTGTATACTGTGTGATATACAGTATATATATATATATATATATATATATATATATATATATATATATATATCATACACTGGGCAATATAAAGTATTATGAATCTCTCTCTCTCTCTCTCTCTCTCTCTTTATATATATATATATATGTTATACAGTATGAGGCATTGGTTAGCACTTATACCTAGCAGCATTAGGGTCCTCACTTTGAGTACCGCCCACGACACTACCTGCCTGGAGTTTCCATGATCTCCCTTTGACTGCGTGGGTTTTTTTTCCCAGTTTCCTCTCACACTCTAATTACATGCTGGTAGGTGATTATAAGCTCCTTGAGGGAAAGGACTGATGTGAATGTACAGTATATACACTATATTACCAAAAGTATTGGGACACCTGCCTTTACTCACACATGAATTTTAATGGCATCCCAGTCTTAGTCCGTAGGATTCAATATTGAGTTGGCCCACCCTTTGCAACTGTAACAGCTTCAACTGTGAATGCTATCCACAAGGTTTAGACCCCTTTCACTCTGGGTCAGTTTTCAGGTGCTTTAGCGCTGGAAATAGCCTCTGCTAAGTGCCTGAAAACCGCCTCCCACTCATTCAAGTGTGACTTTTAACACTCGTTTGCGGGCCATTTCAAAAAGTCCTGCAAGCAGCATCTTTGGGGTGGGTTGGGAGTGCTGTATTTAGCCGACTCAAAATGCCCTGCCCATTGTAATGAACGGGCAGCACTTCTGAAGCGCCTAATAAGTGCTTTGGAAGCGCCGCAACACAGGAGTTTTTAACCCCTTCTTTGGGGTTAAAAGTTTCCTGCTAGCAGCCGAAAAGCGCTGCTTAGTCAGCGGTAAAGCAGCACGAATGCGGCCGTGGCCCCAGTGTGAAAGGGGTCTTAGGAATGTGTCTCCAGATCCACGTTTGTGAGGTCAGGCACTGATGTTGGACAAGAAGGCTTGGTATTGCAGTCTCCGCTCTAATTCATCCCAAAGGTGTTCTATCAGGTTGAGATCAGATCTCTGTACAGGCCAGTCAAGTTCCTCCACCCCAAACTCGCTCATCCATGTCTTTATGGCCCTTGCTTTGTGCACTGGTCCAATTCATTTGGTGGTGGGGGATTATGGTGTGGGGTTGTTTTTCAGGGGTTGGGCTTGGCCCCTTAGTTCCAGTGATGGGAACTCTTAAGGCTTCAGCATACCAAGACATTTTGGACAATTTCATGCCCCCAACTTTGTGGGAACAGTTTGGGGATGGCCCCTTCCTGTTCCAACATGACTGCACACCAGTGCACAAAGCAAGGTCCATAAAGACATGGATGAACTAGTTTGGGGTGGAGGCACTTGACTGGCCTGGCCAGGTTAGGTGCACATTCTAGGATCTTGGGTTGAATCCAAGCAGGGAAGCAAAATAGCATAGGCAGGACCGGCAGGATAGAGACATCGTCTTCACCAGAGTCCTTGATTAAGGGATTGGAAACCTAAGTATTGTCTCTAGAAAGGCCCCACAGCTATTGGCCAGATGATACAACAAAAACATTGGAAAGTGTAACCAGCGCAAGGGACAATTACATAGTTAGAAAACACAGCCAAGGCCATGACAGATAGGGTCAACTTTATCACAACAGATAAGAACAATCCAAAACACATTAAAGAGTCACACTTGCAAGCTAACATACTCTACACTGGACAGCTCGTGAGTTTTATAAACTGGGATACTGAAATAATCATGATATAGCTGACACTCTGTAACACATAGGAATGCTTGGGTACATCCGTGCAGGTGGATGGAATAAAAGACGATTAGCTGCCTATCATATGGGAATGAGACAGAATATGGAATAAAGCTGTAAAAAAAGTAAAATAAAATAAAATAAATTTAAGTATAAAATGATTGGTTACTTACCTCTATGCATGAACCCTTGTCAGTTAGATCAGGTGTTCTGGAGTACCTCTAAATAAGAGTGGATAAGTCCTTTATTCAACAGCGTGGCAGTGACGATTAAGAAGACATGCTCTCTGTGCTCCTCTCCATGGAATTTTACCTGCGTTAGCTGATGGATCGGGCGGCGGCACCCGGCGGAGACAAGTGGGTGAAGCGCTGCCTGTCCCTTTCTCTTAAATTTTCTGTGTTCCGGCAGGAAGATCGTCTATCTGTGTCTCCTGCTATGATGTCTCTTCCTGCAGCGGCTCCGCCTCAGGTTCCCCTGAATATGATTCCTCCTCCACAGGTATCGAGTTACCAGCAGCTTCCACCGCCTCCTGCATGTTTATCAACCCGCCCTTCTGCGTCAACCGCCCCCCCTCTTGATGGAGATCTCATTCTGGATAATGTATTTAATGCTGACACATGCGCAGAACGTTCTAGCAAGTCTTTGTCTGCTAGAGAGAAGAGGAACCATAGGTTTGAATCCCCATCGCCGCCTAGGAACTTTAAATAGGGTAAGGGTGCTAAAAATGTTCCTTCCCTGCACAATAAAGCAAAAAAGGCTCCTGCTAAAAAAGAGTTTTAAAAAGGTTGATGCTATTTCTATGGAAAGTATGTCGGTCACTACTTCTGCCTCTGAAGCTGCTTTGGATTTCCCTGCTGCCTCTAATGTTTTTTGTCATGCAGGACAAGTTGACATACCTTTACATGTCTCAGTGCAAGCAGCGCAGGATCAACAAGAACATGTTGATGCAGTGACCGATCAAAATCCGGGAGGTGAATCTCGGGATCAAAATGCTTTATTTATTTTAATTAATAATTTTGCTTGCTGACCAATTTAAACGGATCATGTCTAATGTTGCTTTGCCATCTGCTGATGTGTCCCACGCTTGGTCTGGTCAGCCGACTCCTCAACCATCCTCTTCAGTTCTGCATCCTGTCATGTTTCCTGAACCTTTTTACATGATTCTACACTTTCTATGGTACCGGAGAATTGCTTCAGAGAAGCAATGGCATGTGAAATGTCGCCTTTAGGTTTCCATTTATCTGCTGCTACTAGAGCTAAAATTTGGAAAGGCGAATATGTAGACATCTTATCGCTTTTACCATCGGTTGAAGATACATCTCTTGAAAGGGATTCGGAAAAATGTAATGATGATAGACGCAAGCTTGTGCCTCGCACTTTTAGGAATTGGCTACAAGCCTTTTGTATATATGCAAATGTGATGGGGGAGTGACATCCGGAACTTTGTTGCGGAATGTTTATTCATGTTGAAATAATCTTAGAAGCTTATAAAAAAAAATCAGGTTTATCTTGGTTTTCGTATGACTAATCTTTTCGTCAGAAGTTGGCAGTTCATGAATCTTTGAAATGGGGCACAAAGGACGTTGAGCTATGGCTCATTTTGTTGTTGCCCCAGAAACCATTTCCGAGACCTCCTTCTTTCAGTCTGGGACTTTTCGTAAGGATATTTGTTTCAGTTTTAATGAAGGCCAATGGAAATGGCCACAGACTTGCAGTTATAAGCATGAGTGTGCTTCTTGTACAGGTGCTTACCCAGCTTCCAGATGCTTTAAGAAGATGGCTTTGAATGCGCATCCTTCAACTACGGATAATTTTCGGAAAGGTGGTAACGCCAGTGAAGCTAATAGAAATGTTATCATTTCTCCCCATTTGGCCTTGGTGTCAGGCAGCAGAATTGTTACATAGTTACATAGTTACATAGTAGGTGAGGTTGAAAAAAGACACAAGTCCATCAAGTCCAACCTATGTGTGTGATTATGTGTCAGTATTTCATTACATATCCCTGTATGTTGCGGTCATTCAGGTGATTATCTAATAGTTTCTTGAAGCTATCAATGCTCCCCGCTGAGACCACCGCCTGTGGAAGGGAATTCCACATCCTTGCCGCTCTTACAGTAAAGAACCCTCTACGTAGTTTAAGGTTAAACCTCTTTTCTTCTAATTGTAATGAGTGGCCGCGAGTCTTATTAAACTCTCTTCTGCGAAAATCTTTTATCCCTATTGTGGGGTCACCAGTACAGTATTTGTAAATTGAAATCATATCCTCTCTCAAGCGTCTCTTCTCCAGAGAGAATAAGTTCAGTGCTCGCAACCTTTCCTCATAACTAAGATCCTCCAGACCCTTTATTAGCTTTGTTGCCCTTCTTTGTACTCGCTCCATTTCCAGTACATCCCTCCTGAGGACTGGTGCCCAGAACTGGACAGCATACTCCAGGTGCGGCTGGACCAGAGTCTTGTAGAGCGGGAGAATTATCGTTTTATCTCTGGAGTTGATCCCCCTTTTAATGCATGCCAATATTCTGTTTGCTTTATTGGCAGCAGCTTGGCATTGCATGCCATTGCTGAGCCTATCATCTACTAGGACCTCCAGGTCCTTTTCCATCCTAGATTCCCCCAGAGGTTCTCCCCCCAGTGTATAGATTGCATTCATATTTTTGCCACCCAAATGCATTATTTTACATTTTTCTACATTGAACCTCATTTGCCATGTAGTCGCCCACCCCATTAATTTGTTCAGGTCTTTTTGCAAGATTTCCACATCCTGCGGAGAAGTTATTGCCCTGCTTAGCTTAGTATCATCTGCAAATACAGAGATTGAACTGTTTATCCCATCCTCCAGGTCGTTTATAAACAAATTAAATAGGATTGGTCCCAGCACAGAACCCTGGGGAACCCCACTACCCACCCCTGACCATTCTGAGTACTCCCCATTTATCACCACCCTCTGAACACGCCCTTGTAGCCAGTTTTCAATCCATGTACTCACCCTATGGTCCATGCCAACGGACCTTATTTTGTACAGTAAACGTTTATGGGGAACTGTGTCAAATGCTTTTTCAAAATCCAGATACACCACGTCTACGGGCCTTCCTTTATCTAGATGGCAACTCACCTCCTCATAGAAGGTTAATAGATTGGTTTGGCAAGAACGGTTCTTCATGAATCCATGCTGATTACTGCTAATGACATCATTCTTATTACTAAAATCTTGTATATAGTCCCTTATCAGCCCCTCCAAGAGTTTACATACTATTGATGTTAGGCTAACTGGTCTGTAATTCCCAGGGATGTTTTTTGGGCCCTTTTTAAATATTGGTGCTACATTGGCTTTTCTCCAATCAGCTGGTACCCTTCCAGTCAATAGACTGTCTGTAAAAATTAGGAACAACGGTCTGGCAATCACCTGACTGAGTTCCCTAAGTACCCTCGGATGCAAGCCATCTGGTCCCGGTGATTTATTAATGTTAAGTTTCTCAAGTATAATTTTAATTCCGTCCTCTGTTAACCATGTAGGTGCTTCCTGTGTTGTGTCATGAGGATAAACACTGCAGTTTTGGTTACTGAAGCCCCCCGATTCACTCGTGAATACTGAGGAGAAGAATACATTCAATACCTTTGCCATCTCCCCATCCTTTGTAACCAGATGTCCTTCCTCATTCTTCATGGGGCCAATATGGTCTGTCCTCCCTTTTTTACTGTTTACATACTTAA
Organism: Lithobates clamitans; assembly: GCA_037952925.1. Lineage (NCBI taxonomy): Eukaryota > Metazoa > Chordata > Amphibia > Anura > Ranidae > Lithobates > Lithobates clamitans. The sequence continues at coordinate 3,232,649 of JBBGZY010000284.1, forward strand.
AGAATTTCTTGGGATTTTTTTTGCTCTCCTCCGCTATGTGTCTTTCATGTTCTATCTTAGCCGTCCTAATTGCACCCTTACATTTCTTATTGCATTCTTTATAAAGTCTGAATGCTGAGGATGATCCCTCAACCATGTATTTTTTGAAGGCCTTCTCCTTTGCTTTTATATGCATTTTTACATTGGAGTTAAGCCATCCAGGATTTTTGTTCGCTCTTTTAAATTTATTACCCAATGGGATACATTGGCTAATGCCCTTATTTAATATGCTCTTAAAGCAAACCCATCTCTCCTCCGTATTCTTTGTTCCTAATATTTTATCCCAATTTATGCCTTTTTTTATTTCCAATATTTTTATTTTCAAAAGAAAAGGGAAAGGGGACGTAGGGAAAACATTACATGTCATTGCAAAAAAAAAAATTTTTGAGACAGTAAAGTACAGCTGGTGACCATCATGGTCGCAATATGTACAACTTAATGAGGCTTTGGTATACAGAACAGTGTAGTATACAGTGAGCAAAAACAGTCATATACCATTAACAAGGTGAACATAGGAGAGCTATTAATCTGATTTAGATTGATTTGTATGCAATATCGGGAGGGAGAGGCCCGCCACCCCAATTGGGTGCTCACTGTGGCGGAACTCCCCCACCTCCGACATCCCATATTTTTGACTCAAAATGTTTATTGGAGATGTCAGTGTAACAAGAATGTCTCAAAACAGTAATGAAATGTCATAAAGATAGCACGTTTTGTATGTATACATTATAAGTACATTACAACATGAGATAGACCGTAGTCAGAACGCTGTGATATTGAAATGAGTAACCAAACCAGAGAACGGATCAAATAAGAATGTCATGTAACGTTGTAAGACAATATCTTTGTTAGGTGTTGTGTGATTATGATTATGGTGCGAAGTCTTGCTTGCATACATATATCTAGTCCTCTCCTAGCACTCAGCCTTGCAGTTATCCAATTGGGTATCTGAGCAGAGTGCAACGTGGGAGGTTAGGGGGCTAATGTGAGAGAAGGGGGGCCAGATATGGAGGAAGATGGGGTCAGGGGAGAAAAAAGGGGGGGGGGGATAGGAGGAGGAGATAGGGTGTGCAGGTGGGGGGGGGGAGGGGAGAAAAAGGGGGGAAATAGGGGGGCTGGGAAATCTCTGACTCCTCCAGGTGAGGGAGAGGATGGTTACGAGCACGCAAAATGTATGGATAGGTGGACCAAGCGGGGGTAGAACCCCAACAAGGTGTGGGCAGAGGGTGAATATATCAATTTAGAGCGTGTATAAGTATAGTCTGGGTGGTCATGTTAGAAGACCTAGTTACTGTGTGTAGGGGAGACCAGAATGGATTTATATTCCGGCAGGGTCTTAAAGTGGGTCCAGCACGCCCACTTATGGTTGAATTTCGTTGGGGTATCTCGAGCGATATGGATAAGTTTTTCCATTTCTTCTATCTTGTTAATTCTGGCAAACCATTCAGCTAGGGTAGGTATTTTATGTGATTTCCAGTGTATGGGTATGCATTGTTTTGCTGCATTTATCAAATACATCATAAGTGATTTATGGTATGTGCTATGTGAATGGGAGGAGAGGTGGAGGAGGAATTGAGCTGGGGCGAACTCTAAGTTGTAGGTGGTGATCTGTTCTATCATTTTGTGGACCTCTAACCAAAAGGTTTGGAGGGGAGTGCAGGACCACCACATATGGAGTAGAGTACCTTTGGCTTGATGGCACCTCCAGCATGTTTCGGGAGTGTTGGAGTTAAATTTGTGCAATAATGCTGGGGTATGGTACCATCGTGATAGTATTTTAAATCCATTCTCTTGGGTGGAAACATTTATTGAGCCTTTATGTATGTGCGAGAATATTCGCTCCCAGCTCTCTTCCGGTATTTGTATCGACAGATCTTTCTCCCATTTTTTGCAAAACGGACTGTCATTAGCCTTGAGATCGGCAAACAGCATATTATGTATCTGAGAAATGAGGTGTGTTTGTGGTGATGATTTGGTACATAGAGATTCAAAGGGTGTGAGTTGTCTGGAGCATTGACCTGCCTTATCGAGTGTTTGGAGGTAATATGTTATCATTAGGTACGTCCATTTTGGGATAGGTGCTTTTTCATAGCGTGATGCTAGTTGTATTGCAGGGATAATTTTGCCCTGTTGAAGGAAGTGGGAGGCACTGGTTTGTCCTTGAGGTAGGTGGTCATCTAGGAACTGATGGTGCATTCCCGGTGGGAAGTCTGGGTTCAGTTTTATTGGTGTCAGTGGGCTGGGAGTAGAGGAGAGCGGAATCTTTTTGCAAGTCGAGTGGAAGTAGCGCAGGGTGGGGCCTATCGTCGGGTGATTGTGGATCTCTTGTGGGATATGGTGAGGGGAGATCCACGGAAGTGATTTACATTCTAATTTCGTGAAGGAGGCTTCGAGGGAAACCCAGTCTTTTTGTTGAGTGTGGACATTCCAGTCTACTATCCTGGTGAGATGGGTGGCTATATGGTAGTTGGAGATGTCAGGGAGACCTATTCCACCTAGATTTTTCGGGCGGGAGAGCAAGCGATGGCTTATTCTGTGATTGTGTTTACCCCATAAGAACTTGGAGCTGATCTGTCTGTATGACTTAAAAAATAGGGGGGGAATTTGTATCGGTAACGCCTGTAATAAATATAAAATCCTGGGGAGAGCGTTCATTTTCAGTATGGCCGCTCTGCCAAACCACGAAAACGTCGGTCTATTCCAGGTGTCAAAGTCCGAGGTTAATTTGTTTAAGAGGGGGAGAAAGTTTTTCCTGTATAAGTCAGCGAGTGATGGTGTGATTTGAATCCCTAAATACGTTAACGCGTCCTGTTTCCATTGGAATGGAAAGTTGTGTTTGCATTGGTCTACTGTATGTTGGGTTAGGGATATGTTAAGGGCGAAAGATTTGGAGAAGTTGATCTTCAGATTAGATAGGGACTGAAATAATTTAAATTCCGATAATAATATTGGTAATGTTGTTAAAGGTTGTGAGAGGAATAGTAGAATATCGTCTGCGTAAGCAGCATATTTATATTCTTTTATTGGTGAAAGAATTCCTTTTATGTCCGGGTTAAGTGTGATTTTCCTTAGGAAGGGTTCTAGAGTTAATACGAAGAGGAGGGGTGATAGAGGGCACCCCTGCCTCGTTCCGTTATGGATCGGGAAGGCGTCCGACAGAGTACCATTGATCCTTACTTTCGCTGTTGGAGAACTATATAGTGACATGATAAGGCCAATCAGCTGAGGACCTAGTCCTATGGCTTGTAAAACCGCTAGCATGTAATCCCAGGATACTCTGTCGAACGCCTTCTCCGCGTCCAAAGACAAGAAAAATCCTTTTTGTTTAGTGCATGTGATCAGATGATGCAGGTTAATTGCTTTGCAGGTGTTATCCCTGGCTTCTCTGCCCGAGATAAAGCCGACTTGATCCTGAGATATAATGGAGGGTAGAAGTGTTAAAAGTCTATTGGCTAAGATTTTGGAGAAGATTTTGATGTCTAAATTTAATAAGGAAATCGGCCTATAGTTTTTAGTGTGGGAAGGATCCTTGTTATCTTTTGGGATCACTACTATGTGGGCTTCTAGCATCCCTTTAGTAAGGGGGTTAGTGGGGGAGAGAGAATTAAAGGTCCGTAGGAATGGAGCTTGGAGAATGTCTGAAAATGTTTTGTAGTAGGCGGCCGGGAGGCCATCTGGGCCCGGACTTTTACCGGGTTTAAGTTGTTTGATGGCCTGAGACCATTCTATAGAGGTAATTGGTAGGTCAAGGGATGCTGATATCTCTGGGGATAGTTTTTCGGGGGCATATTTATCCAGGAATGTCTTGATGTTTCGGGATTTAAGTGCAGTAGGAGTAGGTGTTGGTTCAGATGTCTGTAGGTCATAAAGGGAGGAATAGTAATTCGCGAATTCCCTTGCTATCTCTTCATTTTGTGTGAGGGATTGTCCGGAAGAGGACTGTAATTTGTGTATGGTGTTGTCCGATTTTTGTTTGCGTAGAGCTCTGGCTAACAGTCTGCCGCTTTTGTTGCCGAACTCATAGAATAGTTTGTGTGAAAGGATGAATTTTCTTTTGAGGTTAGAGAAAATTTCGTCTTTGATAAGAGTACGGATCTCTGTTAGTTCAGCTTGGGTGTCTTGTGCTAGTGTGCGTTTATGGGATGCTTCCAGCTTTTTGAGTCTCTGAAAAAGGTTGTGTAGGGTGGCTTTTTTGGCTTTTCTGATGGAAGCTGTGATAGAAATTAGTTTCCCTCTTATTACGCATTTGTGCGCTTCCCATTGCGTCAGGGAGGATGTATCTGGGGTATTGTTCTCTATGAAGTAATCTTTCAGACATGAGCGAATTTCTGCTACCTGTATTTCGTCTGTCAGGAGTGTGTGATCTAATTTCCATAAGTAGGGACGATGGGGAGCGTCCGAGAGGTTGAGTGACATCGAGATGGGGTGGTGGTCGGAGAATGACATCGGGTCTATGGTCGCTTTAGAGAGGGCGGAAAGGTCTGGTTGTGATAGGAATAAATAGTCGATACGTGAATATTTATTATGTGGGGCAGAGAAAAATGTGTAGTCCTTGTCTGATGGATGTAGGGTTCTCCATGAGTCATGTAAAGCTAGGTCTTGTAAGCATTTTTTGATTTGTTTTAGGGCCTTGTATGGAAGATGGGATTTGCCTGTTGAGGAGTCTACAATGGGGTCAAGGGGGATATTAAAATCCCCTCCTAGAATCAGGAGGCCTTCCTGAAAGGATGACAATTCACTCGTTATTGTGCGAAAGAAAGGGACCTGAGAGGTGTTAGGGCTATAGATGTTTGCCAGGGTGATTGGTCTATTGTTGAATGTGCCTTTGATGAAGATGAATCTACCTTGTGGGTCTGTTAAAGTGTCTGAGATTTGTAGGTGTGTATTTTTGGAAAGAAGAATTGAAACTCCTTTTGTCTTTGACGTAGGTGAGGTGGCATGGTAACAGTGGGGGAAGAAGTGGTTTGCCAGATTAGGGGTATTAGTGTTAGAAAAGTGAGTCTCCTGTACAAATATCACATCTGCCTTAGAGCTACGCATTTGAGCAAGTAGCTGTGAGCGCTTCTCAGGGATATTTAGGCCCTTTGCGTTGATAGAAATGACTTTCAATGGGTGGGAGGATGGTTGTGGCTGATGGGGTGCCATTGTCTCACTTAAGAAGCTTGGAGGTCTAGAGATATAAGGGTGTGTGGGAGGAGTCAGAGATTAGGTTGTGGGTATGTTTAGGTGTAGAGCAGGGGGATTATAGTGTGGTGAAAAGGTTAGGGGTGTGGATAAGGGAGTGGTGGGAGGAAGTGTGGAGGAAAGGATATAGGGGAAGTGGGTAAAGGAACCGGTTGAGCGGGTCGGCCGGCGTACCCACTAGTAAGACGAGGGGACCGGTATGAGTCAGCTAGAACTCCTGGGTTCAGCTGTGTGCGGGAGTGGAAGGTGACGCACAAAGAAAGGAGGTCGTCCTGAGTCCCAATGAGGTCATGACGGGCAAAATGAATGTTCGCTTTATATGCGGATTGGGGTTGCACGGTGGGTGTCGAAGAGATTCCACCGTGGGCCCGAATGGTAACCTAGGAAACTACTGTCTATGGAGTGTTGGGGGAGAGAATGGATCCCTCTCATAGGAGCTCTATGATTTATGATGGTGTGTATATAACACGGGAGATTCAGGGGTGTTTGGATGTAAGAGATGTAGTCCATATGGTGGATAGGTTCATTATCGAGTCAAAATGGTTAACTAATGGAGAGGTGGCATTGGCTTACTGCCTACTTTGCCAAAAGAACTGTCCACGGTTGAACTTGTGTTGAGTAAAACTGTATAGGTCTTGGGTAATAGGAAGGTGTGCGGTACCTGTAGGCCTGGTAACTTTCAGAGTAACTGGCGAATTTACACCAGTATAACCTTATCTAACAAAACGTGAAAGAAGGTAAACAGAAACAAACATACCTTTACAGATGATGGATCATCAATCAAATCTCTCTGGTATCGAGAGGGGCACGCTCTGTCACAAGCTCCAAATGGGAATATTGAGAATTTGGGAGTTACCCCCTGTTGGTGTTTAAATGGACAGAGTAATAACTTCTGTGGGGGAGGGTTAAATCTATGTAAGAATGATCAGCCTGAAAGGGTAGATAGTTTTTGGTTTTTGGTGTAGATTACTTACCAGAGCCCGCCCCTGTCGATCTGCAGACACAGTTGCCTAAAGTTTAAGCATAGTAAGGTTATAAACCGTGATGAAGAGCAGAAGAGAAATTGGGGGGGGGCGGGGTTTCCTGACAATAGCTCTGACCGTGTATCAACCATTAGTACTAATATGCATGCATGGACAGTAACCTGGTTTTAGTTTTGCAGGAAGTATGTGCACATAATAGTAAGCTATGGGGTGATGTTCTGAGCTGATTATCTTAACAGTGAGAAATTGTGAGATGAGGCCCTGGGTTGCAAAACCTAATAAAATGAAGTGAGGGGATAAGAGGTGTAGGGGGAAAAGGAAGAGAATAGAGAGACAGTTATATTTACTGCAGGTGTCCATCATTTCGTGGCAGAACAGCATCTTTTGTTCTTCTGTTCGGGTGTCTTCTGAGATCCAGACATTACCAGGCCGTTAGGTGATCCTGGCTCTGCGATGTGCAGGGGAGGCAGTGGGGCTGCCGTTCCTTGGCAGGTCAGGGTCTCGTTGTGGGGAGAAGCTTGGTCTTTGATGATGTCGGCGGCGCCCGAGGTGGAAGTTTCCTGCTTCTGCTATGCCGTCCATCGAAGTGGCTCTGCGTAGTTGGGGGAGGCGAAAATCACTGTACCAGTCCGGCAGGGCAACCATGGGGATATCTAGTGTGGAGCAGAAGTGTTCCAAGTCCTCAGGGACTCTGAGTAGGGCCGTACGCCCCTGATGTGAGGCGGAAAGACCAAAGGGAAATTTCCATCGGTATACGATAGACTTGGTGCGCAAGAGATCGAGTAGGGGCCTCAGTTCACGTCTCCTCTGTAGGGTAATGTTGGAGAGATCCTGGTAAATTTTGATGTTTGAGCTTTGGTAAGTTATCTGATTGCGATTCCTGGAGGCCCTTAAAATGTCTTCCTTCAGTGAGAAATCTATGAGACAACAAACAATGTCTCTGGGGGGGTCTGTATCTCTCCCTCTTGGACGTAGCGCCCTATGTATGCGTTCAAAACCCACCAGGGCATCACGGGGCCTGTCCAGGAGCTCATTCACGATGGTAGTGACTGCTTGGGATAACTGTTGTGGGTCAATCGATTCCGGTATTCCTCTAAATCGGAGATTGCGGCGTCTCCCGCGATTGTCGAGATCCTCCATGTGGCGATTCATGTCCCTTAAGTGTATGGCATGGGACTCTGTGATCTGCTGGACATGGCACAGGGAAGCTTCATGTCGAGTCTGGGTTGTTTCCACTTCTTCTACTCTGAGAGAGATTGCCTGTATGTCAGAACGCATGTCTGAGATGGCCGCCATTAGGGTGTTTTTTATGTCTGCGGCGACAGAGTGGAGATCATCCAGATTTACTGCGGGAGGGTGTCTCTGTTCTGCTCCCGTGCCCGCTCTGCTTTGAGTGCTTGAGCTTGGGGTGCTGGCGCTCTGGGGCTGCGGTTTACTCGAGGCCGCTGGTTGTGCGGCCTGCATGGCGGTTCTAGGCCGGGAGCGGAAGATCTCGGGAATTTGCTCTCCCCGCAGGGGGTTTTGGTTCCGAGGGGATCTGGATCGGGTTGCTGAGGTGCTACGGGCTTTTCTTACCATAGCAGATGGTCGTTTGAGTGCGAAACGCTAGTGTAGCGGGACCTCATGGACGGGAGCTTCAGCACAGCGCGTCCATCTTAGAGCGGCTCCAAACCACGCCCCCCCAATTTATGCCTTTTAGCAAGGTTTGTAGTTTAGGGAAGTTGGCTCTTTTGAAATTCAGTGTCTTTGTGTTCCCTTCATGTTTCCTATTTGTGTGATTTATACTGAAACTAATTGACCTGTGATCGCTGTTACCTAAATTGCCCCGTATTTCCACATCTGTGATCAGGTCTGTATTGTTGGTAATCAGTAGATCCAGTAATGTTTTATTTCTAGTTGGTGCGTCTACCATCTGACCCATAAAATTGTCCCGCAAGACATTAAGGAACTGGCGAGCCTTAAATGAATGCGCGGTTCCCTACGCCCAGTCTATGTCTGGATAATTAAAATCCCCCATTATGATAACACTTCCCATCCTTGCTGCTAATCCAATTTGTGATAGGAGATCCGTCTCCACTTCCTCCCTCAGGTTAGGGGGCCTATAGCATACTCCCAGTATTATTTTCCCCTTAGCTTAATCCCTTTGGAGCTCTACCCATAAGGATTCTACCTCCTCACTAGCTCCCTCAGTGATGTCATCTCTCACATTCACTTGTACATTATTCTTGATATATAGGCATACCCCTCCCCCTTTTTTACCCTCTCTATCCTTGCGGTATAGGGTATACCCTTGAATGTTTGCCAGCCAATCATGAGAGCTGTTGAACCAGGTCTCTGAAATTCCAACAAAATCCAAATCCTCCTTGTACAACAGTATCTCTAGTTCACCCATCTTGTCCGCCATGCTTCTGGCATTGGTGAACATGCCACATAGTTTAGACCGGTCGCATATTGTCCTCGTATTGGGTGTTTCAAGATTGCAACTAGGACTTGCTACTATACTCACCTTGTGTTTTTGTGCTTTGGTTAATCTATCACTAATGCCCCCAATACTACCCTCTGGAATATCTTCCACGCTGGCTATCACTGTCTCTGGACCCTCCCCCCCATCGCCTAGTTTAAAAACACCTCTAACTTTTTGGCCATCTTCATTCCCAGCAGATCTGCACCCTCCTCATTTAGGTGCAGTCCGTCCCTTCTATAGTACCGGTTACCGACTGAAAAGTCGCCCCAGTCCTCCAGGAACCCAAACCCCTCCTTACTACACCAGCTCTTCAGCCACTTGTTTACTTCCCTAATCTCCCTCTGCCTTTCTGCTGTGGCTCGATGTACCGGTAGTATTCCTGAGAACACTACCTTGGAGGTCCTTTTCCTCAATTTAGCACCTAAATCCCTAAAATCGTTCTTTAGGACACTCCATCTGCCTCTGACTTTGTCATTGGTGCCAATGTGCACCATGACAGCCGGGTCTTCCCCAGCCCCTCCCAGTAATCTGTCCACAAGATCCGTGAAGTGCCGAACCCGAGCGCCCGGTAGACAACATACTGTTCGGCGCTTCAGGTCTTGGTTACAGATTGCCCTCTCTGTCCTTCTAAGAATTGAGTCCCCTACCACCAGAATCTGTCTTTCCTTTCCCTTTGCTGCCCCCCCACTCTCACTGGAGGAGTTCTTCCCCTGGCAGCTAGGAGAGTCCCTCATCTCAAGCAGTGCTGGTCCCTGACTGGTTTCACCAATGTCACTCAATGGAGCGTACTTATTGGGATGCTCCAGTCCTGGATCGGCCTCTCTGGCACTTCCCCCTCTACCCCTCCTGACTGTCACCCATCTACTCTTTGCTAGTGCCTGCACCTCTTTGTCTCCACCCGCCTCTGTGCTGGCCCCTGCCGGCACCTGCCGTGTACGTTCCTTGCTCACCTTTAGTATGGAGGGACTTCTCAGTGCTGACAGTTGCTTCCCCAGATTCAGAACCTGGGCTTCCAGGGAAACAATGTGCTTACATTTTGCACAGCAGTATTCACCCTCGATCGGATGATCAAGGAACGCATACATGCGGCAAGATGTACAAAGAGTCGCCTCTCCACACCCGCCGGGCATCGTACCTATTAAATATAGTGAGGATTTGGGGATTTTACCCTGTCCAAATTACCTAACAGCTAGCTTCCTGGCACTAATACTCAAGACAATACACAGGTACACAACAAGACAAAACACAGGTACTCACAGACCTACGTGCAATCGCAGAACAGTCGCAGACCTACGTGCACTCGCAATACCCAAGTATACAGTACACAATACACAAGTACTAACGATCCACACACACTACTCAGACAACACTCAGATACTCACACTACACAGGTACTATGACCCCTGTTATAACCTCCTGTTTTAAACTCTGTTTTTTAACTCCCACTTATACCAGCTCCACTTACACAAAGTTCCACAGCCTCAGACTGAGCATGCTCAGACCGAGTCCTACACCCAGTTAAATAGGCACCTGTGAGCAATTAACCACCCCCCTTAATTGATAGACTGATGGAACCAGAGAAAAAAAAAACTAATTAATTAATGGTTTTCATTTTGGTTTCTTATTACCCTCCTTTTCTGGCTTAGGTTGTTTAGTTGTTGAAAATTTGCCCTCTGTTAAGAGGTATAAGGCTGTTGTAGCACAAAAAATTAAAAAGGAGGTGCTTGCAAGGGAGAGTTGTGGGTCTGTTCTCAATTCCCCCATTCGAAAATTTTAGGATATCACCTTTGGGTATTATTTTGAAAAAGGAATCCCGGAGCTTTCGACTAATTCTTCATTTGTCATTTCCAGTTGCAGTTTCTCTTAACGATGATATAGATCCTACTGTTTGTTCTGTGACTTATAGTTCATTCGATGATGCAATCACTAAAGTGTGTGCTGTTGGTAGGTTCGCATTATTGTCTAAAGCCGACGAAAAGTCGGCATTCCACCTGTTACCGATCCACCCTTCCGCTTTTAATTCTGTGGGATTTTATTTTGAAGGGGGTTTTTACTTTAATCGCTGTCTACCAATGGGATGTTCTGTTTCTTGTTGTTATTTTAAAGCCTTTTACTCCTTTTAAGAGTGGACTGTTTCGCATGTCACTGGTTCTGAGAATTTGATCCATTACCTCAATGACTTTCTGTTTATAGGTCCTGCCTCTTCAACTGAGTGGTTATATTTGTTTACAGTGTTTCGGATGGTTTGTAGGAAGTTCGGTGTACCTTTGGCTGACGAGAAATCAGTTTGGCCAACAACTTCTCTTGAATTCCTAGGTATCACAATTGATACCCATGACATGGAAATCCGTTTACCTTCCAACAAAGTGAGTCGTCTGTGCTTTTTAGTCTCTTTTGTTATTAGTAGACCAAAAGTTACGCTGCACACATTGCAATGCTTATTGGGATTGCTGGCTTTCGTGACTCGGGTTATAACGGTTGGTTATTTGCTAAGCGTTTATACAAGACGCTGGTTGGTTTAAAGAATCCTCGCCATTTTGTTAGGATTTCTTCTGACTTGAGAGAGGATTTGAGAGTTTGGGACTGTATTTTGGCTTCTTTTAATGGCCGTTCTTTTTGTCCTCCTCAGGCTCCCCTCTGTTTCCTCCTCTGTGCACCTCCATGGGCTCCTCCGGTCTCCTCTGTCTCCTCCGGTCCCCCTCCGTGTGCTCCTCCAGTTCCCCCCGCCCCGTCCTCTTCCGTCCCCCCTGTCCCAGATCTTTCAGGATGGAGAGCAGAGGAAGGAGCCGGTAAATATGTCATTTACTGGCTCCTTCCTTTCCTGAGTGATCACTCACTCTGTCCATTCATAACTGAGCATTGTACATGTTCACTGCTGCTGAGGCTGCAGAGAAAGGGACTGGGGAATCCCTATCCTCGGTCCCTTTCCATGTCTCAAAGGGGAGATGTCAGGGGTCTGTTTAGACCCCTGACATCTCACGAAAGCCCCCCTACCCCAAACAGGGTTGAAAAAAAAAATAATCAAAAAAAGGAAACATTGTAATAAATAATAAAAAAATGAAATAAAAAACTACTGACACAGTCCACGCCTCATCAGTGCCACCTACCAGTGCTGCATATTAGTTTTACTGTCATATGACATTAAAAAAAGTATAGGTAATCAGTATTGGCAAATAAAAAGTATTGGTACTTGTACTCGGTCTTAAAAAAGTGGTATCCGTGCAACCCTAATACCAACAGATGTACCCAGCTATAGGGCCCCCAGCAAAAAGCATCAAATGTATATACCAAAAGTTTCACTAAACCACAATTTGGGCAACATTGCTGGGCATCTCTGTACCTGAACCTATACAAAAGCAGATGATGTTTTTTTTTTTCATAAAAAGATTATAACAAAAAATATCTATGCTGTATTAACAAAACTATTCAAAATCTCCTTTGTAGCTGCTAGCAAAATATCCAGATACCAGATATATATGTATTAAAATAAAAAGAATGCCCACTTGAAGCAGGTCAAATGCAGATCAGAAGGAAGCCAACTTTAGGCAAGATACACCTGTCAATGAATTCAGAATAATCTCAGAAACATATCAAACTGATGTGAAATGGATGCCATTGACTCAAGCCCAAAGCACATCATGTTGGCAGTATTCTGCTCACTTCAAACCGCTTCCTACCTATACGATTCTATGAGAAATCCATTCAGGTCCACTACAGGTCAACTGCAGGTCAAATACACCTGCAATGAATTCTTAACCACTTGCCGACCAGCTCTTGTACATATACGGCGACAGAATGGCTCTCCTGCGCAAAATTGCCATATATGTACAGCGGCTCCTTTAAGAGCCATAGCTCCCATCCCCTCACAGTTAGAAACACACCTAGGGAACACATTTAACCCCTTGATCGCCCCCTAATGTTAACCCCTTCCCTGCCAGTGACATTTACACAGTAATCAGTGCATTTTATAGCACTGATCACTGTATAAATGTCAATGGTCCCAAAAAAGTGTCAAAAGTGCCTGATCTGTCCGCTGCAATGTCACAATCCTGATAAAAATTGCTAACCGCCGCCGCTAGTAAAAAAATTAAAAACTTAAAATGCCATAAAAATGCCATAAATCTATTCCCTATTTTGTAGACGCTATAACTTTTGTGCAAACCAATGAATATACGCTTATTGAGATTTTTTTTACCAAAAATATGTAGAGGAATACAGATCGGCCTAAACTGATGAAGGAATTTGTTTTGTTTTTTTTAATTTGGGGATATTTGTTATAGAAAAAAGGAAAAAATATAGTTTTTTTTCCAAATTGTGAGGCTTTTTTGTTAAAAAATAAAAACCACAGAAAGCTCTATTTGTGTGGAGAAAAAGGACGTCAATTTTATTTGGGTACAATGTTGCACAACCACGCAATTGTCAGTTGAAGCGACACAGTGCCGTATCGCAAAAAATGGCCCCGTCAGGAAAGGGGTAAACCCTTCCTGGGGCTGAAGTGGTTAATTAATTAGTGGTTAATTTTACTATTGAAGCCTGTTGACACAGGCCATAATGCTAATCCCAGAAGACTTTGTTTTTGGTTTAAAAAAAGGTATCCACAAGTGTTACTATAGTAAAGAAAGGCAATGCCAAAGATTGTAACAACTACAGCAAAATTGCATTATGTCCACATGCCAGCAAAGTATTACTTGAAATAATACAAAGAAGAATACAATCATACATTGAGAGAGGACTATCTGAAGCTCAGGCTTGGTTTAGAGAAGAGCAGAAGATCCTAGGAGCCACACATCAGAACAAGACCTACTGTGTGTAGATAAGTGGCAGTCTCAGCCTGGACCGCCACCAGGCCACACCCCCCAACGTGTTTCACTCTGCCCTCTGAAGCTTTCCCATGGGGATGGTCCCGGAATCTTCTGCTCTTATCTGTCATTTTCTGGAGCGTGGGCAGGCTCCTTCCGAGCTACAGCAGCAGACACAAGACTACACTTCCTAGCAGCCTGAGCGGCTCACATACATACCATGGGTTTGCACTGGTCTCAGAAAAGGCTGAGAAACAAGAAACATATTGCTAGTGTTGGCCTGTTCGGCCCATTCATCCAACACCCAAACTGCACAGTGCACTATATTTAAATGATTTTTTAGTTTTTATTGTTGTACTGTAAGCATCATTAAAATCACTGCTCCTGAAAAAAAACTATTGTTTTTTTTAAAACATGAGCATTGATACCCCATTTTATTGTCCCTTAGGGCAGTACCCAGACCCCAATACCCTTTTTATGGCCAATTACTAGCATATAACCCTTCAAAATGGGCACTTTTGATTTTTTTCTGATCGGCTCTCATAGACTTCAATGGAGTTCGCCTTTCGGGTTAGAACTGTTTGGCCCATCTCTACATATTGACAACGTTAGATGGATATTATCCACTTGCCCTCCGGAAGATTTACTCGTCTTTATAACCAGGCCATTTTTTTGCTATATGGCACTGGGTTACTTTCACTGACAACTGCAAGGCTGCATGCAATGCTGTACCCAAACAAAATGTATATGTTTTACCCACAAATACAGCTTTGTTTTGAAGGTATTTGATCACCACTGTTTTTTATTATTTGTTGCACTATAAATGAAGAAAGACCGAAATTGCTACAAAACCAATCCAATAAAAAAATGAAAAAAATCAAACTTTTTCATATATTTAGGCCAATATGTATTCTGCTACATATTTTTGGTAAAAAAAAAATCTCAATAAGCGTATAGTGATTGGCTTGCACAAAAGTTACTATGGTATATATACTGAAATTTATGAGGTTAAACATCTAGGGCGATCAAAGGGTTAAATGTGTGCTTAACCAGTGTTTATGTGTTTACTGTGAGGTGCTTTCACTAAGGAACGTGCTGTTTTTTTTTCCTGCTGACAGGACAGAGCTCTGTATAGTTTACATACATGGAGCTCTGTCCTGTCTTCCTCCTTGCCGATCAGCGGGTGCTGGCGGTCATCCATTGGCCCGCACCCACTGATTGGCTTATGCTGTGACTAACCACAGCACAGCCGGGGCGCTGGCGGCATGTATGTGTGCTCCCTACCCAAAACAGCAGCATCACGTATATATACATGATTGTATGCAGCCAGCCTGCACTGTAGAGATGCAGTGCACGGTCAGCAAGTGGTTATAGAAGAGCAAAGAATATCAAAAGACTGCATACTTTTGCTTCATTAACTACAGCAAAGCATTTGACTGTGTGGATCATGATAAATTATGGAGGACTCTGTTGCAAATGGGAATACCTAAACACATAACACAGTTACATAGTTAGTCAGGTTGAAAAAAGACACAAGTCCACCTAATTAAACCAATAAAAAAAATATATATATATAATCCCATATACACAATCCTATATATAGAACCACCTCTGGAGGGAGTCTATACCACATTTTGACAACTCTTATGCCCCGTACACACGGTCGGATTTTCCGATGGAAAATATCCGATCGGAGCGTGTTGTCGGAAATTCCGACCGTGTGTGGGCTCCATCGGACATTTTCCATCGGATTTTCCGACACACAAAGTTGGAGAGCAGGAGATAAAATTTTCTGACAACAAAATCCGATCGCGTCAATTCCGACCGTGTGTGGCCTGTTCCGACGCACAAAGTGCCACGCATGCTCAGAAGAAATTCCAAGACGGAACAGCTTGTTCTGGTAAACTTAGCGTTCGCAATGGATACAGCACTTTCGTCACGCTGCAATGTTAAAAATGGTTTAATACAGCGCAATCTCTTCTTCTTTATAATGTGACAAGAATATATTAGTTTTGCTGCTCATATTCACACACACTTCTCACAAACTTATTTCTTTACTATTTATCATGATTCCCTCAATATATTTTGATTTCTCACATCTAACAACATATTTTTGTATATTTTTTATATATTTTTTGGCTTTAATGTAGATTCTTTTTTTGTGTTTGTATTTTATTTTTATTTTTTTGCGATTTTGATTTGTACTCCCGAAAATTTTTGTGTGTGTTTTTTGTGTCAAGTTCCCACAACACCATTGATATGTTGTTCTATTTAATCTGTAGGAGATTGTTTGGTGTTGTTGTCCCTTGTTAATTTCACATTTTATGTTAGAAATGTACCTGAATCGTCACCAACAAACTGCCCTTTTTGTATGAAAACACACACAGGAGAGTAGAATTTATCTAAAAAATGTTATTAAGGGGTCACAACTAAACAAAGAGGGAGGCAACGCTGGAGAAACTGCAGAAGTGGGTGAAGCCTTGGACCCCCAGGGCAGACATCAACTTTTTTTAAGCAAAATTGGTGGCCTGAGGAGTCCTTATCTAAGGGAGGGCAGTCTGGTCCAGAAGTCCCAGAGATCCGGAAAGCAGCAGATGACATCTGTGTCCCCAGGCTGTGGTCATACGAGAGACTGCATCTTCTGTCAGACCAGACTGAACCCAGGGCCATCACTCTTTGGTCTTCCTTCCACGCTTTCTTCCACGCTGTGGCTCTGGTGGTGGAGTTGTGGCAGCAGGAGGAGGAGGAGGATCGTCCATCTCAAAGACATCCGTCTTGGGTGTTAGTTCCCCACTCACCCCCTTACGTAGGACTTTGTACAGAAGGTCCTCACAGAGCCTGCGTTGACCCTCCTGCATGCCCTGCAGTTTGGTGGCAGCCATGCAGGCAAAGGCCTCTTCAGGAGTTGGTAAGGCTCTGAGGGACGCAGAAGCCTCCTGGATCAGTCTGAACGCTGAATCCTGCACGGGACTCGGAGTGGCCTTCCTGGCTCGTTTATATGGCAGGCGGAGGGGAGGGACCTGAGACTCAGTCAGGCTGCGACTGGTCCCTGGCTTCTCTTGGCTGACACTTAGCCCCGCCTCCTCCTGGCTGCAACTAATCCCCGCCTCCTCCTGGCTGCCACATTCCACAACCTCCTCCTGGCTGAGGTCTTTCTGTGTATGAAAAAGGGACATAGTTTTAGTATTTTTTCTATCAATCACACACAATTTTCACCTCCTGACTGTTGCAAATTGAATGTTAACAAATATAACAGACTATCCTTCTGAGCCCAGCATTTTTCATTTGTGTCCCAATTTTGGGTGCCCACTACTGTCTATTGATATGTAAAACACTTTTTTTATCAGCAATTAGCGATCAATAATAACATCTAGTAAACATAATTTATTTATTGCCCAGAAATCAGTAGAATAATGCTATACCTGACTCCAGCTGGGCTCCTCCACTTCTTCCTGGCTGGAAGGCCCAGGTTGGACATCAGAAGCCTCAGCTGGGATGGAAGGAAGCGTGGAATGAAGAGTAGAGAGGGATTTCCTGACTTCAGTGTGGTCTGACAGAAATCGCAGTCTCTCATAGTACCACAGCCTGGGGACATAAACGTCATATGCTGCAGCTCCGGACCTCTGGGAATCTGTGACCTTCTTGCGCTCCCTAAGATACGTGCTCCTCAGGCCACCAATTTTGGCTTTTAAATAGGGGATGGTTGCTGTGGGGACCACCGGCTTCACCAACTCCAGCAGTTTCTCCAGCGCTGCCTGCCTCTTCTGTTTGTGATTATAGTGGGGGTGTCTCACTTGCCGCAGACAGGGAAGCTCCCTGTACTTGTCTATGAACAGGGGCAGGAAATTGTGGTCGTTGAACCCATCCATTTTCTCTGCAAGACACAACACAAGACAAACCCTAATGTCAGGCCAAACTCCCCTAATCTTGTTACAATATAGGCTTCCATTTTGAAGCAGTATAGGCGCAAGTTTAGATCTTACCTTCGTTATCACGATCCGCGTCTCCGATGCTCCTTCCTCCGCTCACAGATCGTACGTAATACACACGTGTGTTACGCTTTATACACACTGCGCATGCGTATAACACCGCCCGCCCCTGACGTTTTTTCTATTCTATTCCCCGCCCCTTTTCATTCGGCGCAGTGGGGGAAGAGCACATGGCGGATAGACAGCAGGTGCGTGCTAAATGTAGCAATGAGGAGGAGGAGGAGGAGGAAAGGCCGGAGCCTGAAACGTCCCGATCCAGAAGGAGATTTAAGGACTCAAATATGTCCTTTGGGGAGATGTTGGAAATGGTGGACATCCTGAAGAAGGCCGACTATGATGGAAAGTATGGGCCTTACCCCAACCCCAATGTCCGAAAGGCCAAGATCATGGCGAAAGTGGTCAGGAGTCTGCACCGGAATTTCGGGGTACGACGATCGAAAGATCAGCTCAGGAAGCGGTGGTCGGACCTGAAATTACGAGAACATGAGCAGTACAGAAAGATCCGGAGAGTGCTGCAAAAAAGTAAGTAGTTGTGCTGTGTTCCTATTCTTTTTGTGTTTATTACGTTTGTGCTGCTCCATGTGCTTTTAGGAACTGTTGTACAGTTTAAAATGGCAACTTTCATGTTCATGGGCACATTATTCGTTCGGATCCAACATTTTTCATTCCAACTATAAAATACCATTGTTTAGCCCATATGCATTTGGCCACCATTTTGACGCCCTATACTTGTCTTCAAAGAATTGGGTTGTGTAGATGGCTTTGTTACTAGAATGAAATGCAAACTAGATTGTGTGTAAGGAGAGGACACTGAGCAGCTGTTTTCACATCTGGACACTGGAGCACTAGTGTGGGACACAAGAACACCACTTTTATTAGGGGGCCACACAGGTGCTCCAGTGTATACTATAGGGGGGTCTCCATCTGTGAAGCTTGTACCAAACAGGTAAAGTATTGCATGTTGACAAAGGACACTAAAAATGCTACATCTTGGAACTCTGCTAAAATTGACAATTGTACCCCACTTCCAAGCAATGTTTCCTATTTATAGTTCTGACATTAAATATCTGTGTGCTAATTATACCATTTTTGTTTTACATAGGGGAGAAAAGACTCGGAAGACACCCCTCATCCGAGGAGACCAGAGCCCCCCCCTCTATGGAAGAAGGGGAAATCCCCCCAACACAAGCTGAGCAGGAGGATGAAGACATGGTGGAACTAGTCACCACAACAGGTGAGTGTCTGCAACCACAGGCTCAGATAAGAGATGGATGGCGGCATATTTTTTAGACCTAATTTTTTTTGGGGTTCCTCTCTTTTTAGGTGATCGTGAGGTTGTGGATCCAGATCCTTTCACATCCGAAAGTGCCCAGATCCTGATCGGGGAGATCATGGGGTGTAATTTACAATTGGAAATCATCAAGCAAAACATCAATGATGTTATTCCAAAATATAAAAACATCATTGATGTTTTGGGGCGAGTTTTAAGCCCCTCCAAATCACTTTCTTCTTTTGTGTGCTACAATGTGCTAAATGTTTTTGTGATTTTTCCCAAAGCCAAATTTGGAGGATGCACACAGTGTGTCAACATGTGCTATCTGCCATCACGGGAGATCAATGGATGCGTTTTGGGGGTGCAACCCCTTTCTCAATAATAAAGTAGCTGAGAGGAAGGGCTTGCTCCCCCAAAACACTTCCCTTGATCCCCCCTGATGGCAGCTAGCACATGTTGACATTGTGAAATTTGTGTGCATCTTCCAAATTTGCCTTTTCCTGGGGTGATTTCACCCCATCTGAACGCAATATCAAACACAGTTCCTAAATACTCATGTCTGATATTGCCTTCAAGTTCGACGAAATGTGACGTTTGTAAGTTCAAGATTTGTGTCTTTTCTTGTTGGTTTTACACAGGCCTGTTTTCTATAAAATGGACATTTTGATTTTGGATAATGCCATCACAAAAATTGTTATACAACAAACATGTTGGTTTGTTTGAAAAACGTTTTGTAAATGCACATGTGATTGTGCAGGTATTAAAAAGATTTTTAATCAAGAATGTTGTGGATTATTGTCTCAACGCTACAACACTTTTGGGGTGATGTAATTGTTGTTTTCTGAGAAAATGTGGGTTATTTCCTAAGGGCAAATCCTCTTGGCACTACAAGTGCAGTTTCAGTGCAGTTGCAAGTGCACTTGTAGTGAAATGTGTTTTTGCATTTAGGAAATAACAGCCAACAGTGCTTTGTCTAAGGTTACACAATCACGCCATTTTCTGCACTCAACACATTTCTGTCAGGGTCAGCTAAAACAAACACAAGCAGTAAATGTCCACAAAGAATTTTTTTGGTTTTTTTATTATAAAAAGGCTTCACAGATTGTCTGGCATATTGATAGCCCCCCTACCCGCAAAGAACTCCAGGTAGCGTAACCAGACATCACGGGCACTCAGGGAGGGCTAGCCAGGACGGCCACTTTCAAGCACCGTCAGTGTGGTTTCATGTATGATTCCGGCCTCAGGCCCAACTGAGCCAGCATAGTTGGCCGAATGTTTCCTTAAAAAGTTATGGAGAACACAGCACGCAAGTATAATATGGTTCAGTTTATACTCCGCCATATGGATGGGTGTCATAAATAGGCAGAACCGGCTGGCCAGGATTCCAAATGTGTTCTCCACCACTCTTCGGGCTCTGGCCAGCCGGTAATTAAAAACCCTCTGTTCCGGGGTGAGGGTCCTCATTGGGAATGGCCGCATCAGGTGGTCCCCCAGCGCAAATGCTTCATCAGCAACAAACACAAATGGGAGTCCTTCAACATTGTCCTCTGGAGCTGGCAAGTCTAAGCTGCCATTCTGGAGACGCCTGTAGAACTCCGTCTGGGCGATGACTCCACCATCGGACATCCGGCCATTCTTCCCCACGTCCACATACAAGAAGTCGTAATTAGCCGACACCACCGCCAACATCACTATACTATTGAACCCCTTGTAATTATAATAGTACGACCCCGAGTTGGGTGGTGGGATGATGTGGACGTGTTTCCCATCAATTACCCCTCCGCAGTTAGGAAAGTCCCACCGCTTGGCAAAGTGGGAGGCCACAGTCTGCCATTCCTGTGGCGTGGAAGGAAACTGTTGAGGAAAAAACAATAAACATTACTATTTTTACTCTGAAACATGGCAAGCAGATTAGACACAAACATTATGGGGCAACCTCCAGATAGCATTTATTAAGGGGAGATTAACAACGCCAAAGTATAAGGTACACCTATCATATTCCCCCTCGCCCCCTCTCATGGGCCATTTGTAACATTATAGGGGGTGTGTGGAAATCTTGGACAGGTAACCCTCTTCACTTCATTGAGAGATCAATGCCTAAATAATGGGTATTACTTGGAACAGCCCCTCCTTAGTTACACTATTGGCAGCCCACTGGACAGGTAAGAAGTGTCATAATACAAAGATATAAATACACACTGTACACATTTGAGGACATTTGGACATTCTGCTATTACCTATCAAGATAATAATAGGATACAAAAACTTTAAACAGTACCATTGGAAAGTATACAGGCAGGCCCTTGCACTACATGCTTTGGGGAATTCATCCATAAATCAGAGCACAAAAGAGATGGGTATAGTGTGTATGGGTTTGGCAAAGTCAGCAGATAGATGATTGAGGATAGAGAATTGGTATCAGCTGACTTAGCAGTTGGGGGAGGGAGGGTTACTAAAAATTATTTGGGGACACCACAAAAAAAAACCTCTGGCACTCTGCCTGAATTTAAAGCTAAAATAACATTTCCAAACATTTTAGGGGGTGTTTGGGGTAAAGCACTACTATGGAGCAGATAAAATACATTGTTAAGTGACTACATGAGGTGAATATAGGGCAGGAGACACCATGCTGGGGAGGTTAGTGAAGGGCAAATATGTATGAAGGACCTAAAATAATAACAGCATATTACAATCATGGTAATTAGGGAATGAGGAAAGAAATACAATATATTACCAAACATTCAATACAATAAAATGTGACATTAAAGGATAAATCTTACCTTCATATACTCCTTCTGCAGGACCTGGATGATGGCAGAACAGGTCTCTGGGATAATGATCCCCAGAGCCTGGGGGGAGATGCCTGTCTTGAACTTCAAGTCCTGCAGACTTCTCCCTGTGGCCAAATACCGCAGGGTGGTGACCAGCCTCTGCTCCGGAGTGATGGCTTGCCTCATGCAGGTATCCTGCCTGCTGATATAGGGGGTCAGCGAAGCCAACAAACGGTGAAACACGGGGTCCGTCATCCTGAGAATGTTCCTGAAATCATCAGGATTATTCTCACGGATCTCACAGAGCAAAGGCATATGAGAGAACTGGTCACGCTGAAGCAACCAATTCTTGGTCCATGAACTCCTCCCCACCCTGTTCATGGACTGGACTTGTGTCAAGGTCAGGACCCCAACACCAAGCCCCCGCACAGCACGAACTCTACGAGGAGTACGCATACGAAACATGGCTAGAAAACGGTCGGCTGCTCAGAACGAAGTAACAGAACGCACTGAAGAACAGCAAGGCCTGTGAAGAGCGACCTGAAAAACAGTAACGAACGAACAAGAATACAATGACTACCTAAAGTCACGCGGAACTTGCTGCACGCACTGAAGAGCAGATACAAACCCACAAGCACAAACTGAACGGCAGAAAACGATCTGAAAGCCACGAGTCTGAAAAAGCGCGAATCGTCTCTCACCAAACTTTTACTAACACGAGATTAGCAAAAGGAGCCCAAAGGGTGCCACGCTTGGTTCTGAACCGGCCTTTTCTAGTCTCGTCGTACGTGGTGTACGTGACCGCGTGGTTGGCGATCGGAAATTCCGACAACTTTGTGCGACCGTGTGCAGACAAAACAAGTTTGAGCCAACATCCGTCGGAAAAAATCCTAGGATTTTGTTGTCGGAATGTCCGAACAAAGTCCGACCGTGTGTACGCCCTATGACTGTGATGAAACCTTTCCGTATTTGGAGATGAAATCTTTTTCCTCTAGACATAAAGAGTGCCTCCTTGTTCTCTGTGATGACCTTAAAGTGAATAACTACAAGTGAACACCAAGTTCACTATATGGACCCCTTATGTATTTGTACATGTGGATCATATCCCCCCTTAATCTCCTCTTCTCAAGAGGGAATACATTCAGTTCCTCTAATCTTTCCTCCATACTTCTTATCAGTTTCGTTGCCCTTCTCTGCACTTTCTCCAGTTCCCCAATATCCTTTTTGAGAACTGGTGCCCAAAACTGAACTGCATATTTCAGATAAGCTCTTACTAATGATTTGTATAGAGGCAAAATGATATCTTTCTCCCTGGAGTCCATACCTCTATTAATATAAGAAAGAACTTTGCTCTCTTTGGAAACCACAGCTTGGCATTGCATGCTTTTATTAAGCTTATGATCTATCAAAACCCCCAGATCCTTCTCCACTATGGATTCCCCCAGTTGTACTCCCCCTAGTATGTATGCTGCATGCATATTCTTTGTTTTTTTTAATTGTATTTTTATTAAAGGATTTCAAAAATACAGAAGGAAAGGAAACATCAAACAGTTGTCAGAACGTAACAAGTACAATCATTGACGAAGTACATACCATAGGCCGAAGCCTTAAAGAAAGTGTCACAGTGCTACCAACCTTACAGGATCACAATATGGCAATTGTATAGGTCATAAGAGGGAGGCAAGAAAGGGGGGGACCCAGAGAGCAGGCGACACAAGCAAAATGATATTTCACACAGTAGAAATTATTGCTCACTGGGTCTGGGATTAGTGGGGTCCCAAGAGAGCCTATATCAGACAGAGGCACTACATGAAAGTCCCACCTAAGGGGAAAGAGGGGGGGAGCATCATAGAGTCATTAAGAGAATATACTAACGGGATTAAAGGGATAAAACATTTAGCATACACACTTAGGAATTCAGTTCTGAGTGGTCCCATAAGTTCCAGATCTTCGAAAATTGAGGAAGTGTATCATGGACAATCACAGTCTGGTGCTCCATTCTGTGGATCTGTTCCAATATTTGTAGTACCTGTGGAAGAGCGGGTGGAGAGGGGGATAACCATCTTAAGGGTATAGCCCGTTTTGCTGCCAAAAGGAGAAAGCTAGCCAGTTTTTGAGTATGTCTGGAGATGCCAGGGAATAGACATGTGCACACTGAAATAAATTTATTTAGTTACTCCCGAAATTCGTTTTTATTGTTTTTCGTTAAAAATTGCATTTGTCCGAAAATCCAAATTAAGGTCGAATCTGTCATTCAAGGCTTATGATGTCTGTCGAATGTTCAAAGAAGATTCGATGGAGCAGCTAAACTGTACGACGCCATATAGTTTACCTGCTCCGTCGAATCTTCTTAGAACTTTCAACAGACACCATAAGCCAAAGTACGTGTGTACTTAGTTCTAGCTATTTTACTGCTCCTCCTCTTTGGTTACAATCAGCCAATAACATTCATCATCATCATTTTTTTTTTTTTTTTATCTTTTCTTCCCTACGTCGAATCTTTTCTCCCCTACGTCGAATCTTTTCTCCCCTACGTTAAATCTTTTCTCTCTATGTCAAATCTTTTCTCTATATGTAGAATAATCTTGGACTAATAGAGTTAAGGTTAGGCACATTCAACCACAGGTTTGATGGACACAGATTGTTATTGTCATCATCATGTCGAATCTCCTATCTATATCGAACTGTTGTAGCAACGAAAACGAAAATAAAGCATTTGCTTATGTCAGATCTTTCATTTTTCGGATTCTGCACTTTCGTTATCGTTTGTTAAAACGATAACGAAAATACCTGAAACTCGGACGAAAATGCATTCGGACGAAAACGAATGCACAGGTCTACCGGGGAATGGCAGACCCAAATAAAACTGGATCGGGTCTAAAGGAAGATTGGTTTCAAAAAGGTTTTGTAAGTGGGCATGAATAGAGGACCAAAAGTGTTGAATAATGGGACATTCCCAAAAAATATGAAAGTGGGAGCCAATGTCGCCCCAGCATCTCCAACACACCCGGGGAACCTTGGGATCATATCTGTAAGATCTCTGAAGTTCTATACCAAAATAGCAATATGTTATAGGTCATCTCCCACTGCTCCACGCAACGTGATGATTTGGAAGCAGGTTCCTATATTTTCTGCCATTGAAGGACAGGAATGGGTCTTTTGATTATGTGAGACCATTTCTGCATGTAGGAGTGGCATGTGTCGGTGAGTGGAGAAGATTCATGTAGATATGTATAAATGTCTGAGATAAGATGGGCTTGGTACGGGCCCTGAGCACAAAGGAGTTCAAATGAAGTAGGCTTAACCAGAGTGAGGGTAGGGGACTTAGAGCTGAAATAGTGTTTAATTTGGAGATAGGAGTAGAATAATTGTTTAAGGACCTGGTGTTTCCGTTGAAGTTCATCAAAGGGCAGGAGTGTGTAGGTGTGTGGATGCACAAGATTTCGAAATTGAAATATTCCAGCCCTTGTCCATGGGAGCATTCGGGTGTAAGATAGACTATCTGGTATGTCAGGGTTAAACCGCACATTTAACAGAGGTGGGCATGGGGATGAGAGGGAGAACTGGCGAGAACATTTTTTCCATATGGAGAGAGTGAATACCATTGGGTGTAAGCAAAGGTTCCTAAGTTGGGTTATGGAGGTCTCCAGACCCATCCAAATCATAGAGCAGGGGTGAACCGGGCTAGTGATACTCATTTCAATTTCTGACCAGATACTCAACGCCATTCTGGAAGACCAAGTAATGATCGCTTTTAGATGGGTGGCAAAATAGTATTTAATAGGGTCCGGGACTCCCAACCCACCTCTGGACCTAGGGGCTAGTACGACCAAGCTAGCTATTCTTGGGGTTTATAGTGCCAGATAAAGTTAACGAATGACCTCTGGGTAGCCCTGAGCTGCGACATTGGGACGGGGATCGGTAGGGTTTCGAATGGGTAAAGGAGTCTTGGCAGAATGGACATCTTCAGGACATTGATGTGGCCCAAGAGAGAGATGGGATAAGTGTCCCACTGTCTCAAGAGTTGGTCAATGTCACGGAAGAGTGGGGGGAAGTTGGCCTGATAAAGGGCTGAGTATGAGGAGGTTAGATTAATCCCTAAGTATTTAATGGAGTTTGAGCACCAGTGGTAGGAATAATTTTGTTGTAGAACAGTAAGATCTGAGGGTGGGATGAGTATTGGTAGAGCTTCCGTTTTGCTTGTGTTGATCTTATATCCCGAGAGGAGACTAAATTCTTTAAGCGGGGCGTGTAGGTTTGGGAGTGAAGTGTGGGGTCTGGTTAGAGTCAGTAGAATGTCGTCTGCGAATAAGGACAGTTTATATTTGTTTTGACGTAGGGAAACTCCACGGTTATCAGGGTGGATGCGGATGGCTGCAGCCAGGGGTTCCAGGCATAGAATGAAAAGTATGGGGGGATAATGGACATCCCTGCCTGGTACCATTACTCAAAGAGAAGGATGGTGATACCCTGTTTCCACAAAAATAAGACCTAGCATGATTATCAGTGATGGCTGCAATATAAGCCTTACCCCCCAAATAAGCCCTACCCTGTTTCCCCGAAAATAAGCCCTACCCTGAAAATAAGACCTACAAGGACTTTAACTAGGGCTTATTTGGGGGGTATGGCTTATATTGCAGCCATCACCGACAATCACGCTAGGTCTTATTCTCGGGGAAACAGGGTAAGTAGGAGGATAATTGAACTTGGAAGGAGGGTCGGAGAATAGAGCGTGTAGCGCAGCTATAAAGGGGCCATCTAAACCATAGTTAGCGAGTGTAGCAAACATAAAGGGCCAGCTGAGCCTATTGAAGGCTTTTTGTGCGTCAAGGCTTAATATCAGGGTTGGGCGGGTCGTTTTATTTAACAGGTCTATGAGGTCTATGGTGCGTCTCGTGTTATCGCCTGCATGTCTGGCTGTCACAAAGCCTACCTGATCCTTATGTATGAGTCTGGGTATTAAGTGGTATAGTCAATTAGCTAGGATCTTTGTAAATATCTTGTAATTGGAGTTAAGTAAAGCAATGGGCCTATAATTTTCAGGGAGGGAGGGATTTTTTACCAGGTTTTGGGATCACGGAGATATGGGGATGGAGGGTGGGGTTCGGTACTTAAAATAGGGAGTCGAAGAGGGAGATCAAATGCGGGCTCAGAATTGGCAAGAAAGTTTTGTAGTATGAATAGGGTAAGCCATCTGGGCCAGGGGATTTTTGGGTAGGAAGATTTTTGACTACGTCGGCTAATTCCTCAGGAGTCGCTGCAGAGTTCAGAGACAAAAGGTGATCAGGGGAGAGTTTGGGTAGATGTAAGGTGTCAAAGAAAGAGTCAAATTTCTCTTGTGTAAAGTTGTAGTGGGAGTCCGTTTGTAGGCAGTTGTATAATTTGAGGTACAATTCTCCAAAAACTTTAGACATAGTGAGAGGGCAGTTGGTGGGCGTACCATCGGGTTGCCTAAGGAAATCTGGAGATGAGTGGAAGGGACGAGGTTTCAGTTTATTCATCACATCCTATGGGGTTTGTTCGAGTACTCATAAAACTTCTTTTTGGACCAAAGAAGGGATTTATCAATTTTTTTCATATCTAGTGATCTAAGTTGATTTCATAGAGAGATAACGGCTTGGAGCCTAGCCACCATGGGGGAAGAAAGTAAAAGTTTCTCAGCTTTACGGAGTTTGGATAGGATAGAGAAGTGCTGGAGAGCTGTGCCATTTTTCAAGCAAGAACCTGTGGCAATGCAATGTCCCCGAAAGACGGCTTTATGAGCTTCCCACAGGGTGCAGGGATCAGAGACCGTGTTTAAATTAAGCTGGATGTACTCGGTAAGGCTATTGGATAGGCGGTCTCTGGTTTCAGGGATTTGGAGAAAGGTCTCATTGAGGCACCAGTGATAGGTTCCAGGGGATGCAGAGGACAGAGCAATATCTAGTTGTACTGAGGAGTGGTCTGACCAGGTTATGGGGTTAATTTCAGAAGAAACTGCGGATGTCAGTGAGGGGGGGCGAGGAGATAAAGAAATGATCTAATCTGGAGTAAAGTTTATGAGGGTATGAGTAGAATGTGTATTGTTTGTGTGTAGAGTGTTTGATTCTCCAGATGTTTAAAAGATTCTTGGCTCTAATGAGTTTATGGAATGATTTGGACAGGCGATCAGAGTTGGATGGAGTTGTGGACAGAAATAGTATATGTCTGTCTTTCCTGGGGGAAATGGTCATATAAAAGTGTCTGCCAATCACTATGAAAGGTTGGGAAAATTTGTGTAGGGTGTCAAACATGGTGGTAAGAAAGTGTCCAGAGTTGGGAGCATAAACATTAACTATAGTAAGAGATTGGGAGAGAAACAAGCAGTCCAGGATAATAAATCTGCCCTGGGGGTCCAGGTAGGAAGATTTAACTGGTAGGAGACAAGAGCGATTAATTAAGACCACCACACCTGCTTTCCCAGATGGGTCGGAAGTGTCACGTACCTGGTATGTAGAGCCCGGAATGCAGAGAATGGCCTCTTGTATACCTCTGACTCGGGAACCCCTGGAAGTGTGGACAGGGTCTCGGGAGTGCAAAGGGGCACAAGTGCCTGACTGGAACACTGGAGTAGAGGGCTGGATCCTGTAGTCAGCAGAGAGGTGTACTGTAGTCCCGTAGCAGGATGCAGACAGCAGGGAGGTGCACTGTAGTCCTGTAGCAGGATGCAGACAGCAGAGAGGTGCACTGTAGTCCCGTAGCAGGATGCAGACAGCAGGGAGGTGCACTGTAGTCCCGTAGCAGGATGCAGACAGCAGGGAGGTGCACTGTAGTCCCGTAGCAGGATGCAGACAGCAGAGAGGTGCACTGTAGTCCCATAGCAGGATGCAGACAGCAGGGAGGTGCAGACAAGCTGGGTCAAGGTACTGGCGGGCAGATCAGGTACAGAGGGGCAAACCAAGAGAATAGTCAGAGTCCAAGCCGGGATCGGGGCAGGCAGCAAACAGGGAAGTCAGGAACAAGCCAAGTAAGTACTGGATTCAGGAAAACTGGGAAACAAGGCAGCAGGGGTCTTCAGGGAACGCTGTAGACCGACTCCCGCGAGTGCCTGTGTGCCGCCATTCACGCTACTGTGCGTGCGCCGGACAGCTCTTTTATGCACAGGAATCCTTCTAGTGACAGAACGTCTGTTGGGAGGGATTTCCTGACAGGAAGCCATGAAGGATGTCGGGAAATGTTTGCTGGCGAATTTAAGGGAACCCCCAAGATGGAAATGGGTCTCCTGGACAAGGATTACATCAGCTTTGGAAGCTTTAAACTCTTTCAAAGCCAGCCATCTCTTTTGAATAGAGTTTAAACCTTTGACATTACAGGTTAAAAACTTTAGCGCCATAATATGTTAACCTGGGGAATAAGCATAGGATAAGTAGCATAGCATATATTAGGTAAGGAATTCCATGATGCAAGGGACATAAGGTGGGTATAAGGCAACATAACAACATTTAGAATAGTGGTAGCAATGTAACATGAACATATCCAGTCCATTAAGTGTAGTAACCTCAGGTCAGAAAAAAAGACCAGAGGAAAAACAGTGATAAAATAAAAATAAAAATGAAAACAAAAATAAAAATGAAAATAAAAATGAAAAGGAGCAGCAAAAAAAGGAAAAAGAAAAAAAATTAAAATCCATAAGTCATCCAGAGAGAAACCTGGAAGGCCGAACACCTCCAGGAAGCCCAGGTCTTGGGCCTGGGAGGGGAGCATGAGGACCACCAAAGATGGGGGTCGGAGGGTCCCCCTCCGTCTTCCGGAGTAGGAGAGCCTGGGTCATAAAAAGTAGAAACCTTAACGAAAACAAAACTGTTGAACCAGGATGTCATAAAAGACAACAGGCGGTGCACCCCACGGGCAAGAGGGTGGGTAAATAGGCCCACCACGGGGTAGTCGGCCAAACAGAAACATCAAGAGGCCAAACAGAATAAGCAATCAAAGCCATAGCCAAGTGGAAGATTCCTCAGGTTTGGAGTCTGGAAAATGGGCGCCTCTGAGTTGTGAAGTTGAACTTGGATGGTTTCTGCCTCACTGGGGTCCATATGTGACCTGGAGCTGTTGGTGGCTTAGGAGTGGCGGGAAGCAGCACAGGATCCTCATCAGGGAGGGGTGGTAGGCCCAAAGTGTGCAGAAAGGTAACACTTTCCTGGAGGTCACGTAGGGAGTATTGTATGCCATCTCGGGACGCAGAGAGGCAAAAGGGAAACTCTCAGCGATACAGAACTTTGTGGGTCTGGAGGTGTAGTGTCAGCGTGATAGGTGAAAGATCACTGAAGATCTGGATCCTGGACCCTTTGAAATCAATCCTGGATTGGTTGCGGGTGGCGATAGTTAAAGCTTCTTTGCTGTCATAGTAGTGAAATCTGACAATCACATCTCTCGGGTTGGCTCCAGCCAGAGGTTTAGGGGCTAGAGATCTGTGTGCCCTGTCTAAAGGCCAGTCAATATCAGAGATTTTAGGGTCTACCACATTAAACAGGCTCAGGAGATAGGAACGAAGGTCCCTGTCTTCCACTGCTTCAGGGATGCCTCTGATCCGCTGATTCTGCCTGCGTTCCCTATTTTCAAGGTCTTCTTGTTGTGCTTGAAGCTGAGTGACTGTGTGCTTAATGGCGGCATTATCTTCTTCTAAAACTTGAACATATTGTACTAGCTCATCAAACTTAGACTCCAGGGTGTTAGTGCGTTCTTCCAATTGGCCTATCTCCCCTCTCAGCTCTTTGCCAAGTTTACCCACTTCCTGAGCAATATTATGGGTGATGACCTGGAGCAAGGATTGCAGTTTGATGTCTAGAATTTCTGCTGTTAACGGGGGGGTGACCCCTGTACCGGAGTAGGGGTGATGTCAAAGAGGGTACCTGTCTCAGGCTCAGAATGTTCTGGCGGGTCCTGCACGCTGTCCTGGTCACTCGAGGCCGCGGATGAGGACCTATGCAGGAATCGGTCCATGGTAGAGGAGGCCCGAGGATTGAAAACTTAGTTCTTTCTTTGGTCTCCAATTTTTCCCATGGGGTGCACAGCCGCTGCAGGAGACTGTGCAGGTGACTCCCATGGCTAGCAAAGCTTCAGATCAGTCAACGGAAGTCCCAGAGAGGCGGCGGGGGATGGAGCTCCAGGCTTACGCGTCCGCCATGTTCAGAAGCCATGCATGCTCCCCTGCATGCATATTTTTAGCACCCAAGTGCATAACTTTACATTTACCAACATTAAACCTCATTTCCCACATAGTTGCCCAATTAAACAATGTATTGAGTTTGGCTTGTAAGTTGGACACATCTAGTAAGGACGTTATTCACTGCATAGCTTGTGTCATCTGCAAAGATTGAAATGTTACTTTTAATCCCAGACCCTATATCATTTACTGTATAAAGATAATAAAAAGTAAGGGTCCCAACACTGAACCTTGGGGTACACCAATAATAACCTTAGACCATTAAGAGTAAGAATCATTAACCACTACTCTCTAAATTCTGTCTTTTAGCCAGTTTTCTATCCATGTACAAACTGGTCTTTCCAAGCCTGTAGACTTAAACTTACACATTAGCCATGTGTGGGGAACATCTACAAAAGTAAAGAAGCTGCAGTGAGAACTGAATATGGCAACACTGACTCCAATAAAAAGTGGCATCAGGCAGGGATGTATCTTGTCACCTTACCGGTTTAACCTATACAGTGAGATCATTTTCAGTAAACTTGGAAGAATAGTTGGTATCAAAATTGGCGGCAAAAACATAAACAACCTGCAAATGACACAACACTCATCACCAGCAGCAAAGAAAATATGCTGTATCTACTAGGAGAAGTTAAAGCCAAAAGCCGTAATATGATATTAGAACTGAATATAAACAAGACGAAGATTATGAACACAGAAAATTAGGACAACTTTGAGCTTGTTGGTGACAGAATAGAAGTTGTAAAGTATTTTTATCTCCTGGCCTCTCTCATAAACAAGGAAGCAACTAGCAGTGACAAAATATTCCGCATTATAGCACTTGGTAGCTACACAATGACGACAAAGTAGTCAAATGCAAAGAAATTGCATTCAAAACGAAGATCAGACTTGTTTATGCACTCATTTTCTTAGTTGTGAAAGCTGGATATTACGTAAACAGAACAGAAAGTAGATTGACTAATTTGGTGTTGAAGAAAGATTTTATGTGTGCTGTGGACAGCCTGTAGAACTAATATATTGCTTTTGGATCAAAATGGTTATGGCACTAGAAGCCCGAATGATGAAGTTACGACTGTCATATTTTGGTTACACTATCAGGAAAGAGAGATCACTGGAGATGGAGATAATGTTTGGGAAGATCGAAAGAACTAGGTGAAGAGGAAGACCGACTACTATGTAGTGGGGCACATTGACTACAGCTGTGGTGATAACACTGGAGGGTCCCACCAGACTAGCACAAAGACAACTTATTTTTTTAGAGCTCTCATTCATCAAGTAACTAGGACTTAGACTCGAGTTGATGGCACATATTAATAATAAAAAAGGTATCACAAGTGTGAGAATCTTCCTGATGGGGTAAAAATTTGGATTGTTTAGGTAGACTTTAAACTTCGCTGATCTGAAACAAAATCTGTCGTCTTGACAGCATATGCATATTTCCTGCACTGGAGTAGTAATACATGTTATCTGATTGTACATGCTTTTTCCAATCTTTAGAGCTGCCAAAGCTATGTTATATTTGTTTAAACCTAAACAGCAAATTCAATTTGTATCCAGAAGCACAGACCCTTTGACTACGATATTGTCAGCAAATCTAAAAGAGTTTGTACAATAAAATTGCATAGTGTTTGGTAAGTCTAAAGCCTAGCACACAGGGGCCGAATGTCAGCCAGCATCGACCTGTTCAATAAAAAACAGCCAATATTCGGCCTGTGTGTATGGCAGCCAGTCCGATAGAAGTTGGTCGTTAGGCCTGCTTCTGTCAAAGGCTTGTGATGGAAAAAGGTCTGCTGACCGGCTCCCGATCAGCACTCTCCACTCGCTGAGTTAAAAAAAAATTGTGGTGTGTACTAGGTTTTAGGCTGACCATAATTGGCTCAATAAATGCATGATTCAAGCATAGCTTTTAATAATGGCCAGTTTCTCCTCTCCTTAAGAGCAATGGGCAGTGTTTCAGACCATCAAGTGTGCTGTTTACTGTACATTGAGTTTTCAAATCGTAAAATTTTTTTCCTGTGAACAGTTCTGATCCATCACATTTCTATATAGAACACAAAAGTGTAAAAATGAATGATCATACACCTCTGTCAATGTAAGATAAGTAGTGGAGAGTGGAGAGTTGTGAGTAAGCGATATCTGCCCATTTATGGCCTATTTTGTCAATGGGTGCTCAGCTGAACCTTCAGATCTACTTCTCTATGACCTAATTTTAGTCAAAGGGTTCTCTAGCAGAGTGTTCATATGTGCTGCTCATGGCCAACTTTTGTCAATGGGTGATCAAGCAGAGCATTCAAGTAACAATAGTAAAAATGTGTCTTATGCATACACAAGCAGATACTGTATAGCAATAGTACAACCATATGAATCATCATCATAGTCATTTACCATTCAAATGCTTCTGTTTATTTATCAACACATAGTGATCTTTACATATTACTTTACGGATGCTCTCTATGACATAGACAATGCCTCTTGAGCGACCCTCCCTTTAGACTCAGGGTCCATGTTTCTAAATCTCACCCCAGTGGTTGTATCTACTAACTCATCCCTTTGGCCACATACTCCTTACCCGATTAATTTGGTAAATTGCTCTTGCTCTATGTTTTATCCATTTTCATTATTACTAGTATGATTGTCATTGTTCTCATCAACATGGTACTTTAACGCTTTATGTTTTATTTTGGCAGCTAGCTAAGTCAGCCAGCCCAATGATCATATCTCATTTCGCTACAACCTGCCTTTCCTAACCCCCAGCCCCACCCCCTTGCCCCCCTCCCACCCCACCCCCATCCTTCTCTCATCACCTCAAACCACTATATTGATCCATCAAGTTCTCACCTAGTTTATCTTTCCCCATTAGTATGATTTATGACAAACGGCGTTCCTCCAACTCTTTTCTTGTTTCATAGATTATGTATCCTAGGTAAAAGAGCCTTGCTTTGTTAAAATGTCCTAATCTATGTAACAAGTCATTTGTTGCCACTGTTGTTCTCTGTATTTTGTTTGTCATATAATAAATACTATTATATAAAAAAAATGCTCTAAAAGGCCATCAAATGTACCCTATATTTGGGCACCTTAAATATAACCTTAGATATGATCTTTATTCTTACTTTAATGTTGTGCTAATAGGTAAGGCAACAAGTGATTTGTGCCTGTAAGTATCCTATATCATGTCTGTCTTGTAATGCTGATGCACATAGTCCTCCAAGTCTAGCAGACTAAAAGAGACAGGCGTCAGTGGCTTTATAGTTTGTGCTTAAGAGCACAGTCACTGACTGCTTTATGATGTCTGTTAGTGAAGCTCCTTCACCACTCAGGGAGCCAGTGGACATTAATGATTCCATTGATTTTGAATAATTGCTAGTCGGTAATTTTCAGCATAGCAGCTTTATTGCACAGACGGCACATGTGTTGGTAGAGACCATAAAACACTCCTTTGCTGCTCGTTTTGTCATTCTTTACACATTTATATATGTAGTTATTTAATTGAAATAGTAAATTCCCTTTACATTTTTTTTTCAAATAGTTTATTTCCCTTGCATGCTTTACCCGGCTTTCTTTGAAATGAATATTTACTGTTAAACTTGCCAGGTATTTCTTTTCTCTGACTTAAAAGATGAATACATGCTCAGCAGATGTGAGCTACTACTCTGCACCAATTTCTTACAAATCCTTATTAATTTATTGTACAATTTATTGCCAGCGCCTTCCTGACCCAAAATAGACTAGTTTAAAGCATTGTGTGAACATTGTATGAATTATGTATGTCTACCACCGCAGTAGAAGTTCTTCAGTCCCTTTGTATTGGTGCATTGAAAAAAAGAAAACAGTGAAGGGTTGATTTTTGGTTCCACTTTGCGCATGCTACAGCTCTAAAGAGATAACTGAGGCTAGACATTTGCAAAGGATAAAAGAATAAACTATTTGGTTATGTTTGCTGTCTGCTTTCCTTTTAGGTCCATTTAGGCTACTGTTTCATACTGTCGTTTGAAAGCAGAAAGTAACCTTCAGAAAAAATAAAAACATTTATTTACTGTTTATTATTTCTGTAAGTGCATTAAAGTTGTTGTGTAATCTTTTACATGGTCAAGGGTTGCTGTAGGTGGTTCATTTTGGTTTTTCTTTTTTTGACTGCATTAAGCTATCATTTAATGGCTTTCCTTTTTCTGACTCGGTTGGTATTTTAGTGTTTGGTGAACTTTTGATAATATTTTCGGACACCTGAATATAGACAATAAAGTTTTAGCTGTAGTGCTATTTTAAAGTTTAAAATAAACTTGTCACAAAATTGATTATAGAAAAAGCTGAGATTTGTCAATATCATCAACTGCCTATATCTTGCCTACTGACTACTTTGACATGCGTTTTTTTTTTTTTACTGAACGTAATCTATACTTATGTATTTTGGCTATAGCACTAGGCACAGCTTTTTTCCTTTAAACTTTCTTCTTTTCACAGAAATGTCAAAAGAGAACAACATTAAAGACCGTCTGGGAAAGAGCTGGGTCATGTGACAGCTGAATATCGATTAAGAAAAAGGATTGGATGTCTATGGAGCCTTTTTCAACCCAGAGTGAGTGGAGATCGCATCTATTATACCTTGCAGAGCCCAATGAGTGGCTACCAAGCGTAATTTGACATAGCTAGCCACTGTGTCACACGCTCTGAGGTGAGCGCAATCACTTTTGGGGGTTACCAGAATACATCACGGTTGTTTGCAGCACTCGAGTTTATTGCACTGGATGTTTTGGATTTCGCTGGACACAGATGCACTTTGATTTGGACATTTAAGGACACTAGAATATGGAGATCACTAAGCGCAGATTATTTTGACTGCGTTTAAAAAGCACTGAGCACTTTTATGCTATTTCATTTTTATGTTATTTGATTTTTTTGCATGCTGCACTAGATGCGAGATATTGCATGTTGTCAGATACATCACTTGATTAATTTTGCTTTGGCGTTATTATACATGCACATTGCACTTTAATTGTTTGATATAGAAGTTAATGTGCACACTATATATAGGAAGTTTTTAATTTGTATTCATTTGTTTATTCGTTATTTATATATTTTTTTTTTTGTTTCATAAATTTTTATTGATGAAAGATAAAATGTACAAAACAGTTAATGGTAT
This sequence comes from Lithobates clamitans, assembly GCA_037952925.1. Classification (NCBI taxonomy): domain Eukaryota; kingdom Metazoa; phylum Chordata; class Amphibia; order Anura; family Ranidae; genus Lithobates; species Lithobates clamitans. Next base: position 3,268,472 of record JBBGZY010000284.1, read on the forward strand.
TTCTCCAAGGTGTACAGAGATACATCGTCAAGTTGCAGGTTTCGAACATTAAACAAGCAGATGTAGTGATACATATAATAATGTTGAATGTGAAATAACATTTGGGTGTGTGAAAGCGTCAATATGCAAACCATTAAGACATTTAAAACATTTATAAGTAAATATGTAAATATTTGAGGTGTCCAGTCACCTTAGACAGTTGTTAGCCACTCTAGAAACATTGAGGTCAGCAATTGAAATCTAAAACATCCCATGTCGTGATGGTGGCGTGGAATTCAAAAGAGGGGCATGGGATAAAGACCTTCAACCATATCTCTCCCCATCCCAGTACCCCAACGGGAGCACACTGTACTGGGGGGGAGGGTCAGAAAGACCAAATATATGGTGGTAGTGAAAAAGTGAAAAAGTTCTTCTACGTGGATTATTGTTTCTTAGAGGACTTATAGTGTATGTGGTGTATTTGATATCAGAAGGTATGGGGCGTATATAGGATAGGGGGAGAGATGTTGGATTAAGTATGCTCTACTTTGTATATATTTAATATGATGGGGTGGAAACCAACTCGGGTGGGTATGTGAGCACAAGGGTGGGGGTGGGAGTGCGGGTGGGGGTGGTACTTCGGTCCCTGACTAGCACCTGTTATGAGGATCAATGTGGCGCCAAGGATGTTCCGGTTTGTGGTTCAGTAAGTAGTGTGTGAAATTCAATCGAATTACGAAAGTGTGTCCAACAAGCCCAGGTATGACTGTATTTCGTGGGGTTATCTTTTGCTTGATGTATTAAGTCTTCCATGACTGCTATTTTTTCCACACGTTGTAGCCAATCTGATAAGGTGGGAGGGTTAGTGTCCCTCCATCGTAACGGAATACATTGTTTGGCCGCATTTATGAGGTGAAGCATTAAAGATTTCCTATAAGTGGATTGATGAAGTGAAGTGTGGTGTAGTAAATATTGGGCTGGAGTAAAGTCTAGAGTATAATTAGTGATTCGAGTGATCATGTTGTGTACCTTTTCCCAGAATGGCTGTATGAGTGTACAATCCCACCATATATGGAGAAGAGAGCCCACTTCAGAGTTACATCTCCAGCACAAAGGAGAAACAGTTGCATGAAACATATGAATGCGATCAGGGGTGCGGTACCATCTAGAGTATAATTTGTAATTGGTTTCTTGTGCTGAGACATTAACAGATCCTTTATGGATATGAGAATAGATATTTTCCCAGTCTTCTATAGATAAGTCCAAGTTGAGCTCTCTTTCCCATTTCTGGTTAACTGCGGTAGATGTGAGGTTAGTTTCACCGAAAAGCAAGGAGTACACAGTTGAGATTAAGTGGTGTTGAGGATTTGTGTCAGAGCATAGTGCTTCAAGGGGAGTCAGATCTCTGCACCATTGAGAGACGGGGCTGGAACTGTTGAGATAGTGTCTGATTTGTAAGTACGTGAAGAAGGGAATGTTTCCAGTCTGGAGTTTAGTGGGTAAAACGGTGTACGGGATAATTGACCCATTATAAAAAAGGTGATGTGCTCTCAATGTAGATATCTGGGAGACCAAACTCGGGTTATTTTCTGGAAGGCCAGGAGGAAAGGTAGGGTTGCCAGTTAGGGGGGTCAATGGCCCTGGATATGGAGTCATTTTAAGAGAAGAACAAGTGTTCCTGAAGCAGTTCAATGTAGGTCCTGTTAGTGGATGCGATAAGTGTTCTTTAGGGGTCGCTTTGGTGTCAATCCATGGCGAGTGGGAAAGGGGAGTTTGGGCACAGGAATCTTCAATTTTGATCCAACCTTTAGAGTGGGAATGTATGTGCCAGTCTATTAGTCTGGTGATATGACAAGCATTGTAGTATTTATGAATATCAGGTAAGCCTAGTCCACCTTTAAGCTTGGGGAGGACCATCCTGCTCCAACTGAGTCTTGGAGGTTTATGGGCCCATATAAAGTTCCTGCATATTCTTTTATAGATTGTAAAAAAATTTGAAGGAAGTTTGATCGGTATTGTTTGTAAGACAAAAAGTATTCGTGGTAGGATGTTCATTTTTAAGATGGAAATTCTCCCAAACCAGGAAAATTGAGCTGAGGACCATTTCGTAAGGTCCTTCTGTATAGTTCGAAGAATGGGAGAGTAGTTTCTTTCGTATAGTTCAGTAAGTTTAGATGGTATTTGAATGCCAAGATACGTAAGGGCGTGTGACTCCCATTTGAATGGAAAGTTAGTTTGGCATTGAGAAACTATCTGTGACGGGAGGGAGATGTTTAGTGCTTTGGATTTCGTAAAGTTTATTTTCAAGTTGGATAATTTGCGGAAGAAGGTGAAATCTTGTAATAGGTTTGGAATGGTGATTAACGGGTTGGAAAGAAAAAGAAATATGTCGTCAGCATATGCTGCTAGTTTGTAGTGTTTTTGTCTAATATCAATGCCCATGATATCCGGGTTGACTTTAAGTTTGTGTAGGAAAGGTTCTAAGGAAAGGACAAAAAGAAGAGGGGATAAGGGGCAACCTTGCCGGGTTCCATTCGACACTGGGAAGGCGTTCGACAGGTGGCCATTAACCCTTATTCTGGCTGTGGGGGACGTATATAGAGCCATAATTAATTGAGTGAAGTGTGCTGGGAATCCCATTGCCTGTAGAACTGCTATCATATAATCCCATGCCACCCTGTCGAACGCCTTTTCCGCGTCAAGGGACAGAAAAAAACCCTGGTTGGGTGAAGTGGAGAGCCAATGGTGAATGTTGATTGCTTTTATGGTATTATCCCTTGCTTCTCTCCCAGGGATAAAGCCAACTTGATCTAATGAGATCAGTTTGGGGAGTAAAGGGAGCATTCGGTTGGCAAGAATTTTGGCATAGATTTTCATGTCAACATTGATAAGGGAAATGGGTCTATAATTAGTCACTAAAGTTTCATCTTTACCTGGTTTGGAAATGAGCGTGATGTGAGCTTCTAATAGATCCGTATTTACTGAAGGGGACGAGGAGAGGTCATTGAAAATCTTAGCTAGTTGAGGGGTAAGAATGTCCTGGAAAGTTTTATAGTAACTCACGGTCAGGCCGTCAGGGCCAGGGCTTTTACCTGTTTTAATTTGTTTCAACACTGATATAATTTCGTCTGTTGTAATGGGAGTAGAAAGATTTGCTGCATCCTCAGACGAAATAGAAGATGGGCAAAAATTATTCAGAAAGTCTGAGATTGTCGCTTGTCTTTCAGGAGCATTGCCCAGTTCGGTGGAGGAAGGTAAGTTGTAAAGAGCAGTAAAATATTGGACAAATTGGTCGGCAATAGCTGCGGAAGAGACAAGAGAAGTGCCAGACGAGTTTTTGATAGCGTGTATGGTATTCATTGCTTTTCGGGATTGTAATGCTCTGGCAAGCATTTTTCTGGATTTGTTGCCAAATTCATAGAATAGTTTTTGTGTTAAGACATATTTGCGTTTTAAGGATCTACCGAGTTCTTCTAGGAGTTCTTCTCTAGCTTTGATCAGTTCAACAAGGGATTTTGTGGCTAATGAGAGCTTGTGAGCTTGTTCCAGCATGAGGATTTTTTCAGATAGAGTGGTAATGCGATCGCGCTTGAGTTTACGTCTGTGTGCAGTCAGGGATATGATTTCTCCACGTATTACGCATTTGTGCGCTGCCCATATGCTGGATTGTTTTAAGTCCTTTGAGGTGTTTTCCGAAAAATAATGTTTGAGTCGTGTGTTAAGTTTGGCAGTGGTGTCTATGTCTGTCAAGATGGAATTATCTAGGCGCCAAATCATTTTGTGGGATCTGGTTGCCGGTATATCTAGAGTGATGGATATGGGGCTATGGTCCGATAACACCATAGGATTGATGGATGCCTTTGAAAGGAGAGATAAGTCTGATTGGGATATGAAAAAATGGTCAATTCTTGTGTATTTATTGTGAGGTGCAGAGTAAAACGTGAAGTCTCTCTCAGTCGGGTTAAGTGTTCGCCATGCGTCGTGAAGGGTCAGATCTCTAAGGTGTTTTTTAATGGCCCGAAGAGCTCTGTAAGGCATAGAGGATGCGCCTGTGGATGTATCTTGTGTTGGAGAGAGTGTTACGTTAAAGTCTCCACCCACAACAAGAATGCCGGAATAAAATTCAGTCAGTAGTTGTAGGGTTTCGCGAAAGAATAGAACTTGCTTCGTATTATTAGCGTATAGGTTTGCTAACGTTATGGGTTTGTTGTGAAGAGTCCCTTTGAGAAAAATAAATCTACATTTAACATCTCGTTTAACTTCTGAAATTTGTAGAGGACAGTTTTTTGCTATTAATATAGCCACCCCTTTTGATTTAGAGTCATCGTTAGTGGCATGATATACCGTAGGGTAGTGTATATTGTGTAGTTTCTGAATGTTGTCTGAACGGAAATGCGTTTCTTGTATGAAGGCAATCTGTGTTTTGTTTTGTCTTAAGGTGTGTAGCAGTTGCGATCTTTTTTCAGGCACATTAAGCCCACGCATGTTTATGGAGCATAGCTTTACCTGTGAAACGTGGGTTGTTCTAGTAGCAGTCTTTGTGTCGCGTGTAGGAGCGTCCGCCATCCTTGGAGCTAAAAAGGATCTCAGTTGTAACTGGTAAAATAAAGTAGGGTATAGAAAACGTGTGTAAAGTTGGTGTCTGTTCGGGATGTAAAAGGATGGGGAAGAAAGGGTGGGGTGTATTTAGGTATCTTCCTCTGTTAGGAGAGGAAGATAGGGTACGGTGTGACGTCAGGGGAATCAGCCCGGAATTATGAACCAGACTGTTCCACTGCACCGTGTGGGGGTCGGGAAGAACTGAGCAGAGAGGATAGAGTCTCGAATGAGCTGGCCCACCGTTACCAGTCGTAATAGCATATGAGTGGAGGTTGGCAAATATGAGGTATAGGAGGAGATGGGGCAATGGGAGGTTAGACATGAGAGGGATTAACAGGAGATTATATGAGAAGCACGAAATTCACCAGAAAATGAGAGAGGGTAGTGGAGTGTGAAGACGGGGTTGAATTCAAGTGCGTCAATTATTGCACATGGGAGTGGAGGGGGTCACGTATTTAGTGTGTGTGCATCAGTAGTAGTGTGCGTAAGTTAGATCTAGTAAGTGAATATGTTTACGGGAATAGTATAATGTGAACCAGGCTTCGTGAGTATTGGAGTGAAGGAAAAGTGTAGTTCTGGAAAACGAAAAAATGCAAAAGTGAAACAGCATATAACACAATTCAAAACTTATACCGTACATTCCTCAAGTTGATGTAGTCGGAGTTGTTTGTCACAAATAATCTGTATATTTCAAAAACTCCAAAAAGGAGTTGAGCACCGTATATTGCATAAGCAATGCAGCACATCTATCTTCTCTTCACCACCCCCCTCCCCCACCAGCCTATGTGACGTATGTGATATGTGATATATGCCCAAGCGACATACGTGGTATAGAAGAGTGGATAATAGTCAATTGTTTATAGCCAATACCTTATGTGTGGGGACAGGAGATTAAGGATTCCCTATCAGCTATTTAAGGAAGGAGTTTTAAACCCATTAATGGTTAATGGTGGGAGGGGGAGGGAAAAAATTTCCAGCTGATCTGAGAATATGAGCGTTAAGTGAGTTAATTTCACCCTCAGGGTTGCACCGCCTCCATGTTCATGCGGAATATATATAGCCCGCAAATTGTTCAAGGGAATGAGCTGTGGTCGCATGTGGTAACTAATATAGAAGCGTATCAAGCTAAAGTCAAAACAGGGGAAGAGAGGTAGTAAAGCTGGCATCCATAGTAGCCAAGTCCCTCATCAATGTGTCAACATCGACAGGTTCCCCTGAGGTGATGTGTTAGGGTGGTCTATACATAAAGTAAGATGTTAGGTTCGGGTATTTGGAGCGGTTAGTGGAGAGAAGGGATAGATATCTATCTTCTGTCGTAAGACTTGTGTTCAAATGTAGACCAAACAGAAGTGGTCTCCTATTGCTGCATAAGTGGAGTGCATGTGGCCTACTTGTAATGTAATTGTGTGGGGCGTACTAGGATACCTAGTGCTAGCCATAGTGGGGGCACATTTTCCTATCATTGTGTACATTATATTAAACAGTGCAATATGGAACAGATCTGTAGAACACATCTTGTCATACGTTATCCAGATTGAAAATTGTTAGTATGGTTAGTAATACTGTAGTTCAGTTAGGATCATGTCAGAGACAGTGTTCCGGGATAGGAGGCGAGGTGGTAAGCAATATGAGTATATAGCGATCCCATCTGTAAAGGCAGAGTATCCATGACGGTGAGGATGTTGGTCCTGGTAAGCTTGGTAGTGAACGGTGGAAGATCTATAATGTTGGGCATAGATCACGGAGGTCATCAGTGAGTTGGGTGACTTGATGTCCTTTATCTGATGAGAGGTTAGAGGGGGGGGAAGAGAGTGCTTTAAAGGCAGCATCGTGCACGGTGTCCAATGTTATTTTAGTGAGAGTATTCTCCTTCATCAAGTGACATGTTGCGATAGCGAGAGATCGAATGTGTGGATGTAAATCCAGAATAAAAGGTAGTTATTAACCAATAGGTCCTGCAATGCTAAACACTGACGGGAACGGTGTCAGTAGGGTGTTGTTCAGTAATCTCTCCTGGTTCTCCGGGACCTCGGGGAATCCGAGGGGTAGGAACCAAGTGGAGGATCATGTTGCGGGTTTCGCCTCCTGTGTCCAGATGAGGATCTTCGTCTGTGGTTTCGTCCTTCCTGGGTTTCCATCGGTTCTGCCAGAGGTGTGGTTTTCTTTACCGCTGTGTGGCGGAATTCCGCATACCATTGTGGAACGTCCACTAGGGGGATATCCAGAGTTGCACAAAATGAACGTAGATCCTCCGGGACTTTTAGCAAGGCAGTGTGCCCCTGATGAGTAGCTGATAAGCAGAAAGGGAACTTCCATCGATATTGGATTCCCTTAGTGCGCAGCACATCCAATAGCGGTTTGAGATCTCTGCGGTGCTGCAGTGTTATACTGGATAAGTCCTGAAAGATTTGGACTGAAGTTCCTGCATATAGTAACTGCCGCCTGAGTCTGGCTTGTCTGAGAATTTCTTCTTTTAGCCTATAGTCCACAATGCAGCATATGATATCTCTTGGCGGGTCTGTATCCCTACCCTTGGGGCGTAGAGCTCTGTGGATCCTTTCCATAGATATTTGAGTTTGAGGCGGCCTGTTGAGAAGATCATTGAATAGGCTAGTCACTGCCGATGAAATGTCTTCTGCGGAGACGGTCTCTGGTATACCTCTGATCCTAAGATTGTGGCGACGGCCCCTATTGTCGAGGTCTTCAACGTGGCACTGTATGTCTCTTAACTGGATGGTGTGGGTGTCGATCCGCCTGGTAGCTTTGCGAAGGACATGGTCATGTTGAGTTGTTGCCTGTTCTACGTCATGGACCCTGTCAGTCAGCGTGTGTATATCTATACGCAGCTCAGCAATTGCAGCTGATAGGGTATCCTTGATGTCTGCAGCTATGGATCGGAGATCATTGATGTTCAGATACGGCTGAGCGGGAGCTGCTCCGGCATCGATAGGTGGTGAGGTGTGAGTTTGAGATATAAGAAGGAGAAGGGGGTCCGGTGGCTGCGATTCCGTGGGTTGCAGCGGTCTGTGGCGGGAGGGTGCCAAATTGCCCCTTTGTGACCGGAACATCTCCGGGATATTGTGGCTGATTCCTCCTGGAAGCTCTCTCGGGGAGCGGGATCTTGAGGTGGAGGATTGTCTGGAGGCTGTTCCCATGGTAAAGAGCGGGTTATGTCGTTAAAAAAAAAAAAAAAAAAAACCTCTGGTAATGAGTTGCAGGACTGATAATGGTGGGAGCTTTTCCTTTACATGGCCATCTTATAGTGTTATGTGGGTCAGCTGGGTAAGAGGGAGAGTGAATGAAAGGTTAGCTGAGGTGTTCCTGGATTGGCAAGATGGCCACCGTCATCCACAGGTAGGCCAGAGCCTCCTTCTTTCCTGGGCTGTGATCTGAGTATGAGGCAGGCTTTTCCTGATTTTTTTTTCTGCTCTTAGGGGCTGTGTAGCTAGCACCTACCTTCCGGAGGTGTCTGTAGTAGCAGGGGCTGGACTAGCGATCGCTCGTACCGCCGATTGCGGTACTCGAGCCCGGGGATGCTGAAGGTTTTACAGGCCGCAAGATGGCGGCGGGCCGCGAGCGTTCGGGGCTGATTGTACAGTTTGTACAGGCTTTCACAGTATCTGCACTCTGCCCGATTCTCCCCCGCAACAGCAGCAGCAGATGTGGGGTATTCTGCTTCCCTGGGTTCGGCCGATTACCGCACTGGAGCCCGGGGATGTTGAGGGCCTGTAGGCCGCAAGATGGCGGTGAGTCTCTGGTGAAAAGGAGCCGGCCGCAGTCTGATCAGCCAGGCAGAGTTTGAAATTTCCCCAGAGCTTGATGTGACAGATGCCCAGTAATGGTTTGGTGAATTTTTGAGGCTCACCAAGGTTTAGAATGCGCAGGATGGCGTTGGATTGCAGATTTCTCTGCAGAGCTACCAAGCAACACGTCCTATCACTCTCGTTATTTATATATTAGTGATCTTTGACACCAATTTTCATTAGACTATCAAGCGCAGCGCAAACATTTCTCATCTAAACCTTTGCACGATTATGAACGCGTGAACTGCGTTTGCGGCTAGATATTTATATATATTTATATATATTTCTTTACGTTTCATTTTCTGAGTTTCACGTTTCACATTTATACACAGTAAGCATTGGATTATTGTGGCTCGCAAGATTTTCCTCATTTTTGCTAATTTTAAAGGCTTATATGCAAGTTATTGTCATAAAAAGTGTTTGGGGGCCTGGGTCCTGCCCCAGGGGACATGGATCAATGCAAAAAAAAGTTTTAAAAACGGCCGTTTTTTCAGGAGCAGTGATTTTAATAATGCTTAAAGTCAAACAATAGTAGTTTTAAATGGCTTTTTTCCTTCGAAATGTCATTTTGCTGTCAGACTGTTCTAAACACAGGAAACATGCTCCCCTTTACAGGCATACTATAGACACCCCCCAGCTACGAAATTTAAAGGGATATTACATTTTTATTGTTTGACTTTAAGCATTATTAAAATCACTGCTCCTGAAAAAACGGCCGTTTTTAAAACTTTTTTTTTCATTGATCCATGTCCCCTGGGGCAGGACCCAGGTCCCCAAACACTTTTTATGACAATAACTTGCATATAAGCCTTTAAAATAGACTTTTAAAGGGTGTTCTGCGGCATTCGAATTTGCTGCGAACATCCCAAATTGTTCGCTGTTCGGCGAACTTGCGAACAGCAAATGTTTGAGTCGACCCGAACTCGAAGCTCATCCCTACAGCAGGCACATATCAGGAATATGAAGTGTTGGGGTAACAAACTCTTTAAGTAAAGATTTAGTGTATTTTCACTCAGTGCAAATTTAGATTTATTAGTGCAGATAGAAACATAGAAGTACTACGTGTTCTTGGTCTTAGCTTCATATTAAAAATACTGAAAAACTTTATTTAAACCCTTAAAGGGCCCCCTTTCCCTTCTTTCCCCAAGACTGTACCTATTAAGTTCCTGCAGTCACACCTGCTATGTTTTATCTCTCAAAGATTCCTATAGTAATGTACAGCAGAATTTTATTATCTTTTACCACTGCCTGGCCTCACTGTTTGCTCATTTTGCAATCGCCTGAAACAAGCACCCTCAAAGTTTTTCCTTTGTAATTTTGGCCAACACTGTGCCACCAATACTGTACTATATAAAAGGATTATTTTTCCCTAATTGCATTATTTTGAGTTAAAAAAAATAAATAACCACAATTTCCATTTCTTTGACCAAATTTCCGCCAATGACAATTCACATTCCATGCTACAAACACCTCCAGAGATATCAACCCTATTGCACACCTTTGTATCATCAGCAAAAATATATAGCTTACCCACCAGACCTTTAGTTATATCACTTACAAATTGATTAAGTGGGACAGGACCTAGTACAGAGCTCTGTGGTACACCACTAGCGACTGGTCTCTGTTCTGAATGAACCCCATTTACAACCACACTCTGGTCCATCCTTTAGCTACCAGCATGTCCACTGGATTATCCAAGGTCAAGTCCGATATTGTACAACTTGTTATTAGATCATTATGAAGAACTGTATCATGTGCTTTACTTAAATCAAAATAGGCCATATCACTACCCTGATATGTTTTGAAACGAACACCGTTCCTTCCTTTTGGGAGAGAGTTCATTAATTTTAATACTACAAATGTTAAACTCGCTGGCATGTGGCTATCTAACTTATCTGCTCTTCATGTGGATAGATATAATATTAATAGTCTGACAGTCACAGGGATCTTCTCCTGTTACAAGAGACCAGTTAAAGGACCAGCAATGATATCTCTAGAAGCCCTGAAAAAGGAACCCTTATCACTAAAACAATATGCTTCCATTTGTTTTTGTTGGTTTCAGCTACTTTGAAAAGACTGAACATAATTAATTCTTTAAATGGTTTGCTACATCCAGGTCTCCTTCAAAAAAAGTATTATACCCAGTTCTCAATTTTGTGATCTCATGGCATCTTTTTTTCTTGTCACTGATATACTGTACCTAAAATTACTTAACAAATTAAGCCATTTTCTCCACTTTCTGTACTTTAGCAGCAGTGTTTGGTCTCCTTTTGTCTATTTTTACACACTATCAGCTACACTTTCTGTTTCTTTTTATAACCTACATGCTAATTTTTTTTCTCCCTTACCTACCTACATGTAGTGAACCATGATGGTGTTCTCTTCTTTACTTTTACTAATTTGCTAAACATAAACTCTAGTTGCCTCCAGAATGGTAGAATTTAGTAGTGTCCACAATTACTGACTTCTGCTTGTTTACTCCAAACTTTTCATTTATTTATTTTTTATAATTTATTCATTTGAAAACTCTGTACTTTAAAAATAAAACTTTTGTTGTCCTATATGAATTTTGAGTTTTTTTTTAATATCAAACCAAGACATTATTGTCACTAGAACCCAAATTTTCATCATCTCAACATTAAACAATCAATCCAATTTATCAGTACCAGGTCTGGAATATGATCTCCTATGGTTGGGCTTTTTACTGGTTATTTTAGAGAAACCCCTTTCCATATCTATAACATATCTCTGCTCCTGATTGTAAGCACAGTTTAAAAACTCCACATAATCTATGGCATGTTGAAGTCACCTATAATTTAAACCACCCTTTTCATTGTCATTTGAATTATCTTATCAATCAACAGATCATCACAATCCTCAGACTGTCCTGGGGGTCTGTACTATAGCATTTCTAAGGAAAGATCACTGTCTGGTTTGTCGGTAGGCCCAGGGGGTTTCAAGTAGTTCATTTATTTTCTAAATTGTTATTAGTTTTATGTTGTTTTTTACATAAATGCACCACCCGTGCCTTCCCATTCTGTCTTTCCTATATAGTATGTGTCCTAGTGTAGTAATTTTGCAGTCATCTGAATCTCTGAGCTATGTCACTGTAATCACAGCAAAGTCAAAGTTATCACTGGACCTAAAACTGTCTATTCAAATGTAAATCTATGGATTTAAATTTGACTGGCTCAGCAGAGACCAGCTGAATTTCAATCCGTATATGGCCACTGTGGTTGAACCGAAGTTGAACTACCAAATGAGTTCTGTTCAACCACCCTGTAAAAATGTAGCTGCTTGATCAGCACTTCAGACTATAGTGTACAGCACTGATCAGTGTATTCTGATGGCAGGGAAATCTCCCCACTGTCAAGAAACAAAGAACAGCGGGGAATATACCCCCATCCACCTTGAAAGTGTGGCTGGTTCAGTTTGTTGTTCAACACTTCGGTAGAACAGTAAAAATGACTCATCTATATCCAGATTAAGAACTTTCAGCTCACAAAGCTTATTACCTAAGCTAAGTGTATTGGTGTACAATGCACATGATGTGACAAACAGTGCTATCAATCATTGGATTTTTAGTACCAGAATCTGCATTAACCACAATCAGCAAATTCCTTAGCAATACAAACCCTTGCATCTTTACCTTTAGGCTTCATTTACACCATGCGTGCATAAAAACGAATGGAAAAAGCATGCAGATTTGACTTGACTAAGCTTGTTCACACCATGCCAAAGATGTGTATATTTATTATGTACTTCTCTGCTAAGGATGAGCCGAACAACCCCCCCCCCCCCCCAGTTCGGTTCGCACCAGTACTTGTAAACAGACCAAAACTTCGCACAAACATTACAACCCCACTGAAGTCTGTGGGACGTGAACGTTCGAAATCAAAAGTGCTCATTTTAAAGGCTAATTTCCATGGTATTGTCCTAAAAAGTGTAATAGTGTCCCTCGCGCTGGTCGAATGTGAAAGTAAAATGGGTGGCAGAGTGCCACAAATAAAAGCGCATAAAAGGTGACCAATAATATTGCAGCAAAATTAGGGTGTTCACACACAACACTTAATAAAATATAAAATATAGAGATTTTGCGCAATATTAAATAAGAATAAAAGTGGGTAAAAATAAATTAATTGTTTATGTGTGTCATAAATGTGCAAATCGCATAGTAAAGTGGAATGTGACAATGATAATGCTAATATGTAGGCTAGTTACTACAAGGGATAAAAATCTCAATACTGTAGCATCTAGCTAAAGACATTATCCATAAATAATGTTGATGAATAGCAACAAAAATTGTCCATAAAACCACAATAAAGTAATCATATATAAAACATAAATAACGATATAATGAAATGTGCAATCCTGAAACTCTAGTGCAGGTGTATGTATAATGACACACTTAGGACATCACTCAATGATCATATACTAAATAATAGGTAACAGATCATAAGCACTCTGTAAAACATAAAAAGTGCTATTGGGGAATAATGGGTTAATTGGAAAAGTCTATAAATGGATGCCGTTTTTTCTATTCAATTAGGATGCATGAGGTAGATAGGGTGTATGACCCTGTTGCTGGTATATCCTCTAATGGTCTCTTAGGACCCTCACCTTCATATTGTAGAGAAAACAGCATTCAGCAGTGCAGGGTGGGTGGTTCTGGCAGCTGTCACCGAAGTCTCTTCTTTCTCTGTAGTAAATCCTCAATCCATCACTCTCTGTATCTCCAGGGTGGCTCTCTCAGTATTGGGGAAGATAAAACAGAGATTGGGGAGGGGGAGAAAACAGAGGCTCCACTAGTGTATTAAAATTTATTTAAAACCAGGGAAATTTATTCAAAGTATTGCTCTTACATTTAAAAAACTTAAAACAGGCAGAGTAATTGTAATAAGAGTTGTGGCTTCTGAGCGCCCTCTCACTTGTGCTTCAAAAGATGTGTAGAACCACTCAGCCAATCCCTACGTGTTACGAAACCGTCACGTGCCTTCACCTGGGGTTCCGACTATTTCTTACACCGATACACATGACGGAATATAAACTCAATCACATCACCCTGTGTTGCTGTGTTCTCCACAACTTTTTAAGGAAAAATTCTTTCAACTATGCTGCCTCAGTTGGGCCTGAGGCCAGAATTCATAATAATGAACCAACCCTGACGGCGCTTGAAACTGGCCATCCTGGCTTGCCCCCCCCCAGAGTGCCCGCAAGGGCCATATAAGATACATGGAATACTTTGCGGCTAGGGGGGCCATCGATATGCCAGACAATGTCTGAGACATTTTTAAAATAAAAATATATTTGAAACGGAACAAATATTTGCTTTGATTTACTGCTTGGCTTTCTTTTAGCTGTCTCCTCAGTTATCTTTTATTAATGTTCTAATTTTTTGTCCTTTTTCTTCAACAGTGCAAATGAAATTTCTTTGACACATGAGGTGACAATCTCTTCTCTCTTCTAACTATTATTATTATGTTGTGGGTCTGCTACACACACACCTTGTTTTTTTTTATTAATGTATGCAATGCATAACTGACAAAAATATTAATAATTTTCAACACCATGACCGAAATTTGGGGAGTCATGAAAATGGCGTGATTGTGTAAAATTAGAAAGCACTGTTGGGTGTTATTTACTAAAGGAAAATATACTTTGCACTACAAGTGCACTTGAGGCTGCACTGATACTGCACTTGTAGTGCAAAGTGGATTTGCCTTTAGTAAATAACCCACATTGTCACTGAAAACAACAACTTTACTACAAAAAATGCTTTTGAGCACTGAAAGAAGAAGCCACACATTGTTGATTATCAATCTTTTTAATCAAAGCACAATCACATGTGTGTTTCTAAAAGGGTTTTTGAACAAACCAACATGTTTGTTGTATAACATTTTTGAAGGTCACATTAAGCAGAAATAGCCTTTTATTAAGGTAAAACAGGCATGTTTAAACCCATAAAACAATACACAACTCTGGAACTTACAAAGTTCAACTTTTATAAAGTGAAGGCAATATCAGACATGAGTATGTACAAACTGTGTTTGATATTGCGTTCAGCAGATGGGATGATGTCACCCCTGAAAAAGCCAAATTTAGAAGATGCACACAAATTGCCTAATGTCAATATGTGCTAGCTGCCATCATGGGGGATCAATGAACATGTTTTGTGGGTGCAACCCCTTCCTCTCAGCTACTTTATTATTGAGGAAAGGGTTGCACCCACAAAACACGTACATTGATCTCCCGTGATAGCAGATAGCACATGTTGACACACTGTGCATCTTCTAAATTTGGCTTTTAACATATGTAAAAACATTTTGTTACAAAAAAGAGAAGAAATTTAGGGATTTCTGGGTATTTTAGATTCTCCCTAAAACATCAATGATGTTCTTCATTTTGTTTTGAACATCATTGATGTTTTGCTTTAAGTTTTCTAAATCTCTATTACACCCCATGATCTCCCCGATCAGGATCTGGGCACTGGTGAAATGACATTCCTCTTCCACAACATCCCGATCACCTACAAAAAAAACAAAAAAACACAACATGTATTATAAATATGCAGACATTCATCTCTTACCTGAAGCTGTGGTCGCAGACACTCACCTGTTGTGGTGACAATTTCTACAATGTCTCCCTCCTCTGGTTGGGTTTGGGGGATTTCCCCTTCTTCCTGAGGTGGGGGGTCCCTGGTGTCCTCTGATGAGTGGTGTCCTTTGAGTCGTTTCACAGATATTTGATGGCAGAAATAGGAATATGAAACATTGCTTGGAAGTGGGGTACAATTGTCTGTTTTGTCAGAGTTCAAAGCTGAAGAAATTTTTTTCTCCTTTGTCAAGCTTGAATACTTACCTGTTTTGTGTAAGCTTCACAGATGGAGACACCCCTGTAGTATCCACTGGAGCACCTGTGTGGTCCCCCTAATAAAAAGGGTGTTCTTTTGTTCCACACTAGTGCTCCAGCGTCCAGTTGTGTAAACAGCTGCTGAGTGTCCTCTCCTTACACAGAATCTAGTTAGAATTTCATTCTAGTTACAAACCCATCTAGACAACAAACTTTTATTAATAGAAGTAGGCCTGAAAAATCGTATTGAACTGCATATGGCCAAAACATTGTATTTTAGTGGCCGAACGAACAATGTGCCCATGAACATGAAAGTTGCCATTTTAAAATGTACAACAGTAAAGAAAAGCACATGGAGCAGCACAAACGTAATAAAAAGAAAGAATAGGAACACAGCACAGCTACTTACTTTTTTTCAGCACTCTCCTGATCCTTCTATACTGATTGTGCTTCCTTAATTTGAGGTCTGACCACCAGTTCCTCAGCTGATCCTTGGATCGCTGTACCCCAAAATTCTTCTGCAGACGCTTCACAACTTTAGTCATGATCTTGGCCTTTCTCACATTTGGGTTGGGGTAAGGTCCATACTTCCCGTCATAGTCGGCCCTTTTCAATATGTCCACCATCTCCACCATCTCAACAAAGGACATATTTGATGCCTTAAATCTTCTCCTGCGGGATCCAGACGTTTCTGGCTCCGGGCTTTCCTCCTCCTCCTCGTTGCTGCTAGTATCATGCACCTGTTTTCTCTCCGCCATGTGCTCTCCCCCACTGCGCCGAAAGAGAAGGGGTGGGGAATAGACTAGAAAAAACATCAGGGGCGGGCGGAGTTTCATGCCATATAAAGCGTAACACGTGTGCGTCGTACGTACGATCTGTGAGCGGAGGAAGGAGTATCGGAAGCGCCGATCATAATAACGAAGGTACAAGTTTAACTTGGGCCTATACTGCTTATAGATTGAGGCCTATGTTGGGACAAGATTAGGAGAGTTTAGCCTGACATTAGGGTTTGTCTTGTGTTGTGTCTTGCAGAGAAAATGGATGGCTTCAATGATCACAACTTCCTCCTCCTGTTCATAGACAAGTACAGGGAGCTACCCTGTCTGTGGCAGGTGAAACACCCGCATTATAATCATAAACAAAAGAGGCAGGCAGCGCTGGTGAAACTGCTGGAGTTGGTGAAGCCGGTGGTCCCCACGGCAACCATCCCCTATTTAAAAGCCAAAATTGGTGGCCTAAGGAGCACATACCTTAGGGAGCCCAAGAAGGTCCAGGATTCCCAGAGATCCGGAGCTGCAGCAGATGACGTTTATGTCCCCAGGCTGTGGTACTATGAGAGACTGCGATTTCTGGCAGACCAGACTGAAGTCAGGGAATCCCTCGCAACTCTTCCTTGCACCCTATCTTCCACCCCAGCTGAGGCTTCCGATGTCCTACCTGGCACTTCCAGGCAGGAAGAAATGGAGGAGCCCAGCTTGAGTCAGGTATAGCATTGTTCTACAGATTTCTTGGCAAAACATAAATGATGTTTACTAGAAGGTATTATTGATCACTAATTGCTGATTTAATAAAGGCTTTAACATATCAATAGACAGTAATGGGCAAAAATAATTGTGACAAGAATGAAAAATGCTGGGCTCAGAATGATAGCCTTTTCTATTTTTTTAACATTCAATTTGCAACAGTCATGAGATGAAAATTGTGTGTAAATGATGAAGAAAAGACTAAAACTATGCCCTTTTTTATACACAGGAAGACCTCAGCCAGGAGGAGGCTGTGAAATGTGGCACATAGGAGGAGGCTGTGGAATGTGGCAGCCAGGAGGAGGCGGGGGTTAGTGGCAGCCAGGAGGTGGCCGGGGTAAGTGGCAGCCAGGAGGTGGCAGGGCCCAGTAGGAGCCTCACACAATCACAGGTTCCTCCCCTCCGCCTTCCAAACAAAAGACCCAGGAAGGGGAGTAACGTGGAGGAGTCAGCATGCAGGCTGATTCAGGAGGCTTCTGCGTCCCTCAGAGCCACCCCCACTCATGAAGAGACCTTTGCCTCCATGGCTGCCACAAAACTGCAGGACATGCAGGAGGGGCAACGCCTCATGTGTGAGGAAATAATTTATAAAACATTAAATAAGGGGTTGAGGGGCGAAATCACACCCAATACCCACCTGTGTGAGTTGCATCATCCTCCTCCTCCTCCTGCCACAACTCCAAAACCACAGACACAGCCTGGAAGGAAGAGTGGAAGGAAGACAAGAAAGTGATGACCTGGGTTCAGTCTGGTCTGACAAAAGATGCAGGCTCTTGTATGAAAACAGCCTGGGGACATACATGTCATCTGCTGCTGTTCATGATCTCTTGGACTTCTGGACCAGATTGTACTCCCTTAGATAAGGACTCCTCAGGAAACCAATTTTGCCTGAAAATAGTTGATGTGTGCCCTGGGGGCCAAAGGCTTCGACAATTTCTGCTGTTTCTCCAGCGTTGCCTCCCTCTTTATTTGGTTAGGACCCCTTAATAAAGATATTTTTGGGAACTAATACTTGCCTATGTGTGTTTTCCTTCAAAAAGGACAGTTTGTTTGTGAGAAGGCAGGTACATTTCAAAAATACAATGTGAAATTAACAAGGGACACCAACACAAACCAATCTCCTTGAGATTAAAAAAGACAAGATAATAATGGTGTTGTGTTAACTTGACACACAAAACATACCCAAAACTATTCTGGAGATCACCAAAAAACAAAACAAAACAAAAAAAACAGGAGATCTGTATTTAAAAAAAATACAACAAATAATACCAGAAAATAAATTAAAAAAAAGAAAGAAATTTTCGGTAGATGTGACAAATCAAAATATTATATTCATGAAATCACAAAAAATAATAAAGAAAGAAGTTTGTGAGAAGTCTGCGTGAATATGAGCAGCAAAACAACTTAATTCTTCTAGCATTATAAAGAAGAAGAGAGTGCGCTGCATTTAACAATTTAAAACATTGCAGTGTGACGAAAGTGCTATATCCATTATGAGCGCTAATTTTACCAGACCGAGCAGTTCCGTCTCAGGATTTATTCTGAGCATGAGTGGCACTTTGTGCATCGGAATTGGCCACACACGGTCGGAATTTACACAAACAGATTTTGTTGTCGGAAAATTTTATAGCCTGCTGTCAAATTTTGTGTGTCGGAAATTCCGATAGGAAAAAGTCCGATGGAGCCCACACACAGTCAGAAATTTCCGACAACAAGCTCCGATCGCACATATTCCGTCGGAAAGTCCGACCATGTGTACAGGGCATTATACTATTATCTAGTTATAGCCCACATTTATTATGATCACATTAGCAGACTATATATCATTTCCAGTAATCAAGATGGCATCACAGGCACTTTTGATTCCGGCTTACATCACTTCCTGACATGTTTCATCTAAATGGCTGTCTCAAAGCTCTGGACTTTTTGAATTCACAAGGACACAAAGAACACAATTGTTGTGTGCCTTGTTCACATTATAACAGATTTTTTCTGCACAGAGAAATGTAACATACAGTAAATTCTCTGCAAGGGCACAAAAAACAATTATTCTCATAGTGATTTTTGATGTGGCTTTGACATTTTACTTGCTCTGTCATGTTTAATATAAATGAGTGGTTTACAAATATGGCAACTGTTGTTATTTTTTACAATCCAATGTAAGCTTACTTGAACAATTTCCTTTTATGTTGTAAATGCTGCCTGCTTGCTGGCCATCTCTTTCCACAACTTCCTGGATTCCCTGCATGCTTTGCAGCTTCTCTTCTGCTGTTACTTTCAACTTTTAAGGACTACATATCCCATGGTACCTTGCTGTCTGCAAGTAATGATTCCTTTACTGACTCCACTGCTCAAAACTTCTCCTCGCAGCACCTCTGCAGTTCAGAAAGCAGGCTTTGTGAGCTCTGTGAAACAGCAGTGCATATGCACAGGGCTTGGTGGAGATTGGTTTGTGTTGGTGTCCCTTGTTAATTTCACATTGTATTTTTGAAATGTACCTGCCTTCTCACAAACAAACTGTCCTTTTTGAAGGAAAACACACATAGGCAAGTATTAGTTCCCAAAAATACAAGTTTTTTAAAACATTATCACCAATTGATGAGATAATTTACTCTAATTGGATATAGTTTACATGTTTATTTTAAAAAAAGATTAAGCTATTAATTACCCTTAATTGGTTTGAGCAATTTTGTACATTATGGAAGCAAAGCATGCAAGTGGAGTAGACATTCATGTAAGCAAACAATGGAAACAACTCTGTTTTTAAGCAGTGTCATTTAAAACACACTTAAAATACATCATTTTTATTTTCTTAATTTTCAAAACTCAAAATTGCAATAACAAAAAATGTGATTCTGTCTAGTAACAATGACTTTTATTCAAGTAATTTGTTTGAAAGCTTCAGTGTTGTGCCACATATACGTGCGATTCTAACCCTGGTCTAGAAAACTTCTCTTTTCACTGAGCTAACACTATTGCAGGGAAAGAAAAAATAGCAGAGGTAGCAATCTTCCAGATATTTTTAAAGTGATAGGTAATATCAGCAGAAGATCCATTGCATTACCTCCCTGTTTATTTTCTGGATTTGCTGCTGACAATTTTTTGTTCTTATTCCCTGTAGTAATACAGATGACCACACTAGCTCTTATAGATGAAAACAAAATAAGGTGATGTGTACACTCTCCACTCTCGTGGTCCGGCGGCGATCGTGCCCTCCGACCACGCACATCGGGTCCCCCGCCATGCAGCGGTGGCATGCGAATAACCTGCTCGTGGCCGAAAAAGGGTAGGACGTACCCATACAGGATTTCACCCAGGAGAGCCATTGTGCCGCAGTATATCTGTGTGACATGGTCGGGAACCGGTTAACAAATATAATACAAATATAATATTGAACCCATTTATCTGTACTTTACTCTCCCCAATATGGCAGTGGAGAACCCAGGAAAATAATTGTATAATTGTCCAAGTATGTCCTTCCCTCTCTCTATTATGAAGTAGTTTGTAAGTAATAATGTGCACCCTTTGCTTTTCTGCACTACATCAAAAATATGGTGGGCAACTAAGACAAGGAAGGTTTAAAGCACTGTGTGCATTTGCCATATGGTGGAACAGAGATATGGTGACAGAGAGATATGTAGAAAGGTTACTTGAAGTGCCTGAGACTGCTGTGTAAAGGGGTTGTAAACCGTCATGGTTTTTCACCTTAATGCATTCTATGCATTAAGGTGAAAAATCTTCTGTAGTGCTGCAGCCTCTAAGCCCCCATATTTTATTTACCTGAACGCTGTCTTTCTCTGGCCGGGAACGAGCACACCAGCTCTAGCTGGTGTCTCGTGTCCTGATTGGATAGATTGCTGTCAATCAAATCCAATGACGCGGGCGACGGGAGGTGGGGCTGACTCCTGCTTTCTGTGTGAATAAACGCAAAAGCAGGACTCGGGAGCACGCCCGCATGGGTGTCCACCAAGGAGAGCGGGTAGGAGCTACCAGCGCCGCCAGGGGAACCCATAAGAGGTAGATCAGGGCCACTTTGTGCAAAACTAACTGAACAGTGGAGGTAAGTATGACATGTTTGTTATTAAAAAAAAAATAGGGTTTACAACCAATAAATGTGTAGATGGAAACCTCTAGCCCCTAATAACGGAGCACTATCACAAAAGGATGATATGCAATGATCAATTGTTAACTGATCTTTTTTAGGGACTGGTGGCAGAAATGATGTAAAATTTGGTGAAATATAATGCGTCCAGGCTTGATCTTTTTTATGAGCATTAGAATCTGGTGCAACTGAGCATAGTAATTAGCTTCTAGGTTTTATTGTCAAAGTACTGGTACAACAAAAGTTAGTCCGACTTTGAAAATGCTCCCTGTACTACTTTGGTCCGACTTTGATCCTACTTCAGCTCATTGACTATCATGAAGTCGGATCAAAGCCGGAACGCCATCTTGCATGATCCGACTTTGACATGTGACTTGTGCTCAGATGATCTTGAGGGGGAACTCAGCGCCAAATTTTAAATAAAAAACCGGCATGGGTTCCCCCTCTAAGAGCATACCAGGCCCTTCGGCCTGGTATGGATCTTAAGGGGAACCCCCTACGCCGAAAAAACGGAATGGGGTCCACCCCAAATCCATACCAGACCCTTATCCGAGCACACAGCCTGGCTGGTCAGGAAAGGGGATGGGGACGAGCGAGCGCCCCCCCCCTCCTGAACCATACAAGGCCGCATGCCCTTAAAGGGGGCCCTGCTCCCCCCCTACCCCAAAGCACCTTGTCCCCATGTTGATGAGGACAAGGGCCTCTTCCTGAAAACCCTGGCCATTGGTTGTCGGGGTCTGCGGGTGGGAGGCTTATCAGAATCCGGAAGCCCCCTTTAATAAGGGGGCCCCCAGATCCCGGCCCCCCACCCCATGTGAATGAGTATGGGGTACATCGTACCCCTACCCATTCACCTAGGAAAAGTGTCAATAAAAAAACACACTAGACAGGTTGTTAAAGTAATTTATTAGACAGCTCCAGGGGTCTTCTTCCGACTTCGGGGGTCTTTTCCTTCTTCTCCGCGGTCTCTTCCTTCTTCTCCGTGCTCTCCGGCCTCTTCTCTGTGCTCTCCGGTTCTTCTCCCGCTCTCCGGTATCTTCTGCCAGGCTCCTCCGCTATCTTCTGCTCTTTTGCACGCTCTTTTGCTAACAGTGGCCCAGTCTTCTCCGTCGTCTTGTTCCCTCTTCTTCTGATGTTAACACGATGCTCTCTCCTGCTGTAATGCCGTGTGCGTGTTCGCAATGACTTATATAGGCATGGGGCGTGGTCACCGGCTGATGTCACCCAGTGACCCAGCCCCCTTATGACGTCACCACCCATCATGCCACAGGCAGTGACATCATAAGGGGGCGGTGACATCAGCAGGTGACCACGCCCCATGCCTATATAAGTCATTGCAGACCGCGCACACAGAATTACAGTGGGAGAAAGCTTCGTGTCAACATCAGAAGAAGAGCAGAGGGAAGAAGACGGCGGAGAAGACCGGGCCACTGCTAGCAAAAGAGCGGGCAAAAGAGCAGAAGATAGTGGAGGAGCCTGGCAGAAGATACCAAAAGAACCAGAGAGCACAGAGAAGAGGCCAGAGAGCGCGGAGAAGGAAGAGACCCCCAAAGTCGGAAGAAGACCCCGGAGCTGTCTAATAAATTACTTTAAAAACCTGTCTAGTGTGTTTTTTTATTGACACTTTTCCAAGGTGAATGGGTAGGGGTACGATGTACCCCATACTCATTGACATAGGGTGGGGGGCCGGGATCTGGGGGCCCCCTTATTAAAGGGGGCTCCCGGATTCCAATAAGCCCCCCACCCACAGACCCTGACAACCAACGGCCAGGGTTGTCGGGAAGAGGCCCTTGTCCTCATCAACATGGGGAAAGGTGCTTTGGGGTGGGGGGGCCACTTCTCTGTCTTAGCCAATAAGGAGGAGTGTCCTGGGTGGCTGAGGGGATTGTGGACATCGTTGGAGAGAGAAGGGGATCAGGTAGGTAATTAGGGAGTTGCTGGGGAGGCTGCTACACACAGAAGGTTTTTTATCTTAATGCATAGAATGCATTAAGATAAAAAACCTTCTACCTTTACAACTCCTTTAACCGCTTCAGCCCTGGACCATTTGGCTGGCCAAAGACCAGAGCACTTTTTGCAATTCAGCACTGCGTCGTTTAACTGACAATTGCGCGGTCGTGCGACGTGGCTCCCAAACAAAATTTACGCCCTTTTTTTCCCACAAATAGAGCTTTCTTTTGGTGGTATTTGATCACCTCTGCGGTTTTTATTTTTTGCGCGATAAACAAAAAAAGAGCGACAATTTTGAAAAAAACTTATTATTTTTTACTTTTTGCTATAATAAATATCCCCAAAAAATATATAAAAATGTTTTTTTTCCTCAGTTTAGGCCGATACATATTCTTCCACATATTTTGGTAAAAAAAAAATCGCAATAAGCGTATATTGATTGGTTTGGGCAAAAGTTATAGCGTCTACAAAATAGGGGATAGTTTTATGGCATTTTTATTAATTTTTTTTTTACTAGTAATGGAGGCGGTCAGCGATTTTTATCTTGACTGGGACATTAGGGCGGACACGTCGGACAATTTTGACACATTTTTGGGATCATTGGCATTAATACAGCAATCATTGCGATTAAAAATGCATTGATTACTGTAAAAATGTCACTGGCAGTGAAGGGGTTAACACTAAGGGGCAGTGAAGGGGTTAATGTGTGTCCTTGTTTGTGTTCTAACTGAAGGGGGATGGGGACTGTGCAGGGAAACTAAGAGATCGCTGTTCATATTCTGTATGGACAGACGATCTATCATTTCCCTGCTCAGAGAACAGGAAACTGTGTGTTTACACACACAGTTCCGGGTTCTTCGTGTGCCCAGAGCGATCGCGGGAGCCCGATGGTGTTTGAGACCCCCGGGCACTCGCATCAGCTTGGGGAGCGAGCGGGGGCATGCGCACGCGCCCCCTAGTGGCCACAGGGCGAAGCGACATTACATAACATCGTTTCGCTCAGCCGTGCCATTCTCCCGCAGTACAACTGCGGTGGCTGGTCGGCATGTGGTTAAGGAGGGCAGTCAGGGAGTGATCAAAAAACATCTCAACAACTTGTTTTTACCACCCCTCCCCAACTGCCAGTCACTTAAATGATCCAACTATGTAAAAAGCATGTTTGCTTATTTCATCTGCACGTCACTGGGTATTCAAAGTGAACAGCAATTTGCTTTCCACATGGTTTGATAATTGAAGTAAATTTTCACTCTATTTGTGTGAGCATTCTCAACTCCTGTAGTAAATCTGCCTATTTTACTCCAACCGAAAGAAAAACATGTAATTAATGTCAAACATCTATCCTTGGAAATTAAGGGTGCACTATTATAATATCATAAGAGTTGAAGATGAATTCCTAACTAATTCTCTTTAAGCTGCTTGGCTGGTTTAATTAAAAAAAATGTATTTAGATGTAAATGATTATGTGTTTTATAATTTACACAGCGGATCATGCTTAGTTATGCTTAGTACCCTTCCAAGAATGATGTTATCATATAACCCAATATCAGAAGAGAAGAGATTTCAAATTTGCCAAGCAAACAGAGACTCTACATCTAGGGATGCAAATCAAAATATCTCACATATTGGGCATGGAAATTGTACTCTTATGCCATATTACACACTAGTTTTTTATCCTACCCAAAACACACTGGCACTGACACTGACTAATACGAATTTAAAAATGCTTATTTTTTTAATCTTAGAAAAAACATGTGGGAGGTGACGCAAGCAGAGGTGCGCTTTTGTCAATGCAAAGTCCATCATATAGTCCTTTGAGCTGCAGGCTCTGTATATAAGATACAGAGTCAGTAAACTCAGGGCCAGCCTTAGGGGGAGCAGAAGCGGTTTCCAAACATGCAAAAAAGAGAAGATACAGATGCCTCTAAGTGTAGACTACATATAATAGTAGAATAAAAGAATAAAACTCACATGGAGAACATAAGTAATAGGCTTATATAATGATCCGGTGGGAGGAAGCTCCACTGGTCCGCACTGAGACCCGTTTCCGCCACTCGTGGGGCTGTCCTCGCTTGCAGTAAGATGGTGGATGGATGATACAGAGGGCTTGAACACAGCGTTGTCCGTGATACCAGTGACGCCATCACGGACAACGCTGTGTTCCAGCCTGTCTACCAGCCCTCGGTATCAACCATGCACCATCTTCCCAGCATCCTGCCAGCCAGGACAGCCCCACGAGTGGACCGGATCATTATATGTGCCTATTACTTATGTCCTCCATGTAAGTTTTATTCTTTTATCCTACTATTAAATGTTTAACAGTTTACACTTACAGGCGCCTGCATCTTCTCTTTTTTAAAATCTTACCTTACCTTTGACCCTGACCTGGACCTTTAAACCTTACCTTGACCCTAACTGCATCTTCTCTTTTTTTAAATCTTGCCTGACCTTTGACCCTGACGTGGACCTTTAAACCTTACCTTGAATAAAACATATGATGTAAAAGCGCTAAAGTCCGTGGATATATCAGTAAAAGATATAAGGAAATGGTCTATAAATAATTCCAAAATGGAGTCTATAGTCCGTAGATCAATTAGGGGCTAGGGAGCCAGGGAAATCTGTATATCCAAGATACCGAGGGCAGCTTCCTGTTGAGTGAAGTCAATCCTCCGTATATGCATAAAAATCCAAAACAGAAAGCGCCTCTTAGGTATAAAGGATTTATTCACATATTAAAAGCATAGTAAACACTTACATTGAGGTAGATGATTAACAGCTTCCATAGAGAACTTGTCCCGGTGTCTATCAATGATTCCCAGTGGTAGGGGGGGCTAGATGGATGCCATGCGGGTGGCCGCGGACCTCCGCTCGGCAGCACCAACTGTATCAGCGGTGTAGTAATGGAATCACTTCCGCGTTCCGACAGATCACGTGGGAGATGACGTCACTCGGGTAGTTCAGATTTGCTGGGGACCACTACGCGTTTCTGAGCATGCGCGAAGCTCGTAACGGGCATGCGCGCTCCTTTTTCAAGTGTATTGTGGGTAAAGTTAACCAGGAAGCTAAATAACTCTAAGGTGCTGATAAGAGCCAATCATGACAAAGGAGGGGAGGGAATAATGTCCGGAAATGACCGGAGGTAACAATAATAGGAACGAATTCTCTATGGGTTACAAACTTAATAAATAAATTGATAGTACTGATAGAGTTATTCTGAAAGGACAAAGATATATAATACAAAGATATATAATACAAATATAAAGGTATGTATAAGATCAAGGGACTAGATGATACATAGTAATGCAATATTAAATGGTATGGTGATATATGATGGTACAATATATGGATCGTGGTTTAAAAATAAAAATAAAAATAAATATAAATATAAAAATAAATAAAAATATAAAGATAAAAATAAAAACAAGACGAGGTATAAACTGAATATATGGATAATGATGGATAAAAAATGAGACATAAAAAAATTATATAATAAAAAATGAAAATATAGTCGGGCATAAAAAAATTCATATATGGAGTGAACTTGAACACTGGATATAGAAAAATAAAAATGGAAATTAAGTATATGTCCATATATAAATATATCATTAGTATTGGGACAAAAGATATCATGCAGATATGTATGTACAATACAGAAGGTAAAAAAAAAATATATATATATATATATGCGCATGCGCATATACATAGAGAAAAGGACCTCAGTATGTTGATGGGCTGATGGTAATAAAATAATTAATATTAATAGATCAAAGATGAAAACATTAACATTCCATATAATAGGCAGCAGAACACCCTAAATTATGTTATATCGATAGCATGATAAATAGAACAAAAGTGGTTAAAAGGGTATATTTAGATAAGTGGATACGTTCTATAAGATGGTGTTGACCTCTAGTTCCTCATTTAACCCATTAGGTGCTAAAGTGTCTAAAATAAAAATCCAAAAAGTTTCACGCTCACAAAGTTTAGAAAAACGCTCGGCCTTGGATAATTTGCATGGGATGGACTCAATTACCCAAACCTGTAGGCCGGCAGTGGATTTCTGGTGACATTCAAGGAAATGTCTAGGAACGCTGTGTTCATCACAGCCTTTTTCTATAAAACAGCGATGTTTACCGAATCGTTGTCGCAAAGGACAAATAGTGCGTCCAACGTACAGTAATTTACAAGGGCATGTGAGACAGTACACAACATAGTCTGTAGAGCAGTTATAAAAGCCTTCTAGTTGATATGTTTTATCCTTATGTTGGAAACTTCGTTGGCCGTGTGACGAAAGTACAGGTTTTACATAAGGCTTTATTACACCTATACATGCCCGTGAGTGGAATCAGGCAGAGGGAGCTCTCTGGTTGGCTAGTTTTAAATCTACTGGGTGCTAATTTGTTTTTTAAGGTTGGGGCCCTTCTATAAGTGACCTTCGGTTTATCGCCGAGGTCATTAAGGAGAAAAGGATCCTGTTTGAGGATACCCCAATGTTTAAGGAATATAGATTCCATTCTTCTATGTTTATTGTGGTACCTAGTAATGAAGCGAACCGTACCATGATCCGTCTGTTTGATGGTTTTGGATTTTTTTCCGAGGAGGTAGATGGCATGGGCTTGGTCAACCAGTTTTTCAGGAAACCCCTTTTCCAGGAATTTATTTTTGAGATGAATACTCTGTGCAACATAATCCGAGTCCCAGGTGCAGTTTTGCCTCAATCTACAAAATTGGCCCTTCGGTATGTTATTTATCCACTGTGGGTGGTGACAGCTGGTAAAATGCAGATACGAATTACCTGATGTTGGTTTAGTGTAATTGCGAGAAAAGATAGAGTTGGCATCATGAAATAATTCTAAATCAAGGAAAGGGAGACTCTCCTTATTGTGTTCAGATGTGAATGAAAGACCAAAGTCATTGGCATTACAGTGAGAAACAAAACATTCTATAGAGGATGATGGGCCATCCCAGATGACTATAATGTCATCTATAAATCTGCCATAAAATATAATGTGTCGAGCAAAAGGGTTATTGCTCCATATGTATTTATCTTCCCACAGACCCATGGTAAGATTGGCGTAAGAAGGGGCAAAATTGGTGCCCATGGCTGTGCCATGGGTCTGTAGGTAGAAGTCATCAT
Source organism: Lithobates clamitans (assembly GCA_037952925.1). Classification (NCBI taxonomy): domain Eukaryota; kingdom Metazoa; phylum Chordata; class Amphibia; order Anura; family Ranidae; genus Lithobates; species Lithobates clamitans. The sequence goes on from JBBGZY010000284.1 coordinate 3,296,411, forward strand.
TAAAATGAAAATAATTATGACTTAAACAAAATAAAGTGGCTGCAGAAATGAATACAGCCTGTTTGCCATTGATACTGGAATCTAGAGAAAGAAAATATTGTACCGCCATTAGGCCTATCTGGTGAGGGATGGATGTTAATAAGGAATTTACATCCAAAGAGAGCCAAGAGTAACCATCTTGCCATCTGTAAGGTGCCAATAATTCCATGAGATGTATGGAATCTCGAATATATGATGGGAGATTCTGTGCTAAAGGCTGTAGAAATGAATCTACATATTGAGAAAAGCCGCTAGTAATGCTATCCATGGAGGCAACAATAGGTCTACCAGGAGGATTAGAGGAATTTTTATGCACTTTAGGTAAATAGTAAAAATAAGGTGTATTATAGAAATCTTTTCTTAAAAAAGAAGCTTCAAGTTTAGTGATGATACCATCTGATAATACAGAATGAATTAAGGTTTCTGCTTCGACTTTGAACTGGGGCAAAGGATCAGAAGTAAGTTTCTTGTATGTGATGCAATCTGACAATAATCTAGATGCCTCCATAATATAGGACGTTTGGTCTATAATAACAATTCCCCCTCCCTTATCAGCTGATTTGATGATGATCTCGGGGTTATTGGAGAGAGAATGGAGTGCAGCCTTTTCTCCGGAAGTGAGATTGTGAGGGCGATATTTGTGTGTATTATCATTATGTTCACATAATTTCTGTAGGTCAGAGTATACAACTTTATAAAAAGTCTCAATATAGGGTCCCTTGGATCTCATGGGATAAAATACAGATTTAGGTTTAAAACTAGTGTGTTTAACTGGAGGTGAATGATCAAAATGTTGAGTGAGTAATTCCAGGTCTATATCACTGGCCGAATGGTCTAATTCTAAGTCCGAATTATAAATGCTAATGGAACTATCAGATGTGTCACATATATTATCACCAGAGGTGGCTGCAGATGTAATAGTGGGAGCGGTACTTTCAACAGATCTATTCTTGGTGGATTGAATATTAAAGTATCTTTTTAGAGTGAGGTTCCTCACAAATTTATTAAGATCTTTAAACAAAAGAAAAGAATTGGGAGGTATAGTGGGTGAGAAGGTAAGCCCTTTACTGAGTAGGGAAATTTCATCTGGGGATAATGTATGTGACGATAAATTAAAAAGTTTTATCGTTTCTGTTGTTTTGTGTGAAATTTTGGATTTGTTACGTCCTCCTCTACATCCTCGTCTATGTATTTTCTTTTTTGGCATTGTTTTTGATGTGGGCCTTTCTCTAAAAAAGGAGAAGAGAAGGTAATAGCTTTTGAATGCGAGGCTATTTCACCACTCTGAATATCTCCTAATAGGAGACTAGATTTATTGGAGTCGGTAATATAAGCATCAGTGGTAGAGGATGTACATACAAGATCAACGTTAGAGGAGGAAGGGGTAGTTGTCTTAGTAGTAGATAATGTACATATAGGATACTTAACAGAGTTTTGGCTCTCTGTAGGTATGGAAGCTAGAGCCAAAGGTGAAGTAGTCAGGGGTGTTGAAGACTGGGAGGTGATAGAAGAAATACCTATTTTATCTGCTGATGATATATTCGTCTGAATAGTATCATTTTTTGATGATGTGGAGGGTTTAGGTGAATGAGACCAAAGTTTGGGGTCACGTATAGGAGCTTCATTGGGGTTGGGAGGTTTTTTGTATTTTATTGGTGTATTATTATTCATTATGGATCTGTGTGAAATGGACGTTTTTTTATTATTATTATTATTATTGTTATTGTAATTATGCTGTGTACCTCTGGCAGGGGCGGCCTTGTAAGGTGGATGAGGATCAATGTCGCCTGTAATGTTGGGAAACACTTTAGTTGGATGAGTTTTAGAGACATTAAAGCGGGTATTTTGTCATTTAGTTTCCAGGAGAATATTTTATTTGATCTATAATCGTCTAGATCCCTACGAAATTTTCCTATCTTGGTTTTTAACAAATTATTTTCTTTATTTTTAGTGTTCTTTTTGAGTGTCTCTTGCCAAGTAGGAGGGATTTTGAGATTAAAAGAGGTGATTTCTGATGTCAGCATCTGTATCTGATGTACCATCTCATTATATTTTAAATTCCTCTGACTGATAATGACTCCTAGCCATTTTGTGGTACAAAATTCTGCTAAATTTTCCCATTCTGTGGTATGAGCAGTATCTAAAAAGGAACAAGTTTTAAGAATTCTAAGGCCTCTGGGGGAGATTTTTTCTTTAACGTATTTATCAAGAAAAAATTGATCCCACCAGTGCGTGTTGGCTATGTGAATGAGTCTTTCAAGTTTCTTAAATTTACCACAAAGGGTATATCTATCAGAACGGGAGAGTTTGGATGAGTTGCAAAATAATTCAGGAGGTAAGCTCGTATATAAGGTATCCAGTGTCTCATATTTATGAAATTCTATATCCTCAATGAGGTCCATATAATCAATGAAAAAAAAAAAAAAAAAGGAAAAATAAATATAAATGAAAATAAAACAAAGAAGGTGGTAATTAAAAAAATAAAATAAATAAAATATATGATAATCAAAGAATTTGAGTATACTCTATCAGGTAAAACAGTAATAGTAAAAATTCACAGTAATGTATTAATACATGAATGTCTGTATATTACTGAATATATATCTCCTAGGACCAGCAGCAATACAAGACTTCTAACAGAACCATGGATAAAACATATGATGTAAAAGCGCTAAAGTCCGTGGATATATCAGTAAAAGATATAAGGAAATGGTCTATAAATAATTCCAAAATGGAGTCTATAGTCCGTAGATCAATTAGGGGCTAGGGAGCCAGGGAAATCTGTATATCCAAGATACCGAGGGCAGCTTCCTGTTGAGTGAAGTCAATCCTCCGTATATGCATAAAAATCCAAAAGAGAAAGCGCCTCTTAGGTATAAAGGATTTATTCACATATTAAAAGCATAGTAAACACTTACATTGAGGTAGATGATTAACAGCTTCCATAGAGAACTTGTCCCGGTGTCTATCAATGATTCCCAGTGGTAGGGGGGGCTAGATGGATGCCGTGCGGGTGGCCGCGGACCTCCGCTCGGCAGCACCAACTGTATCAGCGGTGTAGTGAAGGAATCACTTCCGCGTTCCGACAGATCACGTGGGAGATGACGTCACTCGGGTAGTTCAGATTTGCTGGGGACCACTACGCGTTTCTGAGCATGCGCGAAGCTCGTAATGGGCATGCGCGCTCCTTTTTCAAGTGTATTGTGGGTAAAGCTAACCAGGAAGCTAAATAACTCTAAGGTGCTGATAAGAGTCAATCATGACAAAGGAGGGGAGGGAATAATGTCCGGAAATGACTGGAGGTAACAATAATAGGAACGAATTCTCTATGGGTTACAAACTTAATAAATAAATTGATAGTACTGATAGAGTTATTCTGAAAGGACAAAGATATATAATACAAAGATATATAATACAAATATAAAGGTATGTATAAGATCAAGGGACTAGATGATACATAGTAATGCAATATTAAATGGTATGGTGATATATGATGGTACAATATATGGATCGTGGTTTAAAAATAAATATAAAAATAAATAAAAATATAAAGATAAAAATAAAAACAAGACGAGGTATAAACTGAATATATGGATAATGATGGATAAAAAATGAGACATAAAAAAATTATATAATAAAAAATGAAAATATAGTCGGGCATAAAAAAATTCATATATGGAGTGAACTTGAACACTGGATATAGAAAAATAAAAATGGAAATTAAGTATATGTCCATATATAAATATATCATTAGTATTGGGACAAAAGATATCATGCAGATATGTATGTACAATACAGAAGGTATTGTACCTCCCCGGAAAAAAATCCAAAACCATCAAACAGACGGATCATGGTACGGTTCGCTTCATTACTAGGTACCACAGTAAACATAGAAGAATGGAATCTATATTCCTTAAACATTGGGGTATCCTCAAACAGGATCCTTTTCTCCTTAATGACCTTGGCGATAAACCGATGGTCACTTATAGAAGGGCCCCAACCTTAAAAAACAAATTAGCACCCAGTAGATTTAAAACTAGCCAACCAGAGAGCTCCCTCTGCCTGATTCCACTCACGGGCATGTATAGGTGTAATAAAGCCTTATGTAAAACCTGTACTTTCGTCAAACACGGCCAACGAAGTTTCCAACATAAGGATAAAACATATCAACTAGAAGGCTTTTATAACTGCTCTACAGACTACGTTGTGTACTGTCTCACATGCCCTTGTAAATTACTGTACGTTGGACGCACTATTTGTCCTTTGCGACAACGATTCGGTAAACATCGCCGTTTTATAGAAAAAGGCTGTGATGAACACAGCGTTCCTAGACATTTCCTTGAATGTCACCAGAAATCCACTGCCGGCCTACAGGTTTGGGTAATTGAGTCCATCCCACGCAAATTATCCAAGGCCGAGCGTTTTTCTAAACTTTGTGAGCGTGAAACTTTTTGGATTTTTATTTTAGACACTTTAGCACCTAATGGGTTAAATGAGGAACTATAGTTCAACGCCATCTTATAGAACGTATCCACTTATCTAAATATACCCTTTTAACCACTTTTGTTCTATTTATCATGCTATCGATATAACATAATTTAGGGTGTTCTGCTGCCTATTATATGGAATGTTAATGTTTTCATCTTTGATCTATTAATATTAATTATTTTATTACCATCAGCCCATCAACATACTGAGGTCCTTTTCTCTATGTATATGCGCATGCGCATATATATATATATATATATATTTTTTACCTTCTGTATTGTACATACATATCTGCATGATATCTTTTGTCCCAATACTAATGATATATTTATATATGGACATATACCGTATATACTCGAGTATAAGTCGAATTTTTCAGCACATTTTTTTGTGCTGAAAGTGCCCCCCTCGACTTATACTCGAGTCAAGCACTTTTCTGCAGCAAAAAATTTCATTTTCCGAACCGACTTTGTAGCCCCGTATCTCAGGGCCACTTGAAGCTAGGAACCCCAAATTTGGTGTGCAAACCCAGTGGAACTGGTACCACAACATATCCAAAGCTGGAGTTTCTAGCACCAAGTGGCCCCGAGATACGGGGCCCCAAAATCTGTTCGGAAAATGTCATTCTCTTGCAGAAAAGTGCTTGACATTTTCTGAACCAAATTTGGGGCCCCGTATCTCAGGGCCACTTGAAGCTGTGGTACCAGTTCCACTGGGTTTGCACACCAAATTTGGGGTTCCTAGCACTAAGTGGCCCTGAGATACGGGGCCCCAAAGTCAGTTCAGAAAATGAAATTTTTTGCTGAAGAAAAGCTACTTGGTGCTGGAAACCCCAGCTTTTGATATTTTATGGTGCTAGTTCCACTGGGTTTGCACCCCAAATTTGGGGTTCCTAGCACCAAGTGGCCCTGAGATACAGGGCCCCAAAGTCAGTCAACTGTGTCCATCTGCAGCAATGTCATTTCAGGACCCTTTGGGTTCAGAGACTCCAAAATTTGGCTGCAGCTAGGGGGCATCTAGGAACCCTTAACTACCGAGTTTGAAGTTCGGGGGACCTATGGCTGCAAATGGGCACAGTAAGGCATGCAAATGGGCACAGTGAGGCATGCAAATGGGCACAGTGAGGCTGCAAATGGGCATTGTTGACCCTCTTTTCCACTTACAGTAGCTGTGCATTTCTCACCCTCGTCTTATACTCGGGTCAATAAGATTTCCCATTTTTTTGTGGTAAATTAGGGCCTCGACTTATACTCGGAACGACTTATACTCGAGTATATACGGTACTTAATTTCCATTTTTATTTTTCTATATCCAGTGTTCAAGTTCACTCCATATATGAATTTTTTTATGCCCGACTATATTTTCATTTTTTATTATATAATTTTTTTATGTCTCATTTTTTATCTATCATTATCCATATATTCAGTTTATACCTCGTCTTGTTTTTATTTTTATCTTTATATTTTTATTTATTTTTATATTTATTTTTATTTTTATTTTTAAACCACGATCCATATATTGTACTATCATATATCACCATACCATTTAATATTGCATTACTATGTATCATCTAGTCCCTTGATCTTATACATACCTTTATATTTGTATTATATATCTTTGTATTATATATCTTTGTCCTTTCAGAATAACTCTATCAGTACTATCAATTTATTTATTAAGTTTGTAACCCATAGAGAATTTGTTCCTATTATTGTTACCTCCGGTCATTTCCGGACATTATTCCCTCCCCTCCTTTGTCATGATTGGCTCTTATCAGCACCTTGGAGTTATTTAGCTTCCTGGTTAGCTTTACCCACAATACACTTGAAAAAGGAGCGCGCATGCCCGTTACGAGCTTCGCGCATGCTCAGAAATGCGTAGTGGTCCCCAGCAAATCTGAACTACCCGAGTGACGTCATCTCCCACGTGATCTGTCGGAACGCGGAAGTGATTCCTTCACTACACCACTGATACAGTTGGTGCTGCCGAGCGGAGGTCCGCGGCCACCCGCACGGCCTCCATCTAGCCCCCCCTACCACTGGGAATCATTGATAGACACCGGGACAAGTTCTCTATGGAAGCTATTAATCATCTACCTCAATGTAAGTGTTTACTATGCTTTTAATATGTGAATAAATCCTTTATACCTAAGAGGCGCTTTCTCTTTTGGATTTTTAAACCTTACCTTAACCCTAATGCCCTGTACACACGGTCGGACATTGATTGGACATTCTGACAACAAAATCCATGGATTTTTTCCGACGGATGTTGGCTCAAACTTGTCTTGCATACACACGGTCACACAAAGTTGTCTGAAAATCATATCGTTCTGAACGCGGTGACGTAAAACACGTACGTCGGGGCTATAAACGGGGCAGTAGCCAATAGCTTTTGTCTCTTAATTTATTCTGAGCATGCGTGGCACTTTGTGCGTCGGATTTGTGTACACACGATCGGAATTTCCGACAACGGATTTTGTTGTAGGAAAATTTTATAGCAAGCTCTCAAACTTTGTGTGTCGGAAATTCCGATGGAAAATTTGAGCCCACACACGGTCGGAATTTCTGACAACAAGGTCCTATCACACATTTTCCGTTGGAAAATCCGACCGTGTGTACAGGGCTTTATACTAACTCTGGCACTGACCTTGATCACACCTTGATATAGAATTTTTTTCTTTATTTTTTAACATTTTTTTTTTAAATTTACATATTTATCTCCTGCAATATATATATAATGTATAATATACACAGTATATATCATATTACAAATATCCTCAAAAGCACCAGCAATATTGTTTTTTTTTTTATTATTCTGTTGCCTTCAGCGGCACATCTCTTCTTTCTTTTTTAATGTAGAGCATGAAGTGACATACGAAAACATTAGTGTCCATTTTATAGTTCCCTGATCTAGGCTAAAACGCATCTACAGCAAATTTGCCATATACTGTAGATTTTTTTTTACATTGAAGTAAGTGAGTTAGACTCAATTCCTGCAGGACAAGTAAATGAATCAGGACACAGCTCATTTCATATCTCATTCATGTGAGGGCTTTTACTATGAAATGAAACAGATTTTGAAGGAGTGAACTCTTGAACAGCAGACACAGCCTAAGTGAGAAAGGATATTAGAAATCCAGTTGTGGAGCACAGCTGGCTGCTGACATGGGGTCGTGTTTCTAGCTGTGCGCTCTGATTCCTAATGCACATTGAAAAGAAAGAATATAAACAAGGAGTGAAAAGTGACATAAATTTTTGATACATAACATTAAAAATGTATGGAGGTAAAATGTATTCACAAGGGTTATTTCCCAAAGGACAGAGGAGCATTTCAAAGTGAATCCCGTTCAGCCCCCTAATACAAAGATAAAACAAATGCCTGCCTTTGAGATTCTTTTTTTATATACACCTATAAACTATAACTATATGTAGTGCAGAATCTATTTAATCGATAATATAGTGATAAAATCTGCTGACTTTCATTTTCTATGTAAAAACCCAAAACCTACTCTAATATATTCAAAACATGATACATCATAAAATCAGATAAATGTCACAATTACACAGCCTAAAATATAAACTGTTGTGTATCAATGACTGCAAACTTCCAGTTATTACTGTGGAGGTTTACATTAAATAATCATGAATGCGAGCCAATCAGCAACTTAAAGTAACCTACAGTACATAAGCACTCTGAATTGACTAGCCTCAGTTATTAAACAAAAGGTGAAAAACAATGTAGTGTCAATCTACACAATCATGGTAGCGCAAAGAACAATAAAATATGAAAGGAGGGTTTGCCTCATATGAATGACTTAACTGCCTGTACGTCCCATCCCACCATACATATGGTAAAACAAGATTCCTCAAAAATGGGATTTTAAATGGACCACAGGCAGTAATTCGTAAAAGATTAACAAATTTAATTATGTGGTACAAATAACATAAAACATGAAAGAATACAAGGTTGCCAATGATAAAAACATGGATATGGGAGACAGATGTAAAAAACAGCTGTGAAGGGAGCCCGCAGGCTGTTGTCCGACGCGTTTCAAATAAACATACAGTGTGGATCTTCCTCAGGGACTGTACAGGCTTCAACACTTCCAGAGATGTGACTCTATGATAATAAGGTATGTAAGATCAGACAGTGAACAAAAGCATCTATGTGCAATTACCAGTTCTACTGTGATTATCTCATATGCAACAATTATAACATGGTAAGTAACAGTTTAACAGTTGTGATACTGACCCCAAATGTAAATAATTCACCGGCAATAGACAGACACTCAAGAATAAAAAGATGTAGTCATCAGGGCCGGGGAGGAGTGACCAGCCCGGGTATCATGGATCCAAAGCGTGTTCCCTGAGTTGCTCCTAATTGTATGATGAATTAATTGCAACAAAGTGCATCAATCTAGAAATGAACACGTTTGATTGATATTATTTTTAAAAAAAGGGGGTAAAAAAAAAAGATTTTCCAAAACCCATGGATAAATGGGTAAAGTTAGGCTTCTGGACAAAGGATGTAAACATACCTTGGCTGATGCCTAAGAGTATTGCTAATGGGGGGGTGTAGCCAACCAGAGCTATGTTCCTGTACTTTGCATAAACCTTATCCAAAGAAATTCACGAAAAGGATTGTATTGTAATTTGAGTCCTCATGGCCACTGTCTGAAAAACAGGGTCAATAAGTTGTTATTTATACAGTAATCAGTACATTTTTATAGCACTGTTCGCTGTATAAATGTGAATGGTCCCAAAATAGTGTCAAAGCTGTCCGATCTGTCCGCGGCAATATCGCAGTCCTGACAAAAATCGCAGATCGCCACAATTACTTGTAAAAAAAAATAAAAGTGCCATAAATCTATCCCCCTATTTTGTAGACGCTATAACTTTTTGCACAAACCAATCAATATACACTTATTGTGATTTTTTTACCAAAAATATGTAGAAGAATACATATTGGCCTAAACTGAGGAAGAAATATGTTTTATTTTTTTTTTTAAATTGGGATATTTATTATAGCAAAAAGTAAAAAATATATTTTTTTTCAAAAAAAATTGTCAGTCTTTTTTTGTTTATAGCGCAAAAAATAAAGGTGATCGAATACCAAAAGAAAGCTCTATTTGTGGGAAAAAAAATGATCAAAATATCATATGGGTACAGCATTGTATGACCGCACAATTGTCATTCAAAGCGTGACAGCGCTGAAAATTGGCCTGGGCAGGAAGGGATTGTAAAATGCCCTGTATTGAAGTGGTTAATCACTTTAAGCTTTATGCAGATGATCAAGCCAATCTCTGCTCAGATCTCCTCAGATTCAAATGGATGAAAGCCCTCAGATTGTAGTTTTCAATCGCATGTGTGATTAAATCACTTTCAGCTTTATGCAGATGATCAACCCAATTGCCACTCAGATCTCCTCAGATTCCAAATAGATCCACTGTGATCAAGTCGGAAGTGATGAAACATGTTAGGGACGTGGCTACATGGCAACTGAATCTTGCGCATTACTTTTTCATTAAAATTGTTACCCTAGAGGTTTTTACACTTTTGGAGGCTTAATGTTGATTTTATCTCTACATTTGGAGAGAGCTGTCATCTATTTGGAAGCTGAGGAGATCTGAGTGGAGATTGGGTTGATCATCTGCATAAAGCTTAAAGTGAATAAATCACACATGCGATTGAAATCTGGTGAGCCTCATTCTTTAAGGGTGTTGATTGGCACTTTTGCACTTTGGTGAAGGATTACTTTCACAATTACATTTTTTATATTTGAATATATTTATGATGGACTTTTTTTATTTTTATTATGGACACTTTTAAATAAGCTATATTGTTCTTTGCGCTACCATGATTGTGTAGATTGACCCTACATTGTTTTTCACCTTTTGTTTAATTATTTGTATTTAAAGTAGCAGCATGTTTATTTAGTTTAATAGTGCAGTGCTTATATGAGAATTAGCCTCTGTTATTACACATTAATGAAAGGAGAAGTACAGCCAAAGATCGTTCGGCTGTACTTCTCCTGTGGATCACAGAAGTGCAGTTCTTTCTACACTTCTCTGACCCGTTATCAGCAGACAGCAAGCTAAAGCCCACTGTCGGCTGACGTCACAGAGCCAGTCCAGGCTGGAGCAAGATTGTGACAATAGGGTCAGGATCCGCCCATAACCCTGGACCAGCACCTGGCTCAGCCTCTCAGTGAGCCGCTGAGAGCCTGAGCCATCCGTTCCCACCCCCTCCACAGCCCAGCACTCCAGTGAGCAAGGGGGGGCAGAGCAGACAGCAGTGACTGACAATCACCAGCTCTCTGCTCAGGGAGCTCTGAGAACAGAGCAATCAGCACTCTTTGTTTTATGACCGCTCGGTTCTCAGTCTCAGAGCTGACGGGAACAGATGCAGCATTGGACCGATGCTGCATCCACCTAGGTAAGTACGTGGTAAGCCATATTTCTCTTATAAGGCAAATCCTCCTACATAAGCTGTGCCTGCTTATCTGCATCCCACTCTCCTTTCAGAGCCTTCTAATGTACACAGATCAGAGTGAAAGGAATGGACACCCCCCCTTTACAAGGTATCATAGTGAAACATGCACATCTAAGATTGTCAGCCAGCTGATGTGCGCTAGAGGAAGGGGTGGGCCATCATCATGGATTGCCTGGACTCTGAAAAAACTGTGAAATGTCTCATACATATAGCAGAGGAAGGAAAGAGAAACCAGGATTCACACTAGATGCTATGGATTGAGACAGGTACCCACTATATGAGGATATGTCCTGTTCATTTTTTTATATTAGAGATATAGGACCACTTTGAAGCTGAGGTTTAGTTAAATTCTTTTTTTGACTACTGTTAAAGTCACATAATTTCTCTGTAATGAAGAATGTCCTATATCCTACAGACTGATGTTTTTTCTAATTTTTTCTGTCCTGTGATGTCCAGTCCTCTTCACAGCTCTGAAGTTCGAGCACTCCAGTTTGCAATTTCAATGCATTTTAGAAGCATGAGACAGCAGTCCACCTCCCTCCTCCCCTCTCCTCCACTAACAATAGTTAATTCATTGATTTTACTTTCATTTTCTGAAATGCATTGCAATGTTAAATCCAAAGCTACTGTATATACTCGAATATAACCTGAGTTTTTAGCACATTTTTTATGTTGAAACACCCCCCTTGGCTTATACTCGAGTGAGGGTCTCACTTAAGAAAAAAAGTCCCGAAAATGGAGCCGAAAAAGAGGTGGGGCCGTCCCCCTGGGTGTCGCACATGTATCATCCCAGCGCACCCCTGTCAGTTTCCCCTCCCTCCTGCTCTTCTCACAAGTGTCATGTGCAGCCACCCCAGTGCCTGGTAGTGTGATCTCATGCTGTATGTCAGAAATCTGAATCGCCGTACAGCCACTGTAACAATGTTCTGCCTCCTAAACCGCCTTTTGTGATAGACGGCATAATGATCCAATGCTAGGAATCATTGAGCCTTGTGTCATTGGAGGTGGGACATCATTACAGTAGCTGCACAGCGATTCAGATTTAGCTCTGACACACAGCGTGACATCGCTTTACCAGGCACTGGCAGGCTGTACCTGATGGGCACTGGTAGGCTGTACCTGATGGGCACTGGTAAGCTGTACCTGATGGGCACTGGTAGGCTGTACCTGATGGGCACTGGTAGGCTGTACCTGATGGGCACTGGCAGGCTGTACCTGATGGGCACTGGCAGGCTGTACCTGATGGATGGGCACTGGCAGGCTGTACCTCATGGGCACTGGTAGGCTGTACCTGATGGACACTGGTAGGCTGTACATGATAGGCACTGACAGGCTGCATTTCATGGGCACTGGTAGAATGTATATTTTGAGCCACCCTAGGCTTATACTGGAGTCAAGCTTTCCCAGTTTTTTGTGGTAAAATTATGTGCCTCTGCTTATATTCGGGTCGGCCTATACTCGAGTATATACAGTATTAACCCCTGCAGTGCCAGAAGCTCAGAGCTGAGAAGAGAAATAGACATCACAGGACAGGTTTAAAAAAATGCAGGTAAAAGCACAGGAAAAACAATTTTAAATGCTTTCTTATTCAATTGCAACATGTCTTGGAACTTGCTAGGGAATTGACATTCCATAAAGTATCAATTCCCTAGCAGTGTTTCCTCCACCCTTGCATATCATAAGCTCTCTCCTCTTCTAGGAGTGTTTAATTACTGATTGTCTGTGCTGGTCCACCATCTGCATCCCTCCTCTCACTTCTCTATATAACCTTTTATGTAGAAGGGGAAGAACAATTTTAGATAAACTGAAGTGCTAGCAGGATAAAAGTAGGCAGCTCTAGGTTCCTAGCACAGCACTGCTAACAACAAATGAGAATGTCAACCCTTTAATATTTGTTGTTGCTTTTATTTTTGTGCCAGTACAAAATTATTATTTACATAATTACATATTATATAAGGTTCAACCTGTGTGTGTGTGTATGCATGTGCAATTTATTCACTAACAATGCCCGTAGCCCTGTATAGGGAAAAAGACATCTAAAAGTTTTTTAAGTCATGCGCACTCTCAGCTAGTACTACTTCCTGGGGGACAGAGCTCCACATTGCATGAAGGTAAAAAATGTTTAGCCTTCACAACCACTTTAAGCTGCTCTTCTCCACAGTGAATAACAGTAAAATATGTAATCAGTCCTTGTAGCTGAGGTCCTCCATTCCCCTTCTTAGGTTTATTGCCCTTTACTGAACCTTTTCTAAGTTAACCACTTCAGCCCCAGAAGAATTTGACCCCTTCCTGGCCAGGCCATTTTTTGCGATATGGCACTGCGTCACTTTAACTAACAATTGAGTGGTCATGCAACGCTGTACCCAAACAAAATTTACGTCCTTTTTTGCTATAATAAATATGCCAAATGTAAAAAAAAAAAAAATTATCAGTTTAGGCCGATATGTATTCTTCTACATATTTTTGGTAAAAAAAAGCTCAATAAGCGTATATTGATTGGTTTGCACAAAAGTTATAGTGTCTACAAAATAGGGGATAGATTTATGGCATTTTTATTATTATTATTTTTTTTACTAGTAATGGTGGTAATCTGCAATTTTTATTGGGACTAGGATATTGTGGCGGACAAATCGGACACTTTTGACACATTTTTTTTTTTACGTTATAACAAACTTTATTTGCAAGATTGTACATAATACATAAAAAACATTTGTACACTTGTTTAGCATCATGTAGAAAACATTCTGTACATAAAGAACATAATACACATATATTTCAACCATATAGTTAGTTCTTTAGGTTCTGACATAGTTCGTACACTTCCACACCCAGACCTAGTAAGTATCAGGATAGGCACCATTTATGTGCATGTCGTAGACTCTTGTAACGATCTATCCCATATTCTGTTATATTTATTTGGACAGCCTCTGTTAATATAAAGGAATTTTTTATATGGAAGGGTTGTGTTAATGTCTCTTTTCCAGTCCACCAATTGAGGGGGTTCGGATCTCATCCATTGTCTGGCAATAATTTTCCTAGCAGAGAATAAAGTTTCATGTAGGAATATTAGTGTGAATTTGTCTAGTACATCTGGAAAAATCCCCAGTAGGCATTGCTTTGGGTCGAGGGTTAAAGGGGACCCCATTTCGTCATGTAAGAAGGTAACTATTTGCTTCCACTATACTTGTATCTTATGGCAAGACCATATCAGATGAAAGAATGTGCCTGTTTCAGTTCCACATATTGGACATGTGGTGGATTGACTTCTTTTATATCTAGCTACCCTAAGAGGGGTGAGGTATGCACGATGAAGTAAAAAAATCTGGGACACACTTCCGGTTCCGGCGCCGCATGGAGTAGCTGCACCCTCTCACAGCTCCCGCTCTGAGGACGCCTAAACCAGCTTATAAAACCGGCCCAGAAGCCAGAAACCCCCCTCAACCACCTCGGGCACCTGTACCCGCTCTATGGACCGATTCGTGGAGGTCCGCGGCTCCCGCTCCAACACGGCCCTGACGGCGCCGCCGGCCATGCCGCAAATCGAGGCCCCGGCTTCGGCCTGCACGGAAGTCCACACAGGCGCGCAGCAGCAGCAGCAGCACACGGCGGAGATGGAAGTAAGTGGAAGCACAGCTCCACACACATCCCTTCAGGCATCCCCTGCCCAGCCACATTCTCAGGCCTCCTCTCCTCAAGCACCCTTTCCCCAAGCCTTCTCCATGCCAGCTACATCCCCACAGCTCGCCGGGGACCACAAAACTGAACGCATTGCACAGGCAGTGGCAGCACTTCTGTCCCCCATGATATCTGCCTCGGTAGAAAAGGCTGTTAATGCGGGGATGAAACAAATAAAGGCCCAGCTAGGAGAACACAACACTAGGCTAAACGAGCTAGAACATCGCCAATCAAGCATAGAGGAAGAGTTGTACCAAGCTCAAGCCACGGAACAAGCACAAGACAAAACCAACCAATACATAATCCAAAAACTCGACGATTTGGAGAATAGGTCCAGAAGGAGCAACCTGCGATTCGTGGGGATTCCCGAATCTCTCCAAGCATCTGCCCTCATGGACTTTTGCTCCCAACGCATACCCGAGGCGCTAGGCCTAACAGGCCCTTGCACGGTGGAACGCGCTCACAGGATGGGGTCATATAGTGAAGAACGCAAGAACCCCCGGCCCATCATAGCCAAATATCTGAACTACTCTGACAAGGCTCTAATTCTTCAAAAATTTCGACAATCCCGCTCGCTTCAAATTGACGGGGTGAGGGTCCTGATTTTTGCTGACTACTCCATCGAAGTCTCAAAGAAGCGCAAGGCCTTTCAACAGATATGCTCTGAACTCTTTAAACAACAGATCAAATTTACTCTGGCATTCCCGGCCATCCTACGCCTCAAGACACCCAACGGAGACCAGCTATCCTTCCAGGAACCCTCAGAAGCAGAAGCCTACATGCGGTCTTTGCTCCCCAACGCCCAACAACACACCCCGTCGAAAGGCACTTCAATCAACCGCTCCCTGGATCAACGCAGCCCGCGCAAAGACTCCCCCAAGCGATTCAGACCCTCGGTTCCGGACCAGCATCGCTACACTCACCGCTGAACAGACACCTGAAACCTACCTTCATATGGTTTCCACCATTTTCTTTTTTGGACAGTAAATTTTCTGTCCCCCCACAGGTTCCACATATCCTCTGTTCCTCACCAACACGTAATGTATAATGTCTCTTATACATATGTTTGATCTTCCATTTTAAATGTTTTTTTTTTTTATTCTCTTAGGATTCATCCTAGCAAGTTACAATTTTTAAGTGTTTTTCTCTACATCCTCCTGGCTTCACTGTGTGCGGACAACCGCTCCCCTCTCCCCCTCCCCCATCTATACGACCCCTTGGTGCCCACATAAACATATGTCTCACGGCCAAGGGCTCTCTGGGGCTTTACCATAACCGTCACGAAATGGGAGTTGACCCACACAGTGACTCCATGCGGAAAAAAGCGAAGTTTCCATGTTCGTTTGTTTTATTGGTGATACTCTCCCCTATGTTGATTCTCCTACAGATTAACCCCTCTCCCCATCTCCCCTCTCTCCCACACGGCCCTAGCCAACTCAAATCCACCTCCTTTTTTCTCTCCCTCCCATACAACAACATCAAGCCCCTGGACACAACTGGCACTCTATCATACCTACCTCACAATAGTAAACCATACTTAACAGCACACACCCCCTTTCAACCCCCCTAATATGAAAATAATTTCATGGAATGTAAAGGGTCTAAGATCCCCCCAAAAGAGAATGAAAATCCTAAGGCATCTCAAACGGCTCAAAACCGATATAGCACTAATACAGGAATCCCACCTACCAGCTTCAGATTTTCATCGCATGCAGAAACTCTGGGTAGGCACTGTGCTAGGCTCAGAGGCAGCAGGACGCAAAGCTGGCGTTCTCCTGCTCATACACAAGAACCTCCCGTGCACAGTCCTGTCTGTGAAAAACGACGCTCAGGGGCGTCTGCTCACGGTCCACATCAAAATAGGCTCCAAAGAACTACTTATAACTAATGTCTATGCCCCCAATAATCCAGGCAGACAATTTTACACTGAACTATCCAGTTGGATACTAGACAACCCACATCTCCCTCATCTAATCGGAGGAGACTTCAATGACATCATCCATCAGATAGACGACAGATCTTCACAAAAACGACCAAAACAGGGCACTAACCCACCTCCCCCTTCCCTCCTGGCCAGCACCATGGAATCCACACATTTCCAAGATCTTTGGCGCCTTTCCCACCCGGCAGACAGGGAGTTCACTTTCTACTCCAACCCTCACAAAACATTCACCAGGATAGACTACCTCTTTGGCTCTGACAACCTTCTCCCCTACCTCCAGAACTCCACTATCCACGACATAACTATCTCAGACCATGCCCCTATAGAGGTGACACTGGACAATCTAGACCTACCCCCACACCCCAATATATGGCGGTTCCCATCTTATCTACACAACAACACCGACTTCCAAAACTACATCTCTGATGCATGGGCTGAATACTCCTCCAATAACGCCCCACACATACACAACCCCAACCTATTCTGGGACGCTGGTAAAGCTTTCTTAAGGGGCCGTATCATATCTTATGCAACCTCTTTTAAACGTAACACCCTAACTAAATACAAAGATGCCAGCTCACGCTTACACCAAGCACAACGAGAAATGTACACTAATGACTCTCCAACAACACGCTCTGAATGGCAGATAGCGAAAAGGGAATTTGACACTTGGGTAAACACCCTAGAAAACACCAAGAAGGCCCATTTAGATGCCACATTCCATAAATTTGGAAACAAAGCAGGAAAACTCCTATCCAGATTATGCAAAGGTCCATATCGCCCCACTCACATCACGTCCCTACGTGACAAAACAGGCGCCCTACACGCCACTCCACTTTCAATTAACAAAGTCATGCAAAAATTCTACTCCACTCTTTATGCCCCAGATCCCATAGACAAACCAACAGCGCACGCTTTTCTAGATAAAATAACCTTACCCAAAATATCCCCAACACAATTAGAAACCTTAAACGCACCTATCACCATCCCCGAAATATCGACAACCATTCGCAACTTAACCCTGTCCAAAGCCCCAGGCCCAGATGGATTCACCAGCGAATTCTTCAAAACCCTACAACCCCTACTAGAACCTACTCTCCTCCAAGTATATCAACATATATGGGCAGGGGGTGCATACCTACATTCGGGGAACCAAGCCATTATAAAACTACTGGCAAAAAAGGGTAAAGACCCCCTAGAACCGGGTTCATACAGACCCATATCACTTCTTAACCTAGATGTGAAAATCCTCTCAAAAATCGTTGCCACTAGACTAGCAGATATTATGCCCTCCCTTATCCACACCGCCCAGTCAGGCTTTATTAAAGGACGTACGGCCACCCTTAACATCCGCAAAGTCATGCTGGCCCTAGAACATGCAATGCATTACCCGAACACCGATCATGCCATTATCACGCTAGACGCGGAAAAAGCTTTCGATAACGTCAGTTTCGACTGGTTATCCATGACAATGACGGCAATAGGATTCACTGGCCCCTTCCAACATCTAATTACTGCCATGTACACAGCTCCGACAGCAAGGTTAGTGGCGGCAGGCCTGCTATCAGAAGAAATTCACCTCCATAAGGGCACTCGCCAGGGCTGCCCCCTATCGCCACTCCTCTTTAATATAGCACTAGAACCACTCTCCAGATATCTAACGACAGTAGCCCCACTACATGGCTTAAAGATAGGCCCACACAACCTACGCACCTCACTTTTTGCAGATGACGTCCTTATATTCTCAGCCAACCCTACATCAGATATGCTAACCATAAAAAACGTATTCGATGAATTTCGCTTGTGCTCGGGCCTCCGTATTAATTACAGCAAAAGCGAAATTCTTCCCATCGGCACTCACTCCACACCAAAATGGACCCAGCAATCAATCTTCCCTGTTGCTAAATCTCACATCACCTACTTAGGAATAAAAATAGGAAAACTCCCTTCTTCACTATACCACCTCAATTACCCTCCTTTATTGTCAAAAATAACTCAGGAACTAAATACCTGGATGGATCTGCCCCTTTCGCTTTTGGGAAGATGTCATTTAGTGAAAATGGTCAGTTTTGCAAGACTACTCTACCCAATGCAAACCATCCCATTACTCCTCCACCATAAAGATGTGACCTCCCTCAACAACGCTATATCTAAATTTCTATGGCAGAACAAACGACCACGCATTGCTCTTAAAAAACTTTATCTTCCCAGACGCGAAGGGGGCATTAGTCTCCCTCATATTAGAATGTATAACATTGCATGTTTGCTAAGAACAAGTCTAGACTGGATAACCCAGTCCTCTCGTTACTCAAACTTCTCTCTGGAATCTGCCATGGCCCATCCCTACTCACTAGTAGCCCTCCTACACTGCAGATGGAAGTCGGTCCCCCATCCCCACCAACATAATCTCCTATTAAGAGATACAGCAATAGCCTGGAGAGAAGCACGAAAGATCCTCAAGCTATCCCCTTTTGTGTCAATACACCTCCCGATCCAAGGAAATCCAGCATTCCCGCCGAGTTTAGAACATAAATCTTTCAAAACATGGGAACAAAAAGGTTTAACGAAATTCTCCCTCCTCTGCAACACCCAGACGGGTCAACCATTACCCTTTGCTGATATCGCGGAATCCTTCTCTCTACCCTCCACACATATCTTCCACTATGGGCAATGTATCAGCTTCCTAAAGGAGGCGTGCAATCAAAACGAAAAAAGGTTCCAAACAAACGTCACGGATCTAATGATAATGAGTAATGCTTACAAAATCTCGGACATATACAAACCACTCCTCAACAAGTCCTCTTCACCTCTCTCTTCATCCTCAATCAAAAACTGGAACAAAGACTTCCCCGATCCAAACCTAGTAGAAAAAATCATCCAAGGGCTCAACGCTGTACAAAAGCTAACACCCAACGAAATATGGAGAGAAACACAACTGAAAATAGCCCACAGAGCATATATGCCTTTCTTAACCTCGAAAACTGACAAAAACAAAGCTCTCTGCCCACATTGTAACCACCAGAAACCATCCCTAGCTCATCGTTTCTGGCACTGCTCCTACATTTCCGCTTTCTGGGACCAAGTTCTTGCCTACATATTTGAAGTGACCCTAATCAAACTACCCAAGGATCCTTTGCTTCTTATCTTCGGCCACTGGGACCCAATTCTACTACCCTGGTCCAAAACCGCCACCACCAGGGACAGCTCCCCAAAAAACCCGAAAGAAATCACATCACAAAAAGGGTGGTCCTTGACTTGCCTATTAATCGCAAGGAGAACCATTTTGAAAAACTGGATTACACCAATAAGCCCCAATATCTCTCAAGTCAAACGGGACCTCATGCATCTTCTATACAAGGACCGCCTAAACACGGACTTCAAGCACAAAAAATCCTCAGAACATTTCCACTCCAAATGGCTCGCCTTTATGCGATCATCTCTCTCACAAGCGGAAATAGCAAACATCAGCTCGTCCTCCTTTTCCTACTACGACCCCTCCCACCCGCTGCCATCTCAAGACTACAACCGGTGCCACACTCTTATCCCTGGCACCAACCAACCCATTGCCAATGCCAATGTAAATGGGATTATTGGATAATTCTGTATGGCTCTACAACTTATCATAACAATTCTCCTACTCTTTCCAGGGCTCCCCCCCCCCCCCACACTCAACCAACCAACCCAACCCCCCCCTCCCCCCCCAGTTCTTGTATTTTCGTATTTTCTTTGTATTTTACAAGTTCAATTATAATATGTACTCAGGGTTTTCAAACAGATCCATCCAGGTATCCAGGTACCCACTAACTGTTATCATTTACTGAAATGCTATGTACAGGTAAACATGCTCCAAGCAGCCACCCTACATGGGTACATATACTGGAAACCCTCCCACGTCTTAAAAATTAGTTTACAATTAAGTAACCCTTGTATTTTGTTACTTCCGTATATGTCACAATTACATACTGTACACTATACTGTATTGTTTTTGTATTCTCTGAAAATTCAAATAAAAACTTTTTGAAAAAAAAAAAAAAAATCTGGGACAGTCTGTCTGAAAGTTTGGGTGAAACCAACTTGCATGTTTCCAAGGCCTCCTCCCATTCTTCATCCTCCATCCCCCCAACTTCCCTCTCCCATCTTGGTTTCAACGCGTAAGCTAATTTTGCAGAGGTAGGGGCGGATAACATGTTGTAAAAACAGGAAATGAGTTTTTTTGAGTCTGTATCCTTGACTATGGCTATAATAGAGTTAGGGGTGGGCTGTGGAAGACCCTGTGAAAATTGCATTTGAATCGCATGACAGATCTGGAGATAACAAAAAAACATTTGATTCGGAATTTGGAACTCCATCTTAAGTGCCTCAAACGTTTTAAAAGTTCCGTTTGTGAACAGATGGTGTAAATAGTATATGCCCTTGGCTGCCCATAAATCTGAGTTCTGGATTCCGTTAAGTTCCTGTAGCTTGTTATTATGCCAAAGTGGTGTATAGTCATTAAATAGTGATATCTCTAATTTAGAAGAAGCCAATTCCCATATGCGTCTGTAGTGATATAACAAAGAATGTCTATAATCTTTTGACTGTGTGTTCCCTACCCCCAATGCTATCCCGTTTATTGGATCTCCAGTATACTTAACCCAACGGGGGCTCAGCAGAATAAGAAAGCGTTCCTTGTCAGTTTTATCAATGTGAAATAGTTGGGATAGCTGTGACGCAATATAATAATGATTAAAATCAGGTAGTGCTGTTCCACCCATGTCTGTTGGATTTTTAAGTGTTTGCCATGAGAGTTTGTGTCTAGAATTCCCCCATATAAATGGTTTAAGTAGTGTTTCTAATAATTTAAAATACTTGAGGGGTAGATATACTGGAGTATGCCATAAGACGTACAGTATCTTAGGCAGTAGTACCATCTTTATTAAATTGACCCGACCCCATATTCCCAAGGGGAGGCGGGACCAGACCTGGATCTTAGATTTAATTAGGGAGAATAATGGCTCGACATTCAAGGAAATATAGTCTACTGGATTCTTGGATATTTTAACACCAAGGTATTTTATTATATATATCCGTTGAAGGGGTAAATTAGACTGTGATTCTGTAGGTGGAAAACTATCAATTGGTAATATCTGTGACTTTCCCCAGTTAATCCTCAAGCCCGAAAATTTCCCAAATTGCTCAATTACGTTAAGAGCTGTGTGTAGAGATTGGCCAGGGTCTGCCAGGTAAAGGAGAGTGTCATCTGCGTAAAGGCTAATTTTCTCAGTAAGGGATCCGAATGTCAAACCTATTATCTCCTGGTTAGTACGTATGGACACGGCGAGGGGTTCCGATGCCAGATCATAGAGCAAAGGCGAGAGCGGGCATCCCTGTCTCGTACCTCTGCTTAGGCCAAATTCCCGAGAGGGGCATCCATTGGCCACCACTCGGGCAGTTGGTTGCTGATATAACAGTTGCACCCATCTAATAAATGTGGGCCCAAATCCGTATCCCTCCATACAGCTCCATAGATATCTCCATTCAACCGAATCAAATGCCTTGGCTGTATTTAATGTTACTATCACTCTTGTGCCCACATTATCATGCTTGGCCTGGAGATTGATAAATAACTTCCTTAAGTTAAAGGAAGTGTTACGGCCAGGCATAAACCCTGACTGATCCACATGTATAAGGGATAGTATTACTTGATTTAGACGTTTGGAGAGTACCTTGGCTAATATTTTGACATCTACTTGGAGTAAAGATATGGGGCGGTATGACTCAGGGTAACCTAAATCTTTCCCTGGTTTGGGTATTAGTACTATCGTGGCTTCTCTCATGGATGTAGGTAGTGTTTAGGTTTCGAACATAGTGTTATAAAGAGTAAGCAGTTTGGGTGTAAGTATCTCAGCAAAGTGTGCATAAAATTCAATGGGCAAACCATCAGACCCCGGGGATTTGAACCTAGCAAAGTCTGCAATAGCAATCTTTATCTCCTCCACCTTGAGGGGTGCCTCAAGCAGTTCAACTTGACTCTACGAGAGTTGTGGAAGTATGAGATTGCTCAGAAACTGATCCATTATTTTCGTGTCCTCCGAGACGGTCGATGTGTAAAGTTCTGTAAAAAAATCTCTAAACTTGGAGGACACGACAAAAGGATCCGTGATCGGCTGTCTATCCTTATCGTGAAGTGTAATTACAATTGGGGGTTTGTCTTCACTATGAACAAGATACGCGAGCAATTTACCTGCTTTTTCTCCATGTTCAAACCACCTCTGTCTATTGAAGAATAATTTCTGTTTAGCTTTTACATAGTGCATCTGGGACACCACTCTTGTCTGTAGTTTAAGTGTATTGGCATTTGTTATGGATGGGTCAGCTATATATGCTTGTTCTGAAGAGGATAGCTCTATTATTGCTTTATCTAAGGCTTCCGCTGAGTTTGTTTTAATCTGATTAATGCGTGAGGTCAGGACAGCTCGGGCATGCAACTTAAACGTTTCCCACACTACTGGCGCGGGAGCAGAATGTTCATTGTCTGTGAAAAACCGAGTCCATTTCACCTCAAGCATATCATCTTCTGGCAGCAAGGACAACCAGAAAGGGTTCAAGCGCCAGGCCCGCTGCTGCTTGGCAAGGGACACGCTAAGAGTAATGGAGTAAAAACTATGATCAGACAACAGTCTAGGTCCAAAGGACACTGTCAATAATCTAGGAAAAAGTTGTTTAGACACCAGAATGAAATCTATTCGAGACATCGAGTTATGCGTGGAGGAGAAACATGAATAGGCATTGGTATGCGAAAATTTATGTCTCCACGTATCAATTAAATGAATGGATGAGGTTATTTTATGTAGTTTAGTGTCATTTGTCCTCATTGCAGCTACTGTCAGTGGGCGAATTCTGTCTAGTGTATCATTCATTGTGGAATTAAAGTCCCCCATCCACACACTGCTTGCACTGTGGGGTATCTTGCCATGAAGGAGATACCCTCCAGTATTATAGTAATAGAGAACGGAGGGGGGACATAGAAAGCCAAGATTAGGAAGGGTTCTCCGTATAGTTTTGCAGATATAAAAACATATCTTCCCTGAGGGTCTGTGTATATCTCTCCTGACTCAAAGTGTATGGATTTTGCAATTAAAATAGATACGCCTCTGGAATGGGATGTAAACGTCGAGTGAAATTCCCATCCTACCCATGGGCGACGTAGCTTGCCATCTATATGGGTTTCCACCAATGCTATTACATCAGCCCTCTGTTTCTTAAGAAATGTGAGGGTTGCCGACCTCTTAAGTGGTTCACGCAAGCCCCTCACATTCCAAGTAAGGAATTTTATAGACGCCATATGGAGTTCTCACAAATCAATTTCAATATTAAGGTGTGTATCCTGAGTCTCACCAGTACCTTTATACAAAAATTATGTATGAGTGTGTACAGTACTACAAAACATAGCAGCAAAGGCAAATTTTCAATGTTATTCAGAAAACTATATTGATTCAGACAGTGCAAACATAGAACTTCTTGCATTTTAAAAAGTAACTTAAACATTTTCCCACCCCTCTCACTCCCAGCCCTGCACCGACCCCAACCTGTGCGGGCATACTTCCCAAACAAAACTGAAATTGAAATCCGGGAAAAAACAGTCAGCTTCATCCGAAATAAAAGAAAAAACCAGGGTAGCCATTGGATTTTGGAGCCCAGAATAAACATATCCCACAGAATCATGTATAAAGAAAATAGATGTATATAGTCACCGGGATAGATAACTGTGTGTGATTGTAGTTGGACGGCGTCATTCCAGGTTCGGTGACTGATTTCCCTAAAGGTGCGTGGGGCAAAGTCACGCTGCACCATACATGTGTTCTGTAGGACTATTACTGACCCGAGGCTCCGGTCATCAAAATAATAAGTGATAGTATATAGTTTTTCCTGAGGTGTTTGGAGCAAAATCTCTCATGTTATAAGAAAAGAGGCCTGTGGCCCCCTGTCGCGGTTCACGATCATGTACTGTGTATAAGGGGTTATTCATTCTCTTTTCTGTTGTCTCGACGCTCCAGCCAAGCAATGGCATCTTCGGGGGTTTAAAAAAAAACAGCTCGGCCATCATCCTCCACACGAAGACGTGTGGGGAATAACATTGAATATTTAAGATTTTTGATGCGCAGGCGCCTCTTGGCTTCGGTGAAGTTTTGTCTGCGTTTCTGTACTTCGGTGGAAAAATCAGGGAAGATGGCAACCTTGATGTTGTCGATGGGTATATTTCCTTTCAACCTTGCCATGCGCAGAGTTGTGTCTTGATCTTTATAGTTTAGCAATTTGGTGATAAATGTTCGAGGTGGAGCACCTTGTGGTGGCGGCCTAGCGGGCATACGATGCGCTCTTTCGACAGCAAACGTGGGTGAAAAGGCCTCCCTGCCATATGTTGTAATTAGCAATTGTTCCAGAAATGTGGTGGGATCTTTCCCCTCCGTCCCCTCCGTTAGGCCAATGAAGCGGAGGTTGCACCTACGAAGCCTGTTCTCCATGTGATCTTGCTTTGCCAGGAGTTGATTAATCTGGTATTGCATGCGTTCAGAGGTATTCTGTAATGGCGGGATCGCGTCCTCCACCTCTCCTAGTCTGGTCTCAGATGTCTTAACTCTCTCTTTAAGCTTGTGCAGGTCTTGTTGGACCAGAGAGATGTCTACCTTAACCTCCTCAATTTTGGTCGTGAGGGCGGCCTGGAGCGCAGAAATGGCTTCCAGCACTCTATCCGTGTCTGCGCCCGCCACCTCCCTCTCCTCCGACGCGGCGCCACCATCCTCCCCTTTTTTGTCTTTTTCCTGTCGGCGATATTTATCCAGTTTGGCAGCCGTGTTGGACTTGGGTTTCGTCAGAACCATGACTGTTAATAAGAGGCGGCAGACATAGCTGGTTGAGCGGTTGCGGATTCGGCAAGGAGGGTGAGCTGGGGGGCTTGGAGGACCAGAGCAGCAAGATAGTCACCACATGTATTGTCTAGGACAGGTCTGGAGTCCCCGTTCACCCCTGATAGGCCCAATTACCCCCAGCAGACTTAGGTAAGGACACTACTTTGGCGGGTAAGGGCACTGGGGTTGTTAGCCGAGATTTAGAAGTAAAGGAGAGATGAGAGGGTCAGGAGTGTTCAGTATAGAGTAGCAATATGGGTGCCACTCACCTGGAGGATGCAGGAGTCATCTGTAGGTCTGAGCACTGTAATGTCCCTGGAGGGGTTGCGGAGAACAGTGGGTGGGCTAAGTAAACCCACTTTACTGGGTGCAGAGTCCAGGAAGTAAGGATGTAATGCTGGAGAGAAGGCTGAGAGCACCAAGATGGCCGCCGAGACTAGGCCGAATCCCCGGTCCGGATTTTTTTTTTTTTTTTTGTTCTTTTTTTTTTTTTTTTTTCTTGCTACTTCAGCTTTTACAATGAGAGGGTTTAAATCACCATATTTAGGTCATTTCTTCCCATTATAACATCACATCATGGTAGCAGGAATAGTATTCTTGTTTCCTTTAAAATAAAAAACTTTATTTTGACACTCCAATATTGTATGGATGAACCCCGACTATTCCTTAACCCAAATAGTATCTTGATACCCCTGTCCCTCCTCCCCCCCACCCCCCGAATTCACCCCCCCGATTCTCCCCTCCCACCCTGGTCCCTCAGCAATATCTACTCTAATATGTGCAACCTCATATGAACTTCTCCGCATACGTCCATGTTTTTTTAAAGGCTAACCATTTCGCCCATTTTGTTCCCTCCCGGGCTTCCTCTGTCTCTACCGAAAGGTCTTCAACGTCGCCGGCCTCTAGGATATAGATTCCGTTGACCCTAATTAACCATTCTCGAATGCTTGGGCCTGCTATCTCTTGCCATTTTTTTGGTATTAAGCTTTTGGCCGCATTTAAGAGAATGGGCGTCAAAGAAGCGTTGTACTTGCCCATCCGACCCTCCGTCCCGTGAAACAAGCATACCCAAGGGTCTTCTCTGATCTCGGTCCCCATTATCTCTTGTATTATCTTGAGAACTTCTTGCCAGAACCTTTTAATTGTTGGACATTCCCACCAGAGGTGTGCCATCGATCCCCTGGCGGGACATCCCCTCCAACAATTACCAGAGGATTCTCCTTGCATCTTGTTTAACCTGTCTGGCGTCATGTACCATCTGGCTAAGCATTTAAAATTTGATTCTATTGTACTCACATCTACTGCCGACTTGTGTGTTGCGTTGAAGATATTCTGCCATGTTACATCACTTGGTAATGTACCTAACTCAGACTCCCATTTATTGCAATATAACGGCTTAATGCCTACGCCCTCATCCCGCACTATTTTGTATAGTTCTTTTTTTTTAATTTTGTTTTTCAGAAACAATTTCTCGATAGATCTGAGATTCTCCTTGTCTCTAATTGGACCTGGTAGACTTTTAATAAAAGATGCCAACTGATTATACCTCCATATATCTATGTTCATTAGGTCATTGAGCAGAGACAACTCCTGAAAAGAAATAATTTTACCATTTCTTGTGATATCCAATAATTGTATTTCGTGCTTCCTTATCCAATTCCCTCCTACCTCTCTTAACCCTGGTGGAAAAAACTTGTTTTCCTTTAAATATATAAATGGTGAAT
This sequence comes from Lithobates clamitans, assembly GCA_037952925.1. Lineage (NCBI taxonomy): Eukaryota > Metazoa > Chordata > Amphibia > Anura > Ranidae > Lithobates > Lithobates clamitans. The sequence goes on from JBBGZY010000284.1 coordinate 3,323,658, forward strand.
TAAATTCCCATGTCTTTTGTCTGTGTAATTGATCCCAAGTCCTTAAAGTGTAACGTGTTATTATATGTGTATTTGGACTTAATTCCCTAAAGTGTGGAGGATTACAAATTAATTGGCATATATTTGCCGTGCTCAGATCTCTTTCTAGTTTCACCCATCTATTCCCTATTGATTCTTTACCCCATTCCAACATTCGTGAAAGAACTATTGCTCTATGATAATTCTTAAAATCTGGGAGGGCCAGACCACCCTGTGTTTTGTCCCTGCTCAAGACCCCAAAGGCAATCCGTGGCCTCTTGTTTTTCCAAACGAATTTGGAGATGATGTTGTTCAAAGTTCTGAAGAAAGACTGTGCTAACGGAATTGGCAGTAACTGCATTTTATATAGAATCTTCAGGGCTAGAGTCATTTTAACAATATTGACTCGACCAAGCCAAGATATAGGGGAATACATACTTTTCTTTGTTTCCTGCTTGATTTCCTCAAGGAGGGGTATAAAGTTTAACTGGTATAATTTCTTAAGGGATTTTGTTAATACTATTCCTAGGTAATCTATTTTTTTTCGCCATGGAAATTGAAAATATTCTTTAAGTTTGGTTACCTCTTGTTTCTCAATATTGATATTTAGGGCTGCTGATTTACCAAGGTTCACCTTATAATTTGAAAGTTTCCCGTATCTCCTCAGCGTAGCCAGGAGGTTCGGGAGTGAAATCCTTGGATTCGCTATGTAAAACAATACATCGTCGGCAAACGCCGAGAGCTTGTGTTCATCGCCTTCCACTATGCATCCGCATATATCTGAGTTTTTCCTAATTACCGCCAGTAGGGGCTCTAAAGTCAGGGCAAACAGAAGGGGGGACAGGGGACATCCCTGTCTAGTTCCGTTTTCCATCCTGACTTCTCTTGAAAGTACACCGTTTACTTTGACTAATGCAGATGGGGCCTTGTATAGGGCCTTGATCCAGTTTAACATAGTGTCACCCAATCCGATCGCCCTCAATGTCTTTGTCATGAACCCCCAGTCTACTCTGTCGAAGGCTTTCTCTGCGTCCAACGACAGTAGCAGACTGGGGGCCCCCTTCGCTTTCATCGCCCTTATAACCAATAGTGATCTCACACCGTTATCCCTCCCCTCTCTGCCTGGGATAAAGCCCGTCTGATCAGGGTGTATCCAGTATGTCATTTTGTCCTTCAGCCTATTGGCTAATACCTTGGCGTATAATTTTGTATCGGTATTGAGTAAGGCGATCGGCCTATAGCTCGAACACAGTGAGCTGTCTTTCGCCACCTTAGGTATTAAGGCAATCGATGCCATCAAAGCTCCTTCACAGAATTCCTCCTGGCTCTCTATCTTGTTCCATATCTGACAGAGCTTGGGGGTCAGAATATCTTTAAATTTTTTGTAAAAGTAGGTGGTGAAGCCATCCGGTCCCGGACTTTTTCCAGAGGGAGATGTCTTCAAAGCCCGCTCGATCTCTTCCACCGTAATGGGTTCTTCTAATTCTTTTGCCTCGTTGTCCGAGAGACTTGGTAAACCTGCCTCTCTTAAAAATTCATCTATCATTTCTTCCTTTCCCAGGGTACTATCCCCACCTTGTTTGACTTTATATAGAGCTGTAAAATATTTTTGAAACTCTTCGGCAATATCGCTAGAAGTATATTTAAATATCCCGTTTTTATTTTGAATCCTCTCTATGAAGTTCGTGTCCCTTTTCTTTTTAACGACTGATGCCAGGTGTTTCCCTATTTTGTTACTCCACCTAAATCTGTCTTTTGCGCTCTTGTACAGTGTGCGTTTAGATTCCAGTTCCATTAGATCTTTTAGTTCTTCTCTTTTATGGATTAACTGCACTAGAAATAAGTTGTGGCCCCCATTGGCTGATTTATGTATTTGTTCCAACTGATGTATTTCTTCAATTAGCTCCACCCTTCTTTTTTCCCCTTCTTTTTTCTCTTTGGCTTCCAAAGAAATCAATATGCCCCTTGTATATGCTTTCATCGCCTCCCATAGGACTGAACCTGAGACCTCTCCAGTGTCGTTTATCTTGAGGAAGCCCACTATTTCCTCCTGTATCTTACTATAGATGGTTGGGTTGTCTATTAATTTTTCGTCTAGCTGCCATGAAAATGGTGATCTCCGGAATCCCGGAGTCACCACCCTCATCAAAACCGGCGCATGGTCGGAGAGGGTGGCAACGCCTATCTCCGTTTCCTTGACACAATCAAGCAACCTATGGTCTACCAAAAAATAATCAAGACGAGAATAGGACCCATGTACAGAGGAAAAAAAGGTATAATCTTTACTTTTTGCGTGTTGTACCCTCCAAGCGTCTATCAAATGGCAGTTGTGCAATTTCTGACCAACTTTTTTTAATAGTCTCCCACTCATTCTCTGGTTACCGACTGTGCTATCCATCGCTGGGTCTAAGCAGAAGTTCAAATCGCCTGCCACTATCACCTGTCCTGCCCTAAAGTCTGCCAACTTATTTAAAATGCATAGCAAATATTTTACTGGGTTGTTGTTTGGGCAGTAGATGTTCACCAGTGTAAAAACCCTTTCTCCCATTCTAATTTTCAGAAAAAGATAGCGACCATCCCTATCCTCACATCTTTCTAATAACGCAAACCTAGTCCTTCTTGAGAACCCAATTGCGACCCCCTTAGCTCTCTTGATAGGGGAGTCGCTATAGAACCAGTTAGGGAAGCACTTAGAGAATAATCTAATGTGTGAATCTTGTGAAAAGTGGGTCTCTTGAAGGAACACTACATCTGCCTTAAGTTGTTCTAATTCTCGCAAGATTTTATGACGTTTAAGGGGGGAGTTCAGCCCTTTAACGTTATAAGTAAAACATGAAAACTCTGTCATTTAGCTTTGCATATTGCTGCTCGCTAGATTCACATCTTATGTTTTGCACTCTTTCCTTTGATACCTGCCGGACCTTTCCCACTCTCCACACCTCCCAAACCTCCCTCCACCCCGATCCCCCTTCCCCCGCCCCCCCCATGCCCCCCCCACCCTCCCCCCTCTCCCCACCTGCCTAAATCTAGCAGTGTGTCTGCCGCCCAGAGATATTGCTTCTCTCGGCATGCGACCGGCCAGACCAATGGGGTGTGACTCTGATGACGGATCGCCTCGGTCGCCATGTCCCCCCCCCCTAGATAGAGAAAAAGGGGGGGGAGGAACATCGCGAGCGGGCGCCCATACGGCCGCCTGTCCCCACACCGGGTGCCCCCCCCCTCCCACCCACGCACCTCCCCAGCCCCCAACCCTCCCCCCCCCCAAGGTTTCCAGGTGTCTGAACGTCAACCGTGCTTTTCACCAATTATTTAAATATGGCTGGGACAGGGATGTCTAAATCATTGCAAAAGTCTTGCATATTATCTATATATTTCAATCTGCTTGTTCTACCCGCTTTCACTACGATCAGTGAAGTTGGAAATCCCCAGCTATATTTCATATTTGCCTTTCTCAGTTCTTCCAGGAGGGGTCGCAACTGCCTTCTCCAGGCCAAAGTCTCAGCCGAGATGTCGGCAAAAAACTGGATTTCAACCCCCTCAAATTTTACTGGTTGAGCTTTCCTGAGGTTACTCCAGGCTCTTGCTTTATCTTCATAATGGTGGAACCTTATAATTATATCCCTGGGTTTGTCCTCACTGACATTTGGGGGTTTCCTTAATCTATGAACCCTGTCAATCTTCAGTTCGTCGTCTGGATTTCGGTCCAGAATCGGGTTGAAGATAGCTTTCATTTTAGCGTACAGATCTTCACCTCGTTGTTCTGGGAGGGCGCGCAGCCTCAAATTTTGTCTGCGACTCTGGTTTTCTTGCGCTTCTAGTTTGTAAAAGATGTCCCGTTGGGCTAGTTGTAGGTCTTTTACCTGTTGTTTTAGGGTGACTATTTCTCTGCTCTGCTTATCTGAGGCCTCCTCTGCTGATTCTACTCGCTTCAGTAGATGGCCCATGTCGGTTCTAACATTGTGAATTTCTGTTCTAATTACCAATTCCAGTTTGGCGAACATCTCTAGAAGCTCTATTTTGGTTAGTGGTATTTCCCTGCTGGTGTCTTCCATCATACTTGGGGTTCCGCCTTCTCCCCTAGTTGATCCCCCATTAGCCCCTTGGCTCTTCACTTTTTCTTTCTTCTTTTCTTTCCCACTTTGCTGATTGTTATCTTGAGCTGAGTTTTTTGGGCTTCCCTGGTTTGTCTCCTTCAGGTACTTCTGAATAGAGCTAGTGTTCAGGCTCTCTCTAGGTTGCTTCACCTCCGCTCCCCTTTGAGGGCGCCCTCGCATGTTTGTTTCCTTCTATCTCTGCCTTTCCCTCCCCCCACTTGCCTCCTCTAGTCCCTCTCAATCCACCCCCTACTATTGGATTCCTTATACTCCTCACTGTATGCCTGCGGCGGGGGGGGGATCAAAGGGAGACAGAAGGTGAAAGGAAGTGGCCAGCCAGACAGGGCCGCCCTAGACGATAGTGCCGCCCGCCTGTCCACACCCACCCCCCTCCCCCTTTTTTTTTTGTTTTTTTTTGTTTTTTTTTCCTTTCTCAGTCTTTTTATTTTTATAGCAACAGTGGTCTACAATTTATACAGTCTCTCCTGGGTTAATACCTTTCTGCTGGTTTTGAGCCTTTAATTACACCGAACCCATCAGACACTGTTGTTATATATGGTTCCACCATTACATGTTTATAAGATTCCTTCCCGATCCACGGTTTCCACAGTATTATTACATTTACTTGCCTGAGTTCGCCGGAGATCCCTCATAGGCTTACCATCTCTACCTCAGGTTAGACCCGGTGTCCCTGGAGATTATGGATGTTTTTCTCCTCTAGATTGTTGAGTGTCCTTCAATCCCTCCGTGCTCAGCGCATAGGATCCTGTCCTCATCCAACCTTCCAGGGGTTAATGGTGTATCACTGGGGGGAAGGATTGGGATGCGGGGCCATCCGGGATCCCTCTAAAGAAGCCGGTGTGTTCCCCACATCGATCCGAAGGGGCTGGGGGAGCGTGGGGGCGAAACACCCCGTGAGTCTCGGCGGTCCGTGGCGTACCGACCAACGCCGCCGCCGCTGCTCTGAATGCGGCGCGCTGTCAGCTCCACCTCTCAGGCAGCTTCGTTCACCTGAGCTGCTCCGCCGCCCGCTTCCTCGGCTCCGTCATCAGGCCCCTCCCCCACTACGTGTGCGTCACATCGCGCACCTGACCGTCCCCACAGCTGGAGGGTCCCCGGTCCGGATTTAAGGCTCTCGCTGTGCAGTGGGGCACTGTTTGGCTCAGACTCCTTTCAGGGTCCTGTGCAGGGGGATCAGCTTGTAGTGGGGGAGCCAGGTATTCCAGAGGCCAGATCGTAGCACCTTTGAAGAGGCCGGGAGGAGCAAGATGGCCGCCGGAGCTCCGGACCAGGCCGAAGCCGCGGCCTGGATTTGGGGCTGCCGCCGTACGGACTGATACCGCTCCGTCTGGGCCTTATCTGGAAGCCCTCAGGGCAGAGTCCGTGGGTGGGAGGAGAGCCAGACACCCGGGAGGCCGATTAAGGCAGGATGGCCGCCGGAATCGAGTAGGCCTGAAGCCGCGGTCTATAGTTGCGGCTGCCGCCGCGGAGGAGCTCCGTGCCGTTCGGAACGCCCGTCCGATCAAAGACCTGCAGAGACAGGTCAATATACGTGCAGGGGACTCAGGAGGTGTATCAGGCTGCTGTAGCGTGATGCTGGGATGCAGGATTAATGTGGATTCAGGAGTATTGGACGGAGCTCGGGTCTTCCACGTCCTACTCCATGCTGTAGCAGGCCACGCCCCCCTCTTTTGACACATTTTTGAGACCATTGACATCTATACAGTGATCAGAGCTAAAAAAAGCCACTGATTACTGTACAAATGTCACTGGCAGGGAAGGGGCTAACACTAGGGGGCGATCAAGGGGTTAACTGTGTTCCCTTAGTGTGCTCTAACTGTGGGGGGGATGGGACTGACTAGGGGAGGAAAGAGATTGTTGTTCCTACTTAGTAGGAACACACAATCTCCCTCCTCTCCCCTGACAGAACAGGGATTTGTGTGTTTACACACACAGATCCCGGTTCTCGCTCTGTCACAAGCGATCGCGGGTGCCCGGCAAGTGTCCCCTACAGAGTCTTAAAGAGCTGACCTACAATTACGTTGGCTCGCCCAGGGGAGCCATCCTGCCATTGTATACCTGCGATGGCTGGTCAGAAACTGGTTAAAGAGGAAGTAAACCTTGGCGGGGGGCGTGGCCGAGATGGCAACTTAGGAGGACGTGTCTGTCGGAGCTCTGCTGAAGGACTTCCTAAATATCCTGTATCCTGGCTGCTTTTCCGTGAGGAAAAAAAATAAAATAGCCTGAATGCCATACAAAACACGGCGGCAGGCAAAAAAGCTACGTTTCCCGCAAATCCTGGAGGATACAGCCCCGACTGCGGACCTACACGTGGCGGAATCTCCCCGGCGGCTCTTAAACACGGCGTCGCAGACGGAGGCTGACGGCACGGCCGAGACGTCACAGCTCGGATTCCTGGAGGTGATGGCTGTGATTGCCTCTTGCCAGGCTGCTCTGACTAGTAAGATTGAGTCGGTGCAGCTTGAGGTGAGCCTGATCTGGCAGGACCAGGTCAAGCTCCGGTCGAGGGTGTCCGAGGTGGAGGAGCTAGTGGGACTGACAGAGGATGCGGTCACAGACCACGCTGCATCCTTCTGCACGTTGCAGACTAAAGTCCGGGCTCTAGAATATAAAGTGGACGACGCAGAGAACCGGAAACCGAAGAAACAATCTTCGGATCGTGGGCATGCCAGAGGGAGCTGAGGGGAAAAACCCTACGGTCTTTGTGGAAGAGTTGCTGAAGACACTGCTCCCAGCTGCTCAGTTCTCTCCCTTCTACACTGTAGAATGCGAGCATCGGATCCCTCCTGTCCCCGGTCCACCTGGCTCAAACCCCCGTACCCTGATCTTCCGTATGCTTAATTTCAGAGACCGGGATGCAGTTCTGAGAGAAGCGCGCAGGGTTGGAGAAATAAAGTTCCAAAATGCAAACCTGCTTTTCTTCCCAGACTATTCTGTGGAAACACAGAAACTACGCAGGTCATTTGATCAAGTTAAAGCATCGCTCCAGGCGCGGAACATCAAGTATAGCATACTTTTTCCGGCCAGATTGAGGGTGCAGGATGGTGAGACAGTGAAATTCTTTACATCTCCCTGTGATGCTGCCACCTGGCTTAAGGCTCTGCCACAGCACCGTTAACTGGGATGATATCTTCATTCTCTCCAGGACGTTCTGGAAACCATGCTATTGAGTAGAAGTCTTTTTGTTTTGTTAGCTGCCATCTACTACTATCAGTGACATGATGGAGACCCTGGCGTATGCCTTTGACGTCATGAAACTCTACTGCACTAGACGACTCGGCTGAGAAATTCTTACTGTGCTCCTAGGACAGAGGAAGTTTAACCCACTGGTAAGGTTGTTCGTGCTGATTGTTTGGCCCTGGATGCACTGCTGGGCGTCGATCAAGTTTGCACGGACCTGCATGCCCTTTTACTTTTTGGGATCTTCTTTTATTAATTTTTATTTTTCAACAATGTGGGACTTCCCTTATTGGAAGAAGTACTTCTGCGGTTTTTGATTTGTTCCAGATGTGGAGAGTTACGTTAGCCACACGAGATAATGATGTATGTCGGACGAGTGTGCAACACTCCGCCATAGTGTTAATAAATACAGTGAACTATTGAACTTTTGTTACTGTCACCTGTCATTGCCCTACAAATGCCAAGGGCATGCGCAGGGAAACAATTCTTTCACAGGTGGTTGATGAGTTGTTTGCTTCATCTTGCATAGGCCCTTATGCTGGTATCTGAGTAAAGAGAGAGTGAGCCTAGTGTCACAGATTTGTAACTAAGATATGTGCCCCTGCAATAGTCCAGGTGAAATGTTTTCTATAATTAATGTCTCTCTAGCATCTCTGTTGTCTGGCTAGACAACACCATCTAACATAAGTTCACGCCCCTACTACGGTTGTAACAATTGGGATTTATGGGCACTTACACATCACCAGTTAAAAAGGGGGTGTGGGGGAGGGGGGGGGGTTTCTGCCGTTACAGACATTGGGGAATTATAGGTGTTTTGCTTAAACTTGGAGTTGCTTTTAATACAACTGGGTTCTTTTGCCCTTCAGTACTGTATTTTTTACTTACAGTTAGATCTGCCTTTTTACATAGTACATAATCTCAAGAAGGTGGATAGAATAGAGGTAATGTCCTTGCAGCAACGTAGGGGGGTGGGTGGGACTTGCGGATCCGACACACTTTGCCTTTGTGATTTGCCAGATGGCTGACACCTCTATTATTTCGTGGAATGTCAGGGGATTAAACTCAGCCGTTAAGAGGTCTCTTGTTTTTAAATATCTACAGAAATACGTACCACACATATGCATTTTACAAGGGATGCATCTGATCGGCTCCAAAATTCTTGGGTTAAAAAAGGCTTGGGTGGGGGCACATTACCACTCTACCTACTTCAATTAAGCCTGGGGAGTGAGCGTCTTGATCCACAGGTCCCTCCCATTTCAGATTCTTGATGTTAAAACAGACACTGGGGGAAGCTATGTGATTATCCATATGACTGTACACTCTAGACGACTGGTGCTGGTGGGTCTTTATCTCCCCCCTCCTGCAAGGGCCCAGCTTCTGTATGATATTATGCAAAATGTCATGGGGTACCATACTCAAGAAGTTTTCATCTTTGGATATTTCAATCTGGTGCCCTCTCGGGAGGTGGATAGGCTCAACCCCGGGGCCCGCATCTTGTTGGAGTTGCAGAATTGGGCGAGTACTTTTGCACTGACAGATGCATGGCGACATTTCCATCCTAAAGACAGAGAATACACTTGCCATTCAGCCTCCTATAGAGCTCTATCCCGTATAGATTTGGCATATGTGTCCAGGGGTGCGCTTTGTTGGACGAGGGAGGTTAAACATCTCCCTCGGGGAATATCAGACCATGCTCCCCTTAGTCTTGTCATCTCCTTGGACAGACCTTCTGGTCCAAGGCTGTGGCGTCTTTCCAGGTTTTGGGCGCTGGATGACAGGATTCAGGAGGCAATGTCGGAAGCTATATGTAACTTTTGGCTGAGAAATAGAGAGTCTGCGGATCCACTGATCCTTTGGGATACATTTAAGGCCTGGGTTAGGGGTGAATATATATCCCGCATATCTTCACTGCAGAGGGAGGCTGCTCGGTCCCTGGAGCTGTTGGAGGGGGAGGCGGGGGAGAGTGAGGCTGCATATGTAAGATCCCCAACGGAACCTAATTATCAAACATGGCAGAGGGCTTTGAGGGAACTCTCCTTATTTAATGTAGAACAAACTAAGAAGTCTATGATGCATTCTGCGCAAAGGATATTTGAGTATGGCAATTAAAATGGGAGATTGTTGGCCTGGCTAGCACGTGGCCAATTAGGATCTTCACACATTGGGGGGATACGTAGTGCTCGAGGGGAGTTGCTGACCTCACCAGAAGACATTAATGATAGATTCTCCTCTTTTTTCCATGATCTATACACTTCCAGAACCAGTGGCGGCCCATCGGCATTGCAGGAATATTTGAACAATATCCCATTCCCTACATTATCTGATGAGCATAGGGCAATGTTGGATATGGATATCTCCCTAGAGGAGGTCCAGACTGCTATTGGGAAACTGCAGATAGGAAAGACCCCTGGGGTGGATGGACTCCCTACGGAGTTCTATTCTCAGAATATGGAGCTTCTTGCACCTAAACTCACATCCCTTTTCTCTAAACTTGCTGGTGGTAATGCTCTGCCGGAATCTATGGAGGAGGCGATCATTGTATTGATCTATAAACCGGGCAAGGATCCTCAGGATTGCACGTCATACAGGCCCATTTCACTACTTAATGAGGATACTAAAGTGTTGGCCAAGATCCTTGCCACCCGCTTGTCGTCAATTATATCGACACTGATTCACGTTGATCAGACTGGCTTTATGCCGGGCAAGGGGACAGATATTAATATCAGACGCCTCTTCCTCAACCTGTCCATTGCCCATGATAACTGTGGACGAAGGGTGATCGCCTCCTTGGATGCTGACTCTGTGGAGTGGGAATATCTTTGGGGAGTGCTAAAGGGATTTGGTTTTGGCCCTGGTTTTCTCCAATGGCTACAGTTGTTATACCATGCCCTGAGGGCTAGGGTGCGCACCAATGATAGGATCTCTGATCCCTTCCTACTCCACAGAGGCACTCGCCAGGGGTGCCCACTGTCGCCTAGTTTGTTTTCCCTTGCCTTAGAGCCTCTGGCGATTTTAGTTAGAGAATCTTCGGAGGTCAGGGGGCTGCAGATTGGTAGAATTGAAGAGAAAATATCCCTATACGCGGACGATGCACTACTTTATTTGAATGATGCGGGGCTGTCTCTTTTGGCTGCCCTGGCTATTTTTGACAAATTTGGTAGTGCATCAGGGATCTGAATAAATTGGTCTAAATCGGCCCTCTTTCCTTTGGATAGTGGGGTCCTGTTGCGGCGGGCAGTGCACCTCTTCAGTGGGTATCGGAGTTCAAATACCTCGGGGTTCGGGTATCCAGGGATGTTACCCAGTATTATAATTTAAATATGCTTCCTCTGCTCCGTCCTCAGTTGTGGGCGAGATTTGGAATCAAAACCCTAAGAGATATAATGCCTAATGGGGTACTGATGTCCTTTGCGCTTATGTCAAGGGCATATGGGCTCCCGGGATGGATGTTTTTCCGCTACGCCCCGCTGCGCCACGCGACTAGGGCACAGTTCCCTGTCCCTCCTCTCCTCCAATTAGATCCTTTGGAGGATCTGCTATCCAGTAGCGATCTAGAAAAGCCTCTTTCGGCCCTATATACTACGCTGCTACCTAGGGAAATTCCCAAAATGGACAGGCTGTGGAATGCCTGGAAATTAGATATCCCCACTCTGGATAGAGAGGATTGGGAGACCTGTCTGGAGCATGGTCCCAAACTGGTGATCTCGGCCGGAGATAAACTGACACAAACAAAATTTCTACATAGGATCTATTTTACTCCGGCGAGACTATCTAAAATATACCCTGATAGGGATCCACATTGCCCTAGATGCCAAACCCAGATTAGCACGTATCTTCACATGTTTTGGGACTGTCCTGCATTGTCAAAGTTCTGGCTGGGAGTATATGATCACTTAAATATTAGGATGGATTTGTCTGTTCCCAGGACACCTGAGCTGGCCCTATTGGGAATACACGAGGATGAACACAGATCTCATCATAGTAAAATTTAATCTCGCTCCTCTTTTATTATGCCAAAAAGGAGATCCTTAGTAGATGGACCTCTGCTAGTCCTCCGGTCCTCTCCTCCTGGGAAAATAGAATCAACACTTGTTTGCCCCTCTACAGGCTGACATATATTAGTAGTCGAGGTTGCCCCTGGAAGTTCGACAAGGTATGGCTCCCATGGATCTATTAGTAGTGTAGTCCTTGAACTCCTATGATGGCTGACAGGTCATGAGATGGTGGGTGGGAGGGGATGGACTGATCTGTTATCTTGCTGTTCCGGGTGTGTAATTTCCCTTTATATATTTCCTCTGATATGGATGTTGCCCCCCCCGGCTCCTTATTCTTATGCTTATTGACTTGCCTGATAGGATTGCCTAGCATGATCTTTAATTAATGTACTAAATGGAGTTTATGTAATTGCATTGGATACTGTATGATATCTCTTATGTGAGCAAGAGTTTACCTCTAGTTATATATATGATCCGCATGATAATGTAAGTTTCTACATATGTTTGTTTACTCCTTTTTTGTACTGTATTTTATTCTTTTCAATAAAGCACTCCTGATTGTTAAAAAAAAAAACTCCTCTTTGTTTCCCTGCAAAGGTAAAGCATAATGGGCTACTATGCTCTGTGACTGACTGGAGTTGTGTGTCATCAGCCGCCAGTCATGGCATGACCCCTAATAGAAACGGCATGTATGTGAAGGGATGTGCCCTTTCTAAAGGGCGCCTGCGCCCTTTAACGTTATTTCCGGTATCACTGACGTCATTTCCGGTTCACTTCCGGTCCTGTGGAACGCACGCCATGAACTGCGTTTTTACACCCACAGCTCCATTTGAGGCTTGTTTTTATCATACTTGTTGTAAGTACCCACTCCCTTCTTTAATAAAACCTTTTTAATGGTACTTCACTATCAGTTTCCTTCTATTTTTACTTCTGGGTACCTGCTGTGTTCTGGCTGAGAAACTCTTTAAAGGATTTCCGGACCTGAAGGCATATCAATCATAGGATTCTTTACCAAGCTTTAAATGACCCACCAAACTGAAAAGCTGGGGGTCGTTGTGATCTGGTGAGTGGGGATACATGAGGGGGTGATGCACACCTAGATTTCTCTGAAGCACTTTATATTTACCTCACTGTGGATTCAGGGGCGTAACTAGAAATAGCAGGGCTCCATAGCAAAATGTTGTATGGAGCCCCCCTGCAAACAGCCCCCCCCCCACAGTTGCCCTAGTGTCAATGCAGCGTGACCTGTGCCACATACAGCGTGACCTGTTCCCAATGCAGCGTGACCTGTGCCCCATACAGCATGACCTGTGCCCAATACAGCCTGGTCTGCCTGTGCCCCATACAGCCCCACCTATGCAGAGGAAGAGGCAAGCCACCTGGATCAGCAGAGAGCCTGATTGCCCGCTGTAATAGCTTTCATTTGAATTTCCCGTCTTCCTGGGGCTCATCGTCACATAGCCCCACCTCTTGGCCCTTTGATGACACACATGTCCCGCATTGGATCGGCGTTCTGTCTATCAAAGGCACCGGGCCAAAAGGTGGAGCTATGTGACATGAGCCCCGGGAAAACTGGAAGTTCTAATGAAAGCTATTACATCGGGCAATTCAGCTCTCTGCTGATACGGACAGCTCGCCTCTTCCTTTCCTCTCTCTTCCCCTGGCTGGGAGACTGTGCCGGCGGTGCTCTTATCCTCACTGGGCCACACTAGGTTGCGGGCCCCATAGCGCCCGCATGGGTCGCTATGGTGGTAGTTACGCCCCTGTGTGGATTGGAGCACCTTTAGTCAATCTATTTGGACTTTATTTCCACTTATTGTATTTTGGACTTTCTTTTGGTCAACAAATGTTCACTTATTGTTGTTTGCGAGCACTATATTTATCTTTATATATTTTTTCAAGTGATTAGCACTTTGTGTATAGCAAATGCAATTTTTCTCAATTTTTTATTGTTTTTTGTTGTTTGATACACCAGTAGCGCGAGCCTATATATTTAGTATATATATTTTCACATATTAGTTTTTGACAATTCCTTTATTACAAAATAAAAAATAAAAAAAACAGTGCCCCCCAATGTAGATCCATCGTCAATAATGATGAGCGCCGCACCGCCAGAACACCCCTCCAAAAAAAAAAGAAAGACGCTCAGCACTCATTGACGGCTTACAGCTGAATGCCTCCTCCACCGTTTGACAGTTCTTATATAAGTAAGGCCGGGGCTACCAGGTGAGCCTTTTTTGGGCTCCGGCGGGGCAGTGGGTGATGTGATTGATGATGGATTTCCATTGGGGGGCATTGTTTTATTATTTTTTAATAAAGGAATTGTCAAAAACTATCTTTGTGTTTTTTTATTACTTTTTTTCACTTTTTTGTTAAATGGGTAGGGGTACTATGTACCCCATACTCATACATATGGGGGGGTGGGATCTGAGGGACCCTCCTCTTAAAGGGGGCATTCAGATTCTCTTACAACCACAGCCCAGGGTTGTGGGGAAGAGACCCTTGTCCTCATCAACATGGGGACAAGGTAATTTGGGATGGGGAGCAGAGTCCCCCAGTGGCCCAAAGTACCCGCATCCCCATGTTGAGGGAATGTGGACTGGTATGGTTCAGGGGGGTGCTCGCTCATCTCCCCCTTTCCTGACCTGGCAGGCTGCATGCCCAGATAAGGGTCTGGTATAGATTTTTTTAGGGACCCCATGCCAACATTTAAAAAAAAATCCATATCAGGGAGATGAGGGACTCCACGCCGTTTTTTTTTACAATTTTTTTACTGGCAAATTCTTTTATTTTTATTCAGCTGGGAGCCCATTGACAGCTGATGACTCAACCAGCTTTTACTGCGCCCTGATCGGGAAAAGCTTTGCCCAATCAGGGCGCAGAGTGCACTGTGCAGCGCGTTTTCAGGAGTGCGAACACAGGACAAAACTGAGCTGCATATTCAATATGAGGCTGAACCAGTGTTTTGTAAAGGGGTAGAACTATCTTTTGCCTCATGAATGTATGCCCATTTAATGCATGAGAGTATTTTTCTTGTTATCTTTGGCTTGGTTTTGCATGCTATTATTAACTCTGTGATCCAAAGGCACCCCAGACTCCTTTCCATCACAAATTCTCCCAGGGGAACCCCTCCTAATGTGTTGTTTGCATGTGTATTTATGACACCCACGTGTAGAAGAATTATAACTTAATTCTTCTCAATAATGAACTTCATGTGTCATGTAGCTGTCCAATTTTTTTAAGGTCTTCTTGTAATGATGATTCACCCTGTGCAAAATGTATTTCCCTGTATAAATTAGTATCATCAGCAAACGCTGAAATTGAGCTCTTGATTCCAACCTCTATATCATTAATAAACAAATTGAACAGCATTGGCCCAACAGACAGAACCCTGAGGCACACCACTAACAACTTTAGACAATTCAGAGAATGAGTCATTAATCACTAGTCTCTGGACCCATTCATGTAACCCATTTCCTATCCATGTACATAAAATTTCATTAAATCCAACAGACCTTATTTTATAGATTTGTTTTATAAATTATTAACTCAGCCTTGAAAGGCAAGTCAGTCATCCTTTCGTGCAACAAATGAATTTGCCATCAACCTAGTCCTACATCTGTTTTACACTGGGGCCACCATTCAGTGTGTCAGAAATGCATTAATTGCATTTAGGTATTTATAGAAAGGATTATAGAATTGGTGTTTACATGTGTTTCTCGTATCTGCTGACCGTAAAACAAAATTATATGTCATTTGCTATGCTGTCAGCAAGGAAACATGATGTGGATGAGAAATGGTCCAGTTAGAGTACAGTAAACTACTTACATATCAACATTTTAAGTGCTTATGTCTTGCATGCACTAAGTATTAATAGGCCACAGCAAAGCATTCCCTGAGTTATCGATTTGCAACCTTCTTTATTACAAGCGCTAATAGGATTAAATAGCCTTTATCTCATGACATTAATTAGTCCCATAGGGACTGAAGAATATCACCATCAATAGTTTTTCTGTCACTGATAATAAATGTATTTTAGGGCTATAGAGCCTTACATAAAATTAGTTTTGGTTTGTGCCTTCCTCGATATCATGAAACGCAGGTGACCATACTGAATTTCATATTGTGTTTTTAGTTATGTATCTTAGATCATAGACCTAATTTTAATTAGATGCATGTTATACTTTTACATACAGAGACATAACTAGCCTACAGGTATACTTTCTAGAGCAGCCCATCACTACTCTCCCCTCCTAAACTATATCAGGCCACTTACTGTTAACATTGGGAGGGTAATCTGCCAGGCAGCAGTGGCAAAGCTTACCACCTTGCAAGGCACCTTGTTCCCATGTTAATAGGGACAAGGCCCCATCACTCAGTCTGTCCCCCAACAGGGAACTTATTGGAATCTGGAAGCCAATATAAGCCGAATAAAGGAGACCCCAGATATCCAATCCCCAAGTAAATGAGTATGGTGTACATAGTACCCATTGTTACTTATTCATAAACAAAAAAGGTAAACAGTAAATAAAACGTTCATACCAAGAAAAAGTCACACTAAAAAAAAATAAAAAATAAACAGTGTTTCACAATTTAACATCAATCACATCACAATGATATTGACCTGCCGCCATGATGACCCACTATTACCAGTGTTGCCATGACACTACTCCTGTAACAATTTACATATACCTGTTGCCGCTGAAATCAAAGCAAAAGCATCAAGGATCCTGGGTGATGTCATTAACCAACTATGGTCATGACCATATTTAGTCAATGACTTCATACAGGAGCCCCAGCACTGTTGTTTACATTCCAACAGCATCAGGGATCTGTCATATCACTGAAATATAACAAACTTTTAGTTTATACTTTTTTACAAACTTCAGCCGGAGATTTAGGCGAGTGAACTGACCAAATATGGCCAGTTTGTTTACCTGTTCACTGAACTGCAAACAGATTGGGTTTAGACTGAACTCGTGTTCAACCCGAACCCTAAAGCAGGAATGACATGGATCATTCATATATCTTTTCATATTAATTCACTCCTGGCCACAAAGACCATATCACAAGGCCTGGTGAATTAAGTCCCTTCAACGTGTAGTGATCTGCTGCCCTCGACTGTCAGTATTTGTAAATAGCTGTGTCCTATTATGTATAGCACTTCTGCCTCTGGGTTGTTGGGTTGGAAACCCAAGAAGGAGGAAGTAAAGAGAGAGTCTAAGGCCAGGTTCACAACTATGCGAATTAGATGCGGGTCTCTCCGCATCCAATTCGCATAGCAGGAGAATGTGACTGGCTCCCTATGGAGCCAGTTCACATATCTCTATTGCTGCTGCGGAGCTCACTGCACAGAACGCTGTGCATCTTTGGCTCTGTTTCAGGGCCAAATTCAGGCATAGAATCATCCCTGATTCGTCTCTGAAATGGGGAACAGGGATGCACAGCGCTCTTGTGCCATCCGCAGTGGGTTACAGTGTGAACCCGGCCTGAGTCCACATATCTTGTCCATGGAAAATCTGCTTCTGAATCCAGACCAGAAGCAGGGGTTATTAGGTAAATGCTCCAATGTTTTATAGTTTATTATTCTTCCCATTGCTTCTGGATATACATAATATCTAAAGACTCATGACAGAAGTATATCTGTCCCCTTGCTGTTATCTTACATGCACTATAGCAGATGTTGTCATGTTAATAGGTGAACCTGTCTATTGCAATAGATTTTATATACAGCTCTTGTTATTTTAGTGGAACTTGTCCCTTCTGATCTGGGATTCTATAGATAGTTTTTGCTCAGTTTAACCCCAAGGAAACCTATAGAGCACCGCTCCAAGCACCAGCATACAGGGAATCTGGCGACTCCACCAGTAACAGGGTGCCAGTATCCATTGAGGGCTCATACAGCCTTCTATAGCTACCTATAATAAAAGTGGACACACTTTCAAGTGGATGCACTCAAACAGACAGCCCAGTTTTTGTGTAAAAAAAATTGGCTTCAGCTAGAATCCTTCCACGCCCATCTTACATAGTTACATAGTTTGTCTGCTTGAAAAAAGACACAAAGTCCATCCAGTTCAACCAATAAAAAGAGGAAAACAAAACATTTTTTTTACAATCCTATATACACAATTCCATACACACAGTTAATCCAGAGGAAGGCAAAAAAACCCAGCAAAGCATGATCCAGTTTGACCCAGCAGGGGAAAAATAACGCATCTAATCCATTTCACTCTCCCACTGGCTTAATCATAGAGATAGTTTTACCACAAGGCTCAAAAACCAGTATAGACAGGTCAGGTATCTGATGCCCAAAGGGATTTAGAGGTCTGGTTGCATGGCAGATTAAAAGCTACTGGGGACTACGTTGCAGCACAAGCAGGCTGACCCAGAATTCAAGTGCTACACTATGGTTTCTGATGGTCAGAAACTGCAATCCAATCTGATTGGACAATGACTGGAGGATCTCCCTGTTATTGCTGATCTTATCTTTAGGTCTCCAACACCAAGATGGATGCCACATTGCGAGTATCCTCAAGGGACCCTGCAACTGAACTTTGCATTCATCATTTATCTGGAGGTAGAGTTGGGCGAACAGTTCGATCTGAGAAAAAATTCAGCCTGTTCAGATAACACCAGAATTTTCGGGACACTTGGTGGGATGTTCGCCCACCGAGCACCACACAATGCACTGCGCACTGCACAGTGCATTCTAAGCCCTGATTGGGCAAAGCTTTGCCCAATCAGGGCACAGTGAAAAGCTGGTTGTTAATGAGCAGGCCGGGAAGCTGGACATTGCGTCCTTAACAACAGATGAGTCATCAGCTGTCAACAGGCTTCCCCGCTGACAGGTGAATAAAAAAAAAACATTGCAGGCAATAGAAAAAATGTAGTGTGGGTCCCCCCCCAATCCATATCAGAGCCTCTGAATCTGGTATGGGTTTTAAAGGGAACCCCACACAAAACTTTTTTTAAAAAATGGCCTGGGGCCCCCCTCAAATTTCATACTATACCCTTAGGTCTGGTATAGATATTGAGGGGAACCCCTAAGCCATTTATTGATTTTTTTAAATGGCGTGGGGTTCCCCTAAAATCCATAACAGGCCCTTATCTCAGCATGCAGCCTGGCAGGCCTGGAAAGGGGAAGGACGAGCGAGCGCCCCCCTCCTCCTGAACCATACTAGGTCACATGCCCTCAACATCTGGAAGCCCCCTTTAATCAGGGGGACCCCCAGTTCCCGGCCCCCCATGTGAATGAGTATGGGTTCATTGTACCCCTACCCATTCACCAAAAAAAAGCGTCAAAAAGAAATAAAAACACAGATACAGTTTTTGACAATTCCTTTATTAAAAATAAAAAAACAATGCTCTCCAATGCAGATACATCATCAATCATGACGCCCGCTGCCACTGCCACCGCCAGACCCGAAAAAAAAAGGTTCCGCCCATGACGAAGGCTAATCGCCAACTGCAGGCTTTGCCATTTACTGTGTGTGTGTCACCGGCGCAAAAACCCCTAATTTCTCAAAAAAATAATATACAAATTTTTCAACCTTGTGTGTCAGGGTTGCTGCACTCAAATAAAACCCTTCACTAGAATGGGTAAAAAATGCTAATTGGTGTGTGTGAATGCGCTACTCCCATAATTAACCACCACTTGCAATGTTCATTTTCTATTACTCCAAATAATCACTTGTAAATATTCTCATACGCATATACTCAGAGCTTTAAATCAAAAAACATATAAATATATAACCATATATTATTCAATATATGCAAAAAAAGTCCTTCAAACATGTTGCAAAATCTTGTAACCATTAATGTGACTGGAGTGCTCCTAAGTTCCTTCAATATTCATATGTGACTGAGTGAGACACCTCCACCATTTAGATTGGCCACTCACCAGATGCTTAATTAAAGATGCGCCTTTGGTTCATTCAAGGGATAACCACTCCACCTAAGTAACACTCCTCACCGGCTAAAAACATGGACTCTAGTATTCCTCATAGGAAAGCATAGGGACAAAAAGCGATCATATCGCAATATGTTTGAACTATTTATTTTAAAATTCAAAGTAAGAATGACCACTCACATTTAAAAGTGCCCTCGAGCCGGCACGAAGCTTATCCAGCAGTTACGGACGGGTGTATGGCTGTTTGCATGGTCCGCTTGATAGTAATGTGCGGTCTCCACGCTCGGCTTGCGCTCCAAGCCTCGTTCCCATTCACGTCCGGTCACCTGATGCAAGAAAACTCCCAGCAGCCTCCTTTACGCGTTTCGCATCACAGAATGCGTCATCAGGAAGCTGCCGTTTGATTGGTGCATGCTCTATTTATACTACATATGGCCGGAAGTGGATGTTCCGCCATTTTAACTAAGGTTATATTCCCATCTATGACTTCCTTCCTAGTACCGCCATTTTAACTGAGGGCTTTGCCCACTTTATATATCCTAGATCTACATAGCCATTTCCCCTTGTTATCATTACTTGTATTCAATATTTGGATATATTTATAAACTAGATTTTGACCCATCTATACCTGCTGGAGAGGCTTTTACAATACCTTTAACATTTTGCACATTTAAAACATTTTTTGTACATTTTACCCATTCCGCCCTAACCGCTGATCCATATGGAATATGGAACAGCAAAAAACGGTCTTTATTTCTTAAAAAATTCCTAAAAAAATATATGTATAACCCCTATTTTCCTTTATTACATTACGTTCATATTCATTATATTCATGCAATAAAACATATTAATGAGGAAAAAAAAATATATATACTAATGAGGAAAAAAATATATGTAAATGAAAAATTTTTTGGTTTAAATAAAAAATAAAAAATATATAAATAAAAATAAAAGAAAGGGAAAAAAAGGGGAAGAAAAACATATATATAAAATACAAATAAAATAATAATAGTTGAAATAAAATAAAATAAAAAATAAAAATAAAAAAATAAAATAATAATAAAATAAAATAAAAATAAAAATAAAAAATAAATAAAAAATAAAGAATAGAAAATAAAATAAAAAATAAAAAATAAAATGAAATAATAATTAGAGGCTGCTGGGAGTTTTCTTGCATCAGGTGACCGGACGTGAACGGGAACGAGGCTTGGAGAGCAAGCCGAGCGTGGAGACCGCACATTACTATCAAGCGGACCATGCAAACAGCCATACACCCGTCCGTAACTGCTGGATAAGCTTCGTGCCGGCTCGAGGGCACTTTTAAATGTGAGTGGTCATTCTTACTTTGAATTTTAAAATAAATAGTTCAAACATATTGCGCTATGATCGCTTTTTGTCCCTATGCTTTCCTATGAGGAATACTAGAGTCCATGTTTTTAGCCGGTGAGGAGTGTTACTTAGGTGGAGTGGTTATCCCTTGAATGAACCAAAGGCGCATCTTTAATTAAGCATCTGGTGAGTGGCCAATCTAAATGGTGGAGGTGTCTCACTCAGTCACATATGAATATTGAAGGAACTTAGGAGCACGCCAGTCACATTAATGGTTACGAGATTTTGCAACACGTTTGAAGGACTTTTTTTGCATATATTGAATAATATATGGTTATATATTTATATGTTTTTTGATTTAAAGCTCTGAGTATATGCGTATGAGAATATTTACAAGTGATTATTTGGAGTAATAGAAAATGAACATTGCAAGTGGTGGTTAATTATGGTAGTAGCGCATTCACACACACCAATTAGGCTTTGCCATTTGACAGATCTTATATAGGTAAGGGCCAGGGCTACCTAGTAACGTTACCTAGTGGCACCACCCCCTTGTGATATCACTGACCCAGCATGCACTGGTTGGGTTCTATGTGGTTAAAATGTGGTTGTCTGTACAGATGATGCACTAACATCTTTGCATTGGTTCTCAATGTACTACTGTACTTTTCCTATATAAAACTCAATAAAATTTCATATTAAAAAAAAATCTCTAGGAGGCTTTTTTTGTGGCCTAATTGTTTTCTCTGCATTTGTTTAAAAAGGGTGCTGAATTTACTATTTAATATTTGAACAGTCATCAGAAGGAAAAGTTAAAATCTTGGCAATATGGGACAACAATCATAAAAAAAAAGTCAAAATCACACAAAACGTTGCTGTCAGAAGGTTAGGACCTGGAATAAACAATGCAGTCTTACCACTGGTTTAGAGAAATTTTGAGCTTTATAAATTTCAGCAATGTGCTTTACAAATGTTTTTAGAGCTTTGCATGCTTTGCAGTCCCAAGTAAATGAAAAAATGGGAAGGAGGGAGGGGGGATACTGGGAGGATGTAAGCCTCATAACAAAACCTGCAAAGATCATGTGACCGCTCAACTAATCAAAGAGTGGCAGGCCATACATGGTGCAATTTTTTTTTCTGGAACCAGGGGTTGCAGGAAAGAAATTTGCATGATTCCCCCATCAACATAGACAGTGTTGACAGGGGAATCAGCAATTGTCTTCTCCCTGGGGAGGAGTGGATTGTCTTCTCCCTGTGGAGGAGTGGAGAAAGCCATCCCTGAAGGGAGAAGAGAGTGATTATCGCTAGTGGCTATAGCAGCTGCTAGCAATAATCATAAGAGAATACGGCAGGCTGGTTATACCCAAGTTGATCGATCGATCAACTGGGTACATTAAGCCTGCCCATTAACTGCTCAAATCTGAACCTGCCGAGATTCAAACCTTGTATGGCCGGCCTTATAGGCAGTAAAATGCAGAGAATACTCCATGGATTACTGCAGGCTGTACAACGCAGCTTGAATTTCATAAATGGCACATAAAATACAGTCACAGTGAGGAGTAAAGACTGCAGTGACCATCAGAAAGAATGTACCAGTATCAGCTCTCCATTATAAATTGTGATCTATATTTTCCCTTAAAGCCACAGTGTGCAGATATTTAGTTTTTATACCTAGCTCCTTAAAAACATTTAGTAAGATCAAGCTAAGAAAAGAGGTACTTCAAGGTACCTGGTTTCACTGTGCCTCGACAAGTTAATCACTCACACTTGAGTTAACTAAGCACAAGGGATTGATAGTAGTTGTTACTTGTCATTTTTCATGTGAAGACAGAGCTATGTGTATGCATTCGGTTAATAAAATCTGCATATAATAAATTGTGCTCATATAAATGACAGTAAAATAAACTGTTATTCAGGATTTTATTAATGGAGTGTTGAGTTGTCATCACTTATGTATCTAATTTGCATAAAACTGTAAATCATTGAAACATCTACCTGTCTTTACTCAGGTCGATTGTGCATGGAAGCCTAATTTTATTCTATCCCTGGTTTGTACTTCCTTTCCTTTACCCTCCCCTCCCCCCTTCCATGATCCTATATACTCCCCATTCTTAGCGGTTTATACAATAGTACATCTGCACTGTATCTTCCTCGATCGCCCACCCATAATATGTGGGAGTTCGACGTTGACCCTACTTCCCCTGATAGGAATTCTTTTTCCTCATGACTTGTATCTTACTATAGATTTATTCTAAAAATGTATTATCTAACCTCATTTATTTTTTACCTTCTTTTTTCTCCAGTCTTTCCTGGTTCCTCTTCACTCTTCTCCTCTTTCATGCCCATTCAAATAGGTTCAATTAACCAGAACTTCACAAATATCAGTACGTGCTGTTTCCTAGATCATCCACTATGACTCCTCTAAACATTTTTTCCCTGAATGTTCAGGGCATCAACATACCACAGAAGAGATCTAAAGCATTTCGCTCTTTTCATGCTCAAAAAGCACACTGTGTGTGTTTACAAGAAACATACTTCAAAATAAACTCCACACCCAAATACATAAGTTCTTTTTATCCACAAATATTCACAGCCTCAACTACCACCAAACAACGTGGAACCCTCATAGCTTCCCACCACTCCATCCCATTCACACTTCAAACAGACATTAAAGATCCCGAAGGGAGATACTTAATTCTTACAGGAAACATTATGGACACAGCCTGTTACCATAGTTTCATATTACGCACCAAATAAACAACCCACACCTTTCCTCTTACACCTGATGCAGGTAATTTCCCCACATAAGATTGGAACAATTATCATGTGTGGTGATTCCAATCAGGTACTCCACCCATTCCTAGATAAATCACCATACCTCTCACCCCAAAATCCAAATAAATTGTCTTTTTTTCAGCTTCTTTCTAAACATAAACTAGTAGACACTTGGAGAGAAAACAATCCTGCTAAAAGAAGATACACATATTATTCACACCCTCACCAAACGTTTACATGCATCGACCATATATTTTTAACCCTGACATATCCCCACTAACACTTTGGTAAGCGCACAAACCAGTAATGCATGGAATATTTCAAAGACATTCAGCCATATTGAAACGTGAATGCAGAAATCTTGCTCGCAAGTAGAGTCTGGATTTAACACTTCCTTTGCATTATATCAGGATAATCCCACCTCAATGAATAAAACCCAATTAGAAAAGGCCCGATTGGAATATGATTTATTTCTCACAGAATAAGCAGAAAAATCTCTTAACAGATCTAAACATACTTTCTATATGAAATCTAATAAAGCAGGCACTTTAATGGTAGGAGCTCTCAAATCAATTAACAAACCATCCAAACCAATAAGAATTAAATTATCAAATAATATCTACACATGCAACCCTGCCAAAATTGTACATAAATTTAATTCCCATCTAGCTACCTTATACACGGCAACTAACAAATTTAGTCCTATGGCATCTGAAACCTTCTTTTCCCAAATAAATCTACCAGAGCTAACTAGTGACCAAAAAAAAAAACCAGCTCGATTAACCCATTTTAGTAGATGACGCAGCTAAAACTATAAAAGGGCTAAAAAAGAATAAAAGACCTGGTCCCGACGGATACTCGGCCTTCTATTATCAAAACTTTTCAGAAACATTATCCCCTATGTTGGTGGACGCCTTTAATACTTTGTTAGACGGCCACTCCTTCAGACAGGAATCACTAACAGCAACCATCTGCATGATTCCAAAACCTCATTCTGATGACACCTCTTGTACAAACTATCTCCCTATCTCCCTTCTGAACCTTGACATAAAAATCCTAGCAAAAATTCTGGCCAATCATCTTAATAAAATCATTGGTAAACTTGTACATTGTGATCAAGTAGGATTTATGCCTACACAACAAGCTAATGACAATATACGTAGGGCAGTCCTTTTAGCCCATATCGCAAAAAAAAATCACTGCATCCCATCTTGCTTTCTCTTCCTCAATATCAAGAAAGCTTTTGATTCCTATTCTTGGACTTACTTAAATTATTCACTACAGAAATGTGATTTTGGTCCACACTTCATGAGATGAATTGCTACTTTATACGACAGCCCTCGGGCATATATAAAATATGCCGGACATTCTTTTCCTCGATCTCCATCCTCTTTTCCTTTCTTTTCTCTCTATTTTTCACCTCCTCTTACCTTTTTTTTTTTTTTTTAATGATTTTGAAGCTCTTGATAATGCGGAATTTAACTCTCTTCCCCAACATATCTGCAATCTATGCAATTCTTTCTAATAGTTTGATTAAATTTGTTATGTACACACAAAATCTTTTTGTACTAACATTCTTGATCATTTATGGTTATACCTTATATACTTTGTATGTCTATATACCTACATAATAACAAGCTTCATTCCTCCTGTTTTTTTATATCTCAATATCATACCTGTTGTTACCTTATGTAAACTTAATAAAATCATTTGACAAGGAAACCTCTAACTGTATTTCACATGAAAATTGAGACACAGGTGAACCATAAGATAAATGCACAAAAGATCATTAAATCTGCTCTTTATGTATTTATCAGTCAAGAACAAGGCACGTTATCTCCTCTGAACTACCAGGATGCAATCATATGACACACGAACATGTAAAGCATGCTGTAGGTGCTTATTAGATTTCAAGGACCTATCATCAGTATACCAATTTAAGCTCAGGAGCCACATATACAGGCAACATGATGTGCATATGCAATTATGCTTGCTGAAATTAACATAGAGTTTAAAAATCACATGGAATTCTCTAGGATTCTTTATAAATGAGTGTCAAGTGGAATGACCCTTTGTGTTTCCTCTGCATGCATATATGTTCCTCGGAGACTGTTTCCTTACCACTTAACTCATAGTGCTGCTTGTACCGTCTTTGGTCCCTGTGGCTTTTTGCTCTTAGCTTTGTGGTTGTATTGGCATTTATCTTCATTGAATCGCATTTACAAACTATTAAGCACAGTCAGATACATTCTAAGTGCTTCTTCCAGCCACCCCCTTCCTCAGCTCCTGCTATATCCAATTTAGTGTCTTCCTCTCATTTAGAATCTTCCTTTTCATCACTCCCACTGGGTCATCCATCAAAACGGCTAACCTGGGAGCTAAAAAACTCCAGGGAAAGGAAGTCCAGACAAATAGACAGTTGTTTGCTATAATATTTAGCCTAATCATGCTTATTTGGGACTGATTCCTTTGGGAAATACAAACGTCATGTAGCTTCTCATTTTTCTAAAAGAAGTTTACCAGTCTTTTTTCTTGTTATTTGCCACCCAGGAAAAACAAAATAATTGCTTGCAATTTGTTAGCTCAGCAATTTTCCACCTGCAGCATTGTAATGCTTAAAGCCTAGCTAAACCCACAAACATAAAAATAATTTAATATGTGCATCTTACCAGTTCTTTGATATGGTGGTTGCATTAGGTTTTTTTTTTCTTTACATTTACCTGGTGACACACTTTCTGATCTAGGGTAACAACACACACACTGTGCTATATCTATGGAAGAGTGATGTTGTCACCCTAGGACAGGGCTCCATAATTTATTATGAAGATGTAGTCTGGTAAGTGAAGGCAGAGCTGGGAACAGTGTAAATGATAACATAATGGTGTTTTGTGCTTATCAAACAAATATAACAACAATTTTGATGGTATATTGATGTAGCACCCTGGAGTTTAGGTAGGGTTGCTCCTCACAAATTTACTTGCCAGGAATAATTATCCTGGTTGATTGTTAGAAATCTGTTGATTTCTCCCTAAGTTTGGCCTTGTTGTACTTTTCTCTTCTACCACTAGGTGACCAGGTACCTGGTGGTACTAGATATGAGAAGGGCACCACGAGGTCAGGTTATGGGTTTATGGGGTGTCTCAGCCAATGGGCAGGGGTTTTCTTGGACTGCTGGGAGAGCCTATATATTCGGGTGGAATCAGGTGATCTATGTTTTGTGCCACCTGGATGGCTGTCTGGGTGGACATGTCTTGTACTGCTAGCCCGGAGATGGGGCCTATCCCGGGTACATGGTTGCTAGGCTGCCTGGGGGCCTATCCAGAAGCAAGAGAGCAGCACAGGGTTGGAACTGCGGCTTGCAGTCCAACCAAAAGTGACGGTTCTGCCGGCTGAAGAGCCTGTCATGGTCAGAGGTAGAGGGGAAGCTGTCGCCAGTGAGGGACTATCCGCCTAATTACCAGGGACCACAGTGAGTAACTGAAGCAAGTACCGGAGCAGCATTCTCACCAATCGGGGACGGTGAAGAATCGGGAAACTTCAGTGGGTATCAAGCCAGGGACCCAGCCAGCGGAGGGGACGCTTGCAGAGCAGCCTTGTGTGTCAAGCCAGGGTCCAAGCAGGCCAGTGGGGGGTGAAGCTTGAGAGGTATCTAGAGTGCCAAGCTAGGGACCCAGCAGAAAAGTGGAGGTGACACTTGAGGAAGATATCACCGTGAAGATTAAAGGAGCTCAGGGGATTTAGTGGCAGTGAATCAATGGGTCTAGTGAGAGACCAGAAGCTCATTGGGCTAAAGAACTACAAGGAGCGATTGTAGTAAAAGTGAAAGAACTGTTACCTTTGTATTAGGAACTATTAAAGACTGTTGCCATAGGCGACAGCATTCCTGCACATGCAGATGTGGCTTCTTGCTGGATGCCTTTCCCTGAAGGGCTGTCCTCCTATTGAAGTCTCTGAGACTGCCAATTAATCTTGCAACTATCTAAGGGTGTCCTGGCCCTAACCCTCTCTCCCCAAAAAGGTTTGTTAATCGCTTGCTGACAGCCTCACGCAGATATACTGCGGCAGAAGGGCTCGTACAGGTAGAATCACGTGCCTGTACGTTCCCCTTTAAGAGGCGGCCAGCGGGCGCACGCCTGCGGCAAGCTCCCTGAGTCGGGTCGCGGGTCCCGCGGACTCAATCGCCGCTGGGATACCCGCGATCGCCTCATGGGGAGGAAGAATGGAAGATGCTAATGTAAACAAGCATCTCCCCGTTCTGCCTAGTGACAGTGTTACTGATCTCTGCTCCCTGTCAGCAGAGATCAGTGATGTGTCCATGCCCCCCACAGTTAGAAACACACCCCTAGGACACACTTAACCCCTACACTGCCACCTAGTGGTTAACCCCTTCACTGCCAGTGTCATTTACACAGGAATCAGTGCATTTGTATAGCACTGATTGCTGTATAAATGACAATGGTCCCAAAAATGTGTCAAAAATGTCCGATGTGTCCGCCATAATGTCGCAGTCACGATAAAAATTGCTGATCACCGCCATTTAAAAAAAAAAAATATTAATAAAAATGCCATAAAACTATCCCCTATTTTGTAAATGCTATAACTTTTGCACAAACCGATCAATAATCGCTTATTGCGATTTTTTTTACCAAAAATACGTAGAAGAATACGTATCGCCTAAACTGATGAAAAAAAATAGTTTTTTTTATATATTTATTATAGCAAAAAGTAAAAAATAATGCGTTTTTTTTCAAAATTGTCGCTCTTTTTTTGTTTATAGCGCAAAAAATAAAAACCGCAGGGGTGATCAAATACCACCAAAAGAAAGCTCTATTTGTAGGAAAAAAAGACATCAATTTTGCTTGGGAGCCACGTTGCACGACCGCGCAATTGTCAGTTAAAGCGACGCAGTGCCGAATCGCAAAAAGTGCTCTGGTTAGGAAGAGGGTATATTCTTCCGGGGCTGAAGTGGTTAAGAGAAATAAACTTTCTTTTGCATTCAAGAAGTGTCTGGTTCCCAATAACTTTAACTACTCTGCACAGGGCCGTCTTTAATATTGATTGGACCCTGGGCAAAAATTTTCTTGGGGCCCCCCCCCATGCAATTTCACTCTCCACCTGCTCTAAGACATACAATATATAGCAGCTAGACTTAAAATCAGTTTACTGTATCAGATCAGGCAGCAATTGCGACTGGTTGCCAGCATATCATTACTGCTTACTAACTGGTTGCTAGAGGTTATAGCACACATTACGGCTCACTGATTAGTTGCCAGAGGTTAAAGCACATCTTCTCCTCACTGCAGGGGAGCATGATATACATATGAATGCCCCCTTTATTTACATATCAATGCCGCCGGCCGCAGCTATTTTGTTAGTAATGCCGCCACTATTTACATATGAATGCCGGTTATTTACATGTAAACACAGGGTCTGCTGGTGAGTCATCTGTACACAACAATAGGGCAGAGCTGGGCAGCTTTAGTACCAGCACTTCACACTGAGATATCGGGACACAGCACTGGACTAAAACTTCAAGGGACAAGGGAATTTCAACTTGGATAGTTGGCAAGTATGAGGCAGCTGCTTTGGGCCCCACAACAATGACAGGGCCCAGGGTAGCTGCCCCTTTTGCCCTGCCTTAAAGACAGCCCTGACTCTGAACCAACCATGCCTCACAACCGACTACATACAGAAGTATGTCAGCTATCCCTGGCCCTGGAGGTCCTCATTAGATCAAAGGAGGCCTAGGACCTTGCTACGTTTAAAAGACCAATAAACAGAAAATAAGAGAACTTTATTGTTAAGGTTTCTGTACACATTTAAAGTGGACTTATTACAATTTGATCTTCACAATTATTGGTAACTTTTCAACAGTACCCATTCATACTTCCCAACTTTTTGAGGTTGGAATGAGGGACACCTATTAGCAAAAGTATGTAGGCATAGGACACACTCCTTGCCATATCCCCTTAAAATAGAATTAAACAAACAAAAAAATATTAGTTAAACCCACTTCTTTTTTTACTACTACTAATCCTCTATATTGGCTTTTGAAAGTTACAAATGCAGCAATTAAAAAATTGTATGAAAGGTTTAGCACTGGAAAACACTTTTTTGAAAGATAACTAGTGCATTTTTTATACCACTATATAGTTTAGACCCAAACGAGGGACAAATGAAGAGGAAAGAAGGACAGAGGTACTTTGTTCCAAATCAGGCACAGTACCTCGGAATCAGAGACAGTTGGGAGCTATGCCCATTTATGGTATTTTTACATGAAAAAGTGTCCCTTGTTTGCCATAAATAAAAACTGCTGCTTGCCCTATCCTACCCTAGGCAGCCTAAATCATGCAGGCCCTGGCCAGCAGTCATTGCTGCAGAGAGTCTATTGATTTCAAGCAGCAGTTTGGCAGGAAAATAAAACAGGCTTTCTCCTTGTACATTACAAAACTAATTCCAAACTGTACAGAGAAGCAAAGTCCTTACAGTAAATTAACACTTATTGGTGAGATTGTTTGCTGTAGACCTTGTCTATTATTAGCTTGTATATTGGGATACATTTAAAAGACTATTGTTCCCATTTAAGAATAACTATGTCTTAGGATAAATGTTAATCTTTAAAAAAAAAAAAAAAATCTGTATTGCTATGGAAAAGCCTGTAATTTTTCTGGTTTTATGACTAAGAGAAAATAAAATGCATCCAACGAGGAACATGAATAGTATTGTTGGAGGTTGCTGTGGGTCATAAACTCCAAGACCATGAGTTGAAGAATCTGCAGTGTAGTCCCTCTCCACCCACCTTGTCCAGCAGTGAGTGACCCCTTTAATGTATTTTCCCACAATCCAGTGGACTTCCACAATTCCCTGGGCTTCCACAATCACCAGGACCCACTTTCAGGCACTTAGAGAGACCATGTCTGATGAAACAGCAGTTACTGGGCAAGTTAGTTGTTGCCAAGTGGGGGGTCCTGCTTTGTTGTTCAGGCTGCTGCATGAAAGTGCAAGAGCTTGAAACTTCATCTTAATCCCCAGTCACTGTGCTGGACTGCCTGCAAGCTGGCCCCAGAATATTGCCTCATTGAACACCCATTCCTGGAACTTCTGAGGCAACTTGGACATCCAGACTGGAGACTTCTTCCACCTCCCTTCTGTGACCTGCCCAGAGGCAGAGATCCCCGTTGTTGTCCAAGAGGGCTACCAGCTACAGCCAGTCTTCTTGTGAGAGTGGTGTTACCTCCCACCCCACAGGTAACTGTTTGCTCTAGACATAAGTAACTGTACTGTGCTGTTTAGTACTAGTGATTTAGTCTAATGCCGTGTACACATGACCGGACTTTTCGACCGAACTGGTCTGACGGAACGAATCCGTCAGACAATTAGATCATGTGTGGGCTTCATCGGACCTTTTCTGTCGAAAAATCAGTCTCACTTTAGATATATTACGTGTTTTAAATATTTCCGACGGACTCGAGTCCGATCAAAAAATCAGTCTGTCTGTATGCTAGTCCGATGGACAAAAAGGATGCAAGGGCAGCTATTGGCTACCGGCTATGAACTTCCTTATTCTAGTCCGGTCGTACGTCATCACGTACGAAACGATCGGACTTTGGTGTGATCGAGTGTAGGCAAGTCTGTTTCGTTGGAACTCCGTACAAAAGTCCTTCGGAGTTCAGTACGACGAAAAGTCCGGTCGTGTGTACACAGCATTATACTCTGTTCTCTTAGATACTATTATTCTGTATTGTATTGCCACCTAGTAGCCTTTGTGTGAACTACCTAAGGACAGCCCTGTACTACAATAGTTGCATTGCCTGTTATACTTTGTCTTATGCTGGTTACATGCCCTTTTATCATGTCTTTTGGCGTTGGCAATGTATCTTCCATTAATACGGTAAATTTAAAGTTGCACATTACTATTTGTCTGATTATTTGGCTGACGTCTCTCCATAACAAGTCTACCTTCTTTGGGTCTACAGAGGCTTCCCAAGCAACAAATATGCACACCACTGTACCTTGCGATTAGAGATGAGCTACGTGTCATACTAATGCTAAACATTTAGGATGTTTGATGTGCATGAACTTGACAGTTCCATGCTATCAATGGTTGCTTAAGAAACAACGGGAACCCACCTCGTCCTTAGCAACCACTGATGTCACCCTGCCCATTCACTAACATCCCCCATCCCTCCTCAGCATGGGGAGAAGGTACCTTGCCAAAGTTGATTTCTCTCTGGCAAGGTACCCTGCCAAGTTAAGTATGGTTGAGGGGATGAGTGCACACTCACCCCCACATCCTTTCATTGCTTGAATTAAGGGTCTGGTATGGATTTTGGTGGGACCCCACACAGTGTTTGTTTTTTGCTTGGGGTTGGAGATACAAAAGGTCTGGTATGCATGGGGGGGAGGGTGCACTATTTTATTTATCATTTTTGGTGTAGAATGTCCTACAGCAAAATTGACATACAAAGTAAAAAAAACTATTTTAAATTGCTGTAAATGACTTTTCTCTTTTTTTTTTGTTAAAAACAGCATTGGGACCCTCAAAGGTCTTACAAAAAACTTACACAGACCCTTAATGGTCAGGTATGTATTTGGAGTGGTCCTATGCTGTTTTTTTTTTACAAAGGAAAACAAGCTAGCAGGTAGCAAATTGACCACTTCATAGACAGGTTCTATGACAGGTGTAACCTGGGGAACAGGTAGCAGGTACAAAGCTCCCTGGGATGAGCAGTCTTTCAGGCACAGATACCAAATCCAGTGAAGTAGTGACAAACAGTGCATTGTTTATTTGTGATATGTACAAGTCTATATACAGGTGCTGTACAGTGTTCCAAAAACAAAAAGGAACAAAAATAGCCAAAACAAAACCTAGCCGTGTCTCGGTACTAACTAAACAATATTTACCGATCCTAACTACCAGGCTGAGCAAGCCTACAGCTTGTCAGCTTCCACATACTTTTTTGCTCTCCTACACAGAAGTTGTCTGAGTATCCCAGGCCAAGAGCAAAGGCTGTCTGCTCAGGTGAGCTTAAATTAGCCTGGGGGAGAGAACCAAGACCTGAACTGCACCATGGATCAGAGATCCCTGAACGTGTATGAGAGGAGCCTGGGAGATGTATAAACCCCGAACAGGACTTTTCCTGGCTCTCTCTGGGACGCTCTGCTACATATACTCCCCCCTTGTTTCAACCCCAGGGTTGGAACACCTGTAGCCCAACAGGAGTGAACACGGGACAGGGCATCTACATTTCCCATCTCAACACCTGGCCTGTGTTTTACAGTGAAGGAGTATTCCTGTAGAGTCAAAAACCACCGGTTCACCCTTCTATTAGTCTCCTTCTTTTGGGCCATCCATTTCAGGGGAGCATGGTCAGTTATTAACTCAAACTGGCGTCCTAATAAATAGTACTTGAGTGCGTCGACAGCTCACTTTATGGCTAAACATTCCTTTTCAATGACTGCATACTTTTTCTCATGGTCATTGAGCTTTCTGCTTAGGTACACCACAGGGTGTTCTTCCCCATTGTGTACCTGTGACAGTACTGCCCCGATACCAACATCAGACGCATCTGTCTAAACCAAAAAATCTTTGGAGAAATTGGGGGAGTACAGTACTGGCTGTGCACAAAGAGCCTTCTTCAGGACTTGGAAAGATTCCTCTGCTACTGAGGACCATTTCACCATTACACAGTCTTTCCCTTTCGTAAGGTCTGTCAGTGGGACAGCTATAGTTGCAAAATTTTGGATAAATCTTCTATAATACCCCGAAATGCCAAGAAAGGCCCTGACCTGCTTTTTGTTTGCAGGACGTGGCCACTCCTGGATGGCTTTTATTTTATTCACTTGAGGTTTTATGACACCACGGCCAATAGTGTAGCCCAAATACTTGGCTTCCTCTAGACCAATGGCACATTTTTTTGGATTTGCCGTAAAACCTTCTTTGAAGAGGGAATCAAGGACAGCCTAGACACGGGGCAAGTGAGACTCCCAGTCAGTGCTATGTACCACTATGTCATCTAGATATGCTGCTGCATATTGTCAGTGGGGTCTTAGAGTCCTGTCCATGGCCCTCTGAAATGTCGCGGGGGCATTTTGCAACCCAAAAGGCATTTTTTGGTATTGAAATGAACCCTCCGGGGTCACAAATGCAGTCTTCTCTTTGGCGCTACCAGTCAGGGGTATTTGCCAATAACCTTTTGTCAAGTCCAAAGTGGTCAGATAGCGAGCCTTGCCAAGTCGGTCTATAAGTTCGTCCACTCTGGGCATTGGGTACGTGTCAAACTTTGTCACTGCATTAAGCTTCCTGAAGTCATTACAGAACCTCCAAGTGCCATCCGGTTTTGGGACTAACACGATGGGGCTAGACCAGTCACTATTGGATTCCTCAATGACATCTAGCTCCAACATTATTTTAACTTCCTCGCTGATGTCCTTTCTCCTTGCTTCAGGAATTCAATACAGTTTGAGCTTGACACGGACCCCAGGTTCAGTAACAATATCATGCTGAACTGCTGAAGTCGTGCCAGGTAACTCTGAAAATTTCTCTCTATTTCTTATCAGGAATTCTCTAGTTTCCTGCTTTTGGGAATATGACAGGGTGTCTGGAATAGTGACCTTGGGGATCAGAGGGGACTCAGCACCCTTAGACATTACCGATACAGTAAATCCTCATTGCTGCTGAAATAAGGAAAACAAAGCCTGTCCCCTGATTCGACAGGTACATCATTAATCACTATTACATTTTCCCAGGCCCTGGCAAGGGTTGGGTCTTTTCTCTGCTCTGTACCAAAATTTTCCTTGTGCACATTAAGGTCAGCAAACTCCAATGTAGGCTCAGATTCAGCAGATGGATAGCCAGCTCCACTGGTTGTGGGGACCTCCTCAGGCTCCTCCAGCTCTCCTGCCATAACTGAGAAAGGAAAACCTGGGGAGCCCTGAGAAGAGTCCCCTGAACCCACATTGTCAGTAGCGGCCAGGAGTTCTGGCTCTGTCACTGAGTCAGCTACTGCGACCGGGTCGGGCCGATCCCACAGTTCCCAAAACTTAGGGAAGACCCTACCAACGATGGTCTCATGCACCAAATGGGGCACAAGTCCGACCGAATGGGTCACCGTACCTAAGCCAGTTTTAAACTGAACAGTGGCTATAGGATACTCGAGGGTATCCCCATGTACACAGATCACAGCAACTGTTTTAGCATGCAAATTCACAGTTTTAACCATCTCAGCTGTAACCAAAGTCACTAGACTTCCAGAGTCCAGAAAGGCCGTAATAGGCTTATTATTAACAGTCATTTGGCACATGTGTTTTCCCATACTTGGTGCTGCAGCGCATGAAACAGCAGCAAACATAGACTGCCTTCTAATAGATAGATCACACTGCATTGGTTCATCTGTCAATGGACAGTTTGCTGCAACATGTCCCAGTTCTTGGCAACGAAAACACCTGATGTTTCCCCAGTTTGGTTTGCTGACAGGCAGTAGCTTCCCTTGTTTGGGACGCCAAACTTCAGTCCTGGCACCAAAAATCCTCCCCCCTATTTCCTTGCCATGCTTACCACCCACTTCTCCTGGAACAGTCTTACCAGTTGCCTGGGGAGACCGTGGCTTTGGGTGGAAAGTCCGTGCAGCTGTAGAGGTGGTGACCAGGCTCTCTGCAGCAAAGTACCTTTCAACAAGTTCCACGAGGTTGTCAGCCGAGTTGGGGTCTCCTTGACTCACCCACTTCTGCAAAGGAACTGGTAGTGACCTCAGGAACCGGTCCATGACCACACTCTCCACCAGGGCTGGACTGGGATAAAAATTTGGCCTTGGACTTCATCCAGACCGGCCCACTTTATTTGTGCAAACAAGCACAAAAACAATATATAAACTATACGCAATTGTGCAAAAAAACATAAGTAGCACAACATAAGGAGTCCTCACTAACCTCTTTTACTCTTTCACTTATTCTCCTCTGTATTTTTCTCATCTTTCTCACATCACTGTGTGAAGTTGAGGCCGAACCAAGAAAGCCATTACTTTGACAGGCTGTCACTGAAACCATATAATACTAAGTATAAAATTGATGCGCTTTAAATAAATAGTGCACAATATGCTGCTGCGACTAAGCTTAAATCCAGGAATAAAAAATGCATACATGTTAATAAAATAAATAAATAATTATGGTGCTAATACATGTGTTAAAATTGCCAAAATAAATCTTCAAATTGGTGATGTGACAGTGAATATAAATAAAATAATAATGACACTCTGAGTACAATGTCCAGGCAGAGATAAATAGTGGGAGAAAGTAAAAATAATTAAACAGTTCCTTCCCTTAATCCAGATTGATTGACTCACTGGGTTAGATCGTTTGTATCAGGCTATTTAGTTTTTCTTGCATCCCACTTCAGCCATTATACTGCTGGTGATTCGGCTCTCAGGATAAAGGTTTTATGCAAAGCAAGCAAAGAAAAAATAGATCATTGTACAGTGAACTTACTAGATAGTACATAAGCAAAACAGGGACAAGAGATACACTCACAAACTCCCGGTCTATTAGAAGCATTCAAATAAGCAGATTGCAGTCAGCCGCTGTGGACGAGGTTTCCCATAGAGAAACAGCTGCTGTTAACCTTCAGGTGTATTGCAGCACTGAACGTCCTAAGCTCCTCCCACGCGTTTACATCACTGACACGTGACTTTTTCAAGTCACATCACCAATTTGAAGATTTATTTTGACAATTTTAACACATGTATTAGCACCATAATTATTTATTTATTTTATTCACATGTATGCATTTTTTATTCCTGTATTTAAGCTTAGTCGCAGCAGCATATTGTGCACTATTTATTTAAAGCGCATCAATTTTATACTTAGTACTATTTGTTTGGTTATCTGATCACCCTATATTGATAGCAGCTTTAATTTACTGATTTTTTCATAGCACTAACTATATTGGTATATATATATTTATTTTTAAGCACAATTTATTTATATCACACATATCTATCCACATCAGCGCTTGGTTTTTATTCATTTTTTTAGCTCTCACTGAAACCAGCCCACTGAGCCATCGGCCCACCGGGAAACTCCCTGTAGTCCCGATGGCCAGTACAGGCCTGCGCTCCACTATTTGTGGCCCAGACAGGGACTCCGGCTGTAGCCATTTCCTCACCAAGTGAATTAGGTCGAACATCTGCGATCTTGGGGGCCTCTCATCTTGGAAGAACCAGCTGTGGACCCGCTGTGCTCGAACTACCAAGGTGACACCAAGTCGCGCCAGGATTTCCCGCTTGATCATTTCAAAGTCTCCTGCTTCTGCCGACTCCAAATCATAGTAGGCCTTCTGAGATTCTCCAGACAGCAAGGGGGTGACCAGTCCTGCCCACTGGGTTTTGCGTCAACCTTCTCTCTCAGCGGTCCGTTCAAACGTTAAGAGAAAGGCCTCTGGATCATCATCTGCAGTCATCTTAGAAAGAAAGCGACCCACATGGATGGCTGAGGGCTTGTCTCCAACAACATTAACTTTAGCAGGTAACCACTGTGCTAGCGTCTCCACAACCCCAGCCAGGGTTTTCCTATCCTCTTTTGCATCAGTGGCTAGCTGTTCAAACAGCCTCTGCGATAGCTCCTGTACAGCACCAATCTGTTGGCACAGCGCCTTGGTTTGCTCCTGTGCGATAGCGTTTGTTTGCTGCTGTGTAGCGTTTGCTTGATGCAGTGCAGCGTTTGCTTGATGCAGTGCAGCGTTTGCTTGTTGCTGTGCCGCGTTATATTGTTGCTGTGCAGCGTTGGATATCACCAATTGTTTTAGGATTTCCTCCATGTTTAGTCACTCTAGGTACTGGCCTTTTATGTAGTAACTTACTACAGCTGGTCACAGTCTCCACCATATGTAACCTGGGGAACAGGTAGCAGGTACAAAGCTCCCTGGGATGAGCAGTCTTTCAGGCACAGATACCAAATCCAGTGAAGTAGTGACAAACAGTGTGGCGTTTATTTGTGATATATACAAGTCTATATACAGGTGCTGTACAGTGTTCTAAAAACAAATAGGAACTAAAATAGCCAAAACAAAGCCTAGCCAAGTCTCAGCACTAACTAAACAATATTTACCGATCCTAACTACCAGGCTGAGCAAGCCTACAGCTTGTCAGCTTCCGCATACCTTTTTGCTCTCCTACACAGAAGTTGTCTGAGTATCCCAGGCCAAGAGCAAAGGCTGTCTGCTCAGGTGAGCTTAAATTAGCCTGGGGGAGAGAACCAAGACCTGAACTGGACCATGGATCAGAGATCCCTGAACGTGTATGAGAGGAGCCTGGGAGATGTATAAACCCCGAACAGGACTTTTCCTGGCTCTCTATGGGACGCTCTGCTACACAGGTTACTCATCTAATGTTCGCTAGGGATGGGTCGAACGAACCCCTGTTCGGTTTTCACCAGAACTTACGAACACCGCAAAAGTTCTGACCCGAATAACGAACCCCATTAAAGTCAGTAGGACCCGAACATCAAAAAATCATCAAAAGTGGCCATTTTGAAGGTTTCTATGCAAGTAATTGGGCATACAATGGTTATAGGGGTCTGGGTCCTGCCCTGGGGGACATGTATCAATTAAAAAAAGGTTTGTGAAAAACGTAATTTTTAAATGAGCAGTGATTTTTTTATTTTTAAAGGGAAAGCATAAAAATGAAAAATTTCTTCCAATATAGTGCCTGGGGGGTCCTCTTATGCCCCGTACACACGGTGGGATTTTCCGATGGACAATGTCCGATCGGAGCGTGTTGTCAGAAAATTCCGACCATGTGTGGGCGCCATCGGACATTTTCCATCGGATTTTCCGACACACAAAATTGGACAGCAGGAGATAAAATTTTCCGACAACAAAATCCGATTGCGTCAATTCCGACCGTGTGTGGCCTGTTCCGACGCACAAAGTGCCACGCATGCTCAGAAAAAATTCCGAGACGGGACAGCTCGTTCTGGTAAACATAGTGTTCGCAATGGATACAGCACTTTCGTCACGCTGCAATGTTAAAAATGGTTTAATACAGCGCACTCTCTTCTTCTTTATAATGTGACAAGAATTAAGTAGTTTTGCTGCTCATATTCACACACACTTCTCACAAACTTTTATTTGTGTTTTTTTAGTGGGATTCCCTGAATATATTGTTATTAGTTGTCACATCTGACAGTTTTATATTTTTTAATTTTTTTTTTTTTTGGATTTTAAGCTTTTTTTTTCTTTAATGTTTGGATTTTTTCCGAGGCTGATCTTTGTTCAATGTTATTTTTATTTTTACTCCAGAATATTTTTGGGTGTGTTTTGTGTGTCAAGTTACCCCAACACCATTGATATCTTTTATTATTTAATCTCAAGGAGATTGTTTGTTGTTGGTGTCCCTTGTTCACATTTGTATATTTGCAATGTACCTGAATCCTCACAAACCAACTGTCCTTTTTGAAGTAAAACACATAGGCGAGTATAATTCAAAACAAAAATCCTTTATTAAGGGATCAGAACCAAACAAAGAGGAAGGCAACACTGGAGCAACAGCAGAAATTAGCGAAGCCTGGGACCCTCACGGCAGACATCAATTCTTCAACATCAAAATTGGTGGCCTGAGGAGTCCATATGTAAGGGAGGGCAGTCTGGTCCGGGATTCGCAGAGATCAGGATAGCAGCAGATGACATCTGTGTCCCCAGGCTGTGGTACCACAAGAGGCTTCATCTTTTGGCTGACCAGACTGGATCCAGGGCAATCACTGTCTGGTCTTCCTTCCAGGCTTCCTTCCGGGCTATGGCTGTGCAGTTGGATATGTGGCAGGAGGAGGAGTAGGACCTGGAGGAGGAGGAGGACTGGGGGGACCTGGAGGAGGACTGGGGGGACCTGGAGGAGAGGGAGGAGGAAGAGGAGGACCTGCAGGAGGAGGAGGAGGACCATCCCAAAGATGTGTGTGAGGTGTAATTTGGCCCCTCATACCTTTCTCCAGAGCCTCCGATATGAGGGCATCACATATGGCTTTTTGGCCATCCTCCATCCTCTGCATTTTATAGGCTATGAAGGCAGCAATGTTCTCCTGCATGGTGTGGGGTGCTCCCAGGACCTCTGTAGCCCTCCAAAAGAATGCTATAGCAGCCTCCTCTAGGGTACTTCTCCTACTGCCACTTTCTATTTTCAGAGGGGGTGGAGGGACCTTGATATCAGCCAGCCGGCTCGGCCCGGCCACCTCCTGGCTGAGACTTCCCTGTGTATGAAAAAGGGACATGGTTTTAGTTTTTGCATCATCAATCACAATCCTAAATTAGTACTCCCAACTAACATCTAGTTAACATCATTGATTGGACAAGCAGAAATATTTAGAGGAATGCTATACCTGGCTCAAGCTGGGCTCCTTCACATATTGCCTGGAAGGCCCAGGTTGGGCGTCAGAAGCCTCAGCCAGGGGGGAAGGAAGCGTGGAAGGAAGACTGGAGAGGGATGGCCTGGGTTCAGTCTGGCCTGCCAGAAAGTGCAGCCTGTCGTAGTACAACATCCTGGGGACATAGATGTCATCTGCTGCTCCGGATCTCTGTGAATCCAGGACTTTCTTGCGCTCCCTCAGATATGTGCTCCTCAGGCCACCAATGAAAATCTTTAAATAAGTGATGTCTGCTGTGGGGATCACCTGCTTCACAATTTCACACAATTGCTCCAGTGCTGCCTTCCTCTTTGCTTGGTTCTTGAAATGGGGGCGGGTAATCTCCCACAGACAGGGCAGCTCACTTAGCATCTCTACGAATACTGACATGAAGTCATTGTCTTTCATTAAGATATCCATGTTCACTGCAAGACACAACACAAGACAAAGCCTAATGTCAGACAAAACTCTCCTAATCTTGTTACAATATAGGCCTCAATCTAGAAGCAGTATAGGCACAAATTTGTCTCTTACCTTCGTTCTTACGATCGGCACGTCCAATGCTCCTTCCTCCGCTCACAGATCATACGTAATACGCACGCGTGTTACGCTTTATACACAATGCGCATGCATGTAACTCCGCCCGCCCCTGACGTTCTTTCTAGTCTATTCCCCGCCCCTTTTCGTTCGGCGCAGTGGGTGAAGAGCATGATGGTGGATTTACAGCAGGTGCATGCTAATTCTAGCAACGAGGAGGAGGAGGAGGAGGAGGAAAGCCCGAATCCAGGCACGTCCCGATCCAGAAGGAGACGTTTTAAGGCCACAAATATGTCATTTGGGGAGATGTTGGAGATGGTCGACATCATGAGGAAGTCCGACTATGATGGAAAATATGGGCATTACCCCCACCCCAACATCCGAAAGGCCAAGATCATGGCGAAAGTGGTCAGGAGTCTTGAGAGGAATTTCGGGGTACGAAGATCTAAAGATCAGCTCAGGAAGCGGTGGTCGGACCTGAACTTGAGAGAGCCAGAGCAGTACCGAAAGATCCGGAGAGTGCTGCAAAAAAGTAAGTAGTTGTGCTGTGTTCCTATTCTTTCTGTCTTTATTACGTTCGTTCTGCTCCATATGCTTTTATTAATTGTAACGTTTAAAAGGGCAACTTTAATGTTCATGGGCCCATTATTCGTTCTTATCAAACATTTTTCTTTCGGCCTCTAGAACACCATTGTTTAGGCCATATGCATTTTCACACATTTTTTGGGGCCTACTTGGAT
The DNA here is from genome assembly GCA_037952925.1 of Lithobates clamitans. Classification (NCBI taxonomy): domain Eukaryota; kingdom Metazoa; phylum Chordata; class Amphibia; order Anura; family Ranidae; genus Lithobates; species Lithobates clamitans. The sequence continues at coordinate 3,364,642 of JBBGZY010000284.1, forward strand.
GCCAAATATTTGTTTGTGTAGATGGGTTTGTTACTAGAATGAAATGCAAACTAGATTGTGTGTAAGGAGAGGACACTGAGCAGCTGTTTTCACATCTGGACACTGAAGCACTAGTGTGGGAAACAAGAACACCATTTTTATTAGGGGGGCACACTGATGCTTCCAGTGTATACTATAGGGGGGGCTACATCTGTGAAGCTTGTACTAAACAGGTAAAGTATTGCAGCTTGACAAAGGGCACTAAAAAATATACATCTTGGAACTCATCCGAGGAGACCAGAGACCCCCCCACCTCTGGAAGAAGGGGAAATACCAACACAAGAAGCTGAGCAGGAGGAAGAAGAAGATGTGGTGGAGATTGGCACCACAACAGGTGAGTGTCTGCGACCACAGGCTCAGGAAAAAGAGATGGATGGTGGCAGATTTTTGAGACCTTTTTTTTGTTCTTTATCTCTTTTTAGGTGATCGTGATGTGAGTGAGAGAGAACGTTTCACATCTGAAAGTGCCCAGATACTGATCGGGGAGATCATGGGGTGTAATCTCCAATTGCAAAACATCCAGCAACAAATCAGTGATGTTATTAAAAAAAATAATAACATCATTGATGTTTTGGGGCGAATTTAAACCCCACAAAATCACCTGTTTTATCGTGGTCCAATCTTACAAAAATTTTTTCAATGTTTTGAAAAGCCAAATTTGGAGGATGCACACAGTGTGCCAACATGTGCTATCTGACATCACGGGAGATCAATGGACGCGTTTTGGGGGTGCAACCCCTTCCTCAATTATAAAGTAGCGTTGAGGAAGGGCTTGCTCCCCCAAAACACATCCCTTGATCCCCCCCTGAAGGGAGATAGCACATGTTGACATTCGTAAATTGGTGTGCATCTTCCAAATTTGGCTTTTCCAGGGGTGATTTCCCCCCATCTGAACGCTATATCAAACCCAGTTCCTAAATACTGATGTCTGATATAGCCTTCAGGTTTTACCATATGTGAACTTTGTAAGTTCAAGTTTTTTGGCTTTCTTGTTGGTTTTACACAGGCCTGTTTGATCTGAAATGGATATTTCGATTTTTGATAATGCTACTGCAAACATTGTTATACAACAAACATGTTGGTTTGTTTTAAAAACCTTTCATAAATGCACATGTGATTGTGCAGGTATAAAAAAGTGCCTTACTCAAGAATGTGTGGATTATTGTCTCAACACTACAACACTTTTGGGGTGATGTAATTGCTGTTTTATGCAAAAATGGGGGTTATTTCCTAAGGGCAAATACACTTTGCACTACAAGTGCAGGTTCAGTGCAGTTGCAAGTGCACTTGTAGTGAAATGTGTTTTTGCATTTAGGAAGTAGCCAACACTGTTTTTTATAAGGTTACCCAATCACGACATTTTCTGCACTCAACACATTTCTGTCAGGGTCAGCTAAAACAAACACAAGCAGTAAATGTTCACAAAGAATTTCTTTTGGTTGTTTTTTATTTGAAAAAGGTGTCACAGATTGTCTGGCATATTGATAGCCCCCCTACCCACAAAGAACTCCAGGTATCGTAACCGGACATCACGGGCATTCAGGGAGGGCAAGCCAGGACGGGCACTTTCAAGCGCCGTCAGTGTTGATGGATTTGGGATTCCGGCCTCAGGCCCAACTGAGCCAGCATAGTTGGCTGAATGTTTTCATAAAAAATTATGGAGAACACAGCAGGCAAGTATTATATTGTTCAGTTTATACTCCGCCATATGGATGGGTGTCAGAAATAATCGGAACCGGCTGGCCAGGATTCCAAATGTGTTCTCCACCACTCTTCGGGCTCTGGCCAGCCGGTAATTAAAAACCCTCTGTTCCGGGGTGAGGGTCCTCATCGGGAATGGCCGCATCAGGTGGTCCCCCAGCGCAAATGCTTCATCAGCAACGAACACAAATGGGAGACCTTCAACATTGTCCTCTGGAGGTGGCAAGTCCAAGCTGCCATTCTGGAGACGCCTGTAGAACTCCGTCTGAGCGATCACTCCACCATCAGACATCCGGCCATTCTTCCCCACGTCCACATACAAGAACTCGTAATTAGCCGACACCACCGCCAACATCACTATACTATTAAACCCCTTGTAATTATAATAGTACGACCCAGAGTTGGGTGGTGGGACGATGTGGACGTGTTTCCCATCAATTGCTCCTCCGCAGTTAGGAAAGTCCCACCGCTGGGCAAAGTGGGAGGCCACAGTCTGCCATTCCTGTGGCGTGGAAGGAAACTGTTGAGGAAAAAACAATAAACATTACTATTTTTTCACAGAAACATGGCAAGCAGATTATACACAAACATTATGGGGCAACCTCCAGATAGCATTTATTAAGGGGAATTTAACAACAACAAAGTATAAGGTACACCTATCATATTCCCCCTCCCCCCCTCATGGGCCATTTCTAACATTATAGGGGTGAACTCTTGGACAGGTAACCCTCTTCACTTCATTTAGAGATGAATGCCTAAATAATGGGTATTACTTGGAACAGCCCCTCCTTAGTTACACTATTGGCAGACCACTGGACAGGTAAGAAGTGTCATAATACAAAGATATAAATACACACTGTACACATTTGAGCACATTTGAACATTCTGCTAGTACCTATCAAGATAATAATAGGATACAAAAACTTTAAACAGTACCATTTGAAAGTATACAAGCAGGCCCTTGCACTACATGCTTTGGGGAATTCATTCATAAATCTGACCAGTAAAGAGATGGGTATAGTGTGTATGGGTTTGGCAAAGTCAGCAGATAGATGATTGAGGATAGATAGAGAATTGGGATCAGCTGACTTAGCAGTTGGGGGAGGGAGGGTTGCAAAAAATTATTTGGGGACACCACAAAAAAAAACCTCTGGCACTGTGCCTGAATTTAAATCCAAAATAACATTTCCAAACATTTTAGGGGGTGTTTGGGGTAAAGTACTACTATGGAGCAGATAAAATATATTGTTAAGTGACTACATGAGGTGAATATAGGGCAGGAGACACCATGCTGGAGAGGTTATTGAAGGGCAAATATGTATGAAGGACATAAAATAATAATTACATAAAAATCCAGCATGCATGAGGACAAAGGGGACATTCACTGCATATTACAATCATGGTAATTAGGGAATGAGGAAAGAAATACAAGATATTAACAAACATTTAATACAATAAAATGTGATATTAAAGGATAAAAATCTTACCTTCATATATTCCTTCTGCAGGACCTGTATGATGGCAGAACAGGTCTCTGGGATAATGATCCCCAGAGCCTGGGGGGAGATGCCTGTCGAGAACTTCAAGTCCCGCAGACTTCTCCCTGTGGCCAAATACCGCAGGGTAGCGACCAACCTCTGCTCCGGAGTGATGGCTTGCCTCATGCAGGTATCCTGTCTGCTGATATAGGGGGTCAGCGAAGCCAACAAACGGTGAAACACGGGGTCCGTCATCCGGAGAAAGTTCCTGAAATCATCAGGATTATTCTCACAGATCTCACGGAGCAAAGGCATATGAACTGGTCACGCTGAAGCAACCAATTCTTGGTCCATGAACTCCTCCCCACCCTGTTCATGGACTGGACTTGTGTCAAGGTCAGGACCCCAACACCAAGCCCCCGCACAGCACGAACTCTACGAGGTGTACGCATACGAAACATGGCTAGAAAACGGTCGGCTGCTCAGAACGAAGTAACAGAACGCACTGAAGAACAGCAAGGCCTGTGAAGAGTGACCTGAAAACCAGTAACGAACGAACAAGAATACAATGACTACTTAAAGTCACGCGGAACTTGCTTGCACGCACTGAAGAGCAGATACAAACCCACAAGCACAAACTGAACGGCAGAAAACGATCTGAAAGCCACGAGTCTGAAAAAGCGCGAATCGTCTCTCACCAAACTTTTACTAACACGAGATTAGCAAAAGGAGCCCAAAGAGTGCCGCACTTGGTTCTGCACCGGCCTTTTCTAGTCTCGTCGTACGTGGTGTACGTGACCGCGTGGTTGTCGATCGGAAATTCCGACAACTTTGTGCGACCGTGTGTAGGCAAAACAAGTTTGAGCCAACATCCGTCGGAAAAAATCCTAGGATTTTGTTGTCGGAATGTCCGAACAAAGTCCGACCGTGTGTACGGGGCATTAGTCTACCTGTAAAGTGGCAGTCTAGAATCTGCTGCAGCAATAATTGCATTTATAAAGCCCAAAAAAATGACATAAAAATTGGTCTTTGGGTGTTGGTGGTGCCTTCCTGCCCTAAACCTATAGAGGTACTCTTGATGTAAGCAAGAATTGGCCTTACTGTAAAAAATTGCAATGATATGCACCTGTCAAACAGGTGCAGAAAAATTACTCTTTGGATGTCGGTGGCACCTTCCCACCGCCACCCTATAGAGGTACAAAAATCTCTTCTGATGTGGTTCCTGTCCCCTAAACACACCAGCTGAAGCACTGCATGGCACCTTTTAGCCTGACTCTGGGAAAAGCCCTTTGAACACTTAGGGGGTACCTGATGTACATAGGACAATTCTGCAGAGGAGTGCATGGAGGTGGCAGAGGAGAAGGAGGAGGAGGTGGTAGAGCTCACAGGTCATCACCACCATCTGTATGGAGACGTGGGGGCACAACATGCTGCAGCACCCAGCCCTGCCCTACATCCTTTCAAGTAGCAAGTAGCATTACCCAGTGTGCTGTGAACAAAATATATCATCTCTGTCCATGCTTGCTGGACCACGTGTCAGCAGTAAGGTGGATTTTATGGCTGACTGCCTTGCCCAACGATGCCAGAACATTCCTTAGCACGTGATTGTAGAGAGGTGGACCGAACTTACGTGAAAAGTAGTAGCAACTGGGAACCTGCCATTGTGGTACAGCACATTGTGCGAATTCACGAAAGGGGGCAGACTCCACTAGGCTGAAAGGCAGAAGTTGGAGAGCCAACAGTTTTGACAAGCTTGCATTTAAACGCTGGGCATGTGGGTGGCAGGGACTGTATTTTTTTTCCACTGAAGCAGATGGGGCAGAGAAATTTGCCGGCTATAATCTACAGTTGGTGTTGTGCTGCTAGGACCTGGGACAACCTGTGCTATACCATCATCCTTGTCAGTGGAGGCTGCTAAGAGGTAATGACTCGGTATCGCAGGGGCAGACTGAAGTGGGTAAGGAGGAGGAGGGACAGATTTGTGCCACTTTTGTGTGGCTTTTAGGTGCTCTTGCCAGCGGGCTAAGTGGTTGGACATTAAATGCCTTGTTAAGCATGTGGTACCTAAATGGTTGGTGTTTTTGCCACGTTTGATGTTCCTGAGACATAGTTTGTAGATAGTAACAGAGCGATCTGCTGCAGATGTGCTGAAAAAGGCCCGGACGGCTGAGCTTTGGGGAGTGGGCTGGGAGATAAGAGCTGCAGAATGTGATGGAATAGGGTGGCTGCTCTCTACTCTTTCTTGATGTCAGCCTCCTTAGGGTTGTGCCGCGTCACCTTCAGTTTCCTCCTCTGTTCTATCTGGCACCCAAGTCTCATCAGCGACCTTATCATCATCATCTCCATCTCCTGCATCTCCTCCATCTTCATCATTGGAGACAACTTGGGAATACGCTGCGGCTTGGGGAATATGAATGTCAATTTGTCTACCAGTGTTCCTCCCTCTCACTAGGCTCATGTTCCTGTCATCTTCAACTTCAGAACCAACATCTTAATCCAGTAATGGCTGGGATTCATCAAGGAACAAGTGGCTGATGCTGTGGTCAAATAACTCAGCTGACTCTTCAATGGCTGATGTTGTGGCTATGGCAGGAAAAGATGTGGACAAGGAGGCAGGTTTATCCACTCTGGCAACTGCAGGGGACTGCACACTTGTCTCTGCTTGCTTGACAGAGGATGAGGAGGATAAGGAAGATTTAGTAAGCCAGTCTACCACCTCCTCTGTATGCTGTGGCTGCATAGCACGGGCAAATTCACTAAACAGAGGAAATGATGCCCTGCCTGAGGACTGACCACCATGTCCACCTTTGCTTGTGGACATATTTGTTGCTGGCCCCCTTACAGTGCCAGGGGAACGTCTGCCTCTCCCTATTGTCCTCCCAGACATTATTGGGAGGGAAGGGGCGGTGCTTATAAGCAAATGTTAAGAAGAAGTTGAAATATGTGCGTAGATGCACTTTAATCAATATAACGAGGTGTTTGGTGCACTTTAATTTGAGTACTTACACTACACAGACAAACTCCACGGATACACTATAATATACTGCAATATTATACAGAACTATATGGCATTAAACTGTCAGTAATGCACACAAAACTATATAGCATTAAACTGGCAGTAATGCACACAGAACTATATGGTGTTAAACTGGCAGTAACGCACACAGAACTATATGGCGTTAAACTGGCACTAATGCACGCAAAACTATATAGTGTTAAACTGGAAGTAACGTACACAAAACGATATGGCGTTAAACTGCCAGTAACGCACACAGAAGCAAATAGCGTTAAACTGGTAGTAACACACAGAACTATATGGCATTAAACTGTCAGTAACGCACACAGAAATATATGGCATTAAACTGGCAGTAACGCACACAGAAGTAAATGGCGTAAAACTGGCAGTAACTCAATCAAATAGACGGTGTTCAACCGTCACTACACTGACGCTATCTGAACTGTCCCTACTCTAGCTATACACTAATGTAAAGTTTACTGACACAGTCTCACTACGCTAGACTGAAACTCTCTGAGCTGTCCCTACTCCACACTAATGTATGTATGAATGACATGGTCTTACTACACTACAGTGAAACTATCCAAGCTGCACGCATACTATCCCTAGACTGACACTAAACTAAAATCTACACTGACAACTGAAGCAAAATAGCAGAGTATAGCACACTAACTAATAGCACTGAATAGAGCCCTGTTCTATCTCTCTCCATGCTGAAATCACACTAAGGTGTCCGTTTATGAAGCAGTGAAATCTATTCACTGCTTCGTTCTTCGGCATTCACAGTGAAGATTTTTCTCCTCTGTGTGCCAGTTTATGAAGCGGTGTAGATCGCTTCACCTTCTGAGGAGTGAAGTGATCTACAAATGCTTCTTATGCCGCGTACACACGGTCGGACTTTTCGTCTACAAAAGTCCAACGGACGCTGACGGACTAAAGCTGGCTGGTAATCCGATCGTGTGTGGGCTGCTTCGGACTTTCAACGTACTTTTTTAGCCTCAAATCCGACGTACTTTAGATTTGAAACATGCTTCAAATCTTTACGTCGTAACTACGACGGACCCCGAAGTCCGCTCGTCTGTATGCTAGTCCTACGGACAAAAAAACGACGCATGCTCATAAGCAAAAACTAAACGGAAGCACTCGGTCTAGTAAAACTAGTGTTTGTATTGTAGGTAGCACATTCATCACGCTGCAAAATCTGTGATCGTTGAATGCAGCGCATTTTATTTCTTCTTTACGAATGCTCTAAAGAACGAAGGTGTTTTGCTGTTCATAATCAGAGTTCTCCCAAACTGATTTCTGAATTCTTTTTCTCTTTGATCTCATGAATGATATAGTATGCTTTTTATAAACAATGTTTCCATACTAATAATACTTTTTCCCTTTTTTTTTTTTTTTTTTTTATGTTTGTAAAGTTACCACAAAGAACCCATTATTCTTTTTTATTTTTTTTCTAGTGATTATTTTTTAATTTTTAGATAAAGTTAACCCAAAGCACCGTTTTTGTTTATGTATATATTTTTTTTTCAAGACTTACCACTTGAACATTCTTAACATTAGTAATGTATTTTTGGTGTGTTTTTTTAAAACTCAATGAGATTGTTGTCCCTTGTTAATTTAACATTGTGTGTAAAATCAATGATTTAAAAGAAAACACATAAAAGTCTTTTGCTAAACTCAAAAAAGATCCATTTATTCATGGTCAAAATAAAATAAAGAGGAAGTCAACGCTGGAAAAAGTCGGTGTACAAGAAAATTGGGATCTTGAGGAGTCCATATAAGAGGGAGCACAATCTGGTCCAAGAATCCCAGAGATCAACAGCACCAGCAGATGATCTAGATGTCCCCAGACTGTGGTCCTACAACAGCCTGCGTCTTCTGTCAGACCAGACTGAACCCAGGTCATCACTTTCTTCTCTTCCCTGCAGCCTTTCCTCCACGCTGCCCTGCAGCCTTCCCTGCAGCCTTCCCTGCAGCCTTCCCTGTAGCCTTCCCTGTAGCCTTCTTTTGAGGCTGTGGCTCTGGTGTTTCAGTTGTGGCAGGAGGAGGAGGAGGAGGAGGAGGAGGAGGAGGGGGGGGGGCTGCCTCATGTAGTTGGGTGTTTTTGGTTAGCGTGCCCTGCAGCCCCTTATGGATTGTTTCCCCAAATAGGCGCTCACAAATGAGGCGCTGCTCCCAATCCATCTGAAGAAGCCTGCTGGCTAAGTAGCAGCCATAGGCTTCTTCCGCTTCGGGGGGGCTTGTTAAAAAACGGGTGGCCTGTTGCATGAGGCGCAGGGACGCGTCCTGTGTGACCATCCCCTTCTTGGCCCTTTTTTTGGGAAGGTGGAGGGGAGGCACTTGGGATTGGGTGAGGCTCCTACTGGGCCCAGCCACCTCACTTGGCCCAGCCACCTCACTTGGCCCAGCCACCTCACTTGGCCCAGCCACCTCACTGGGAGCAGCCACCTCCTGCCTGACACTGGGCCCAGCCTCCTCCAGGATGATGGTGAATCCGGCCTCCTCCAGGCTGTCCATGGGCCCGGTCTCCTCCTGCCTGCCACTTTCCCCACATTCCTCCTGGATGGACTCATCCTGTGTATAAAAAAAGGACAATAGTTTTAGTTTCTTTTTTTGGGTTCATCAATGACACACAGTTTGCTTCTCATGACTAGCAAATTCAATGTGAATACATCTCTTTAATAAAAGAGTCTAATCAGACACCCTAATTATTTCAAGCAGGTGCCAAACATATTTAGTCACTACTATCATTTGATATGTATACACAATTTGGAGTGCTAAATTATTTGAGACAATTATAACATCCAGTTAACATCATTAATATTAGTACAGTAAATCTTTGTTAAAATAATTTACCTGACTCCAGATGGTCATATCCGGTTCATCCAGGATGGAAGACCCAGCTTGCTCCTCATCAGCCTCTGCTGGGGTGGAGGGAAGGGTGGAGGGAAGGGTGGAGGGAAGGGTTGAAAGTGATGCCCTGGCTTCATTCTGGTCATCAAGAAAACGGAGTTGATTGTAGTACCACAGCCTGGGTACATAAACATCATCTGCTGATGCTCCTGATCTCCTTGATTCCTGGATCTTCCTATGCTCCCTTTTATACATGTTCCTCAAGACCCCAATTTTCTTGTACACTGTCTCCATTGTTGCTCCCGGGATGGTCTCCTGGACAAAGGACAGAAGTCTCTCCAGCGTTGACTTCCTCACATGCTTGTTATAATACTGAGGGTGTTTCACCTCCCACAAATTCCTCATCTCTCGATACTTTGAAATAAAAGAAGTAAGGAACTCTGGATCCTTCAATAGGGGATTCATTATATCTGGAAAAGAGAAAGTCACAAGACCAAAAAAACTTATTATATGTTTCTGCTAACCCCTCATCATCTTCTCCCTATGTAGGCCTCATCAATCTATCAAGCCATATAGGCCGCTTGCTACAAAGTCATGACCATAAACCCCCCCCAAAAAAATATATATCTCAAATTACCTTCGTTTTGGAATGTCCTGGTCCACTATCACCTACGCACAGAACGTACGTACGACACGCGCGAAAGGCCCTCCTTTATACACTACGCATGTGTGAAACTCCGCCTGCGTCGCCCGCCCCTGACGTTCGAAATGAACTCATGTTCTCCGCCCCCTAATTTGACGCACAGAACGTACGTACGACACGCGCGAAAGGCCCTCCTTTATACACTACGCATGTGTGAAACTCCGCCTGCGTCGCCCGCCCCTGACGTTCGAAATGAACTCATGTTCTCCGCCCCCTAATTTGACGCACAGAACGTACGTACGACACGCGCGAAAGGCCCTCCTTTATACACTACGCATGTGTGAAACTCCGCCTGCGTCGCCCGCCCCTGACGTTCGAAATGAACTCATGTTCTCCGCCCCTTTTTTGTTACGGCGCGTAGTGGAGTTAAAGAATGGCGGAGACACCTGAAATGTTGACGACCTCAGGTAGTGGAGACAGCCCGCAGGCTGGAACGTCTGGAACGTCAACCAAATCTGTGAGGCCTAGATTTAAGGCCTCTAATATGAGTTTCAAAGAGATGGTGGAGATGGTGGCCATTCTTCGCAAAGACGACTATGATGGCAATTATGGGCCGTACGCACGGC